>CAUYUJ010000365.1:0-114816 GCA_963575745.1 Prorocentrum cordatum | reverse complement strand
AACTCGAAGGACACGAAGTGGCCTACAGTTGGCTCCGGGCATTCAAAATCATGGCCCAGGAATGGAGTTCTGGGAACTCGAAGAGCACGAAGTGGCCTACAGTTGGCTCCGGGCATTCAAAATGTGGCCCGGGAATGGAGTTCTGGGAACTCGAAGAGCACGAAGTGTGTGACTGTTGCATCCGGCCCTCCAGAATGTGGCCCGGGAATGGAGTTCTGGGAACTCGAAGAGCACGAAGTGTGTGACTGTTGCATCCGGTTATTCAGAATGAGCCTGGGAATGGAGTTCTGGGAAGTCGAAGAGCACGAAGTGTGTGACTGTTGGTGAAAAACGAGTTCGGCACAGGCCCGCCCGGCAACTCCCAACACCTGCCCGGACCCCCCTGTGGAGTGATTTGTGACCTCTTTTGACACTACTAGAAACCTATCAGTCTTCGCTGTTAGGTAACAGGCGCGGCAACGACCGATTAGACGACATATCAAGCGCGACAGGCGTCACGATGTCACGCCACCCCGTCGGGAGCAGAACAGAAACAAACATATGCGCATAGGACAGAACAGAAACGAAAACAACGCGATAGAGTATAATTCAGCAGATGCCGAGTACTGGCGGCCTATCATACGCGACATGCGCGCCAAGTCCAGGCTGGCCACAGAAACAAACAGTCGCAGCAAAGACCGACTAGAAAACATACCAAACGTGAAAAGCGTCACGACGTCACGCTGGCCCGTCCACAACAGAACATAACATAACATAGTGTCATGTACTACGCAGGGGCAGAATTAGACCTAACATCATATAGTACAGTTTTGCATATACGCCAGCTGCCACTTCACGGCGTCTCATCAAACACGACATGCGACCCGTCGTCAGAGGAGGACGAGCCGTCCAGCTCCTCCTCATCCTCCTTCGTCGTCCGCCTCCTCCTCGTGCTGCTGGTGATGCTGCCCCTCTCCCTCTTCAGCAGGCTGCATATCATGCCCGAACATGTGTTGGGGTCTCGCAAGAAGCGTTCTGGGGGCTTTTGTCGCTCCAGGGACTTGTTTCGGTTTCGTCAGGGCCCCTGGGGCTTTTATGAAGGGGAACTGGGACACACAAATAAATACACACAAATAAACATATCCCCCATCTTTTCCAATATTTTCCGGGTTTTTGTCTTCCCCCCCCACTTCCCATATTTTCCCATATTTTCTGGGAATCGCCGACTAATTGTGTCTGTGTGTTTTTCCCTTCCTGATTTTAGCCTTTCGGACAGCATCAGCTTGCGACCTGGCCCGGCCGCCACGCCGGCCGAGACCGCCGGGCCCTGCGCGCATCGTTCCAGTAGGCGCCCGCACCGCTGGGAACAGACGCCGAGGGTTTCGGTGGGGATCGCTAGAAGCAAAATAATTTCACAAGGATCCGATGCATACGCTGTTAAGGCATGAAAATGTTACATAAGTCAGCGGACCCAGAGAAATCGGATCCGCGGCAAGCAAGCCCGCCACTCATAATAATCTATGTGGGAGGGGGGGGTGATTACGAACCGCCTCAGACAGGTCGCGCAGTCTCACGGACCCCATCAATCCTGACGGCACACGGGTCGCACCCCTCATGAATACATCTCTCCTTCCCCCCTCCAGCTGCTGCAGGCAGCTTGTCCAGCCGCCGTGGGTTGACGGCGCCGACGCTCTCTCGCCGACCGCGTGTCGCCGCTGGTGCCTCAAGAGAAAAATATCTCGTCCTGCGTAAGTATTACCTCCAGCATGGTACCAGTAGTGGCCCTAGAGCCTCCAGAACTAAACCACATTTGGCTGTGTTATTATGTTGACTTCCTGGCCTTTCTCGCTTCCAATGGGCCTGGACAGCATCACGACAATCCTAAGATGGCCTAAGAAGATGCCCTAAGGAGGGACCCGTGACCACCCCAAGAGGACCCCAGAGGCTCCCAGTAGCACTTCAAGACAGCCCCAAGAGGTTTCCAATCATGACTCCGAGAATGGCTTACTGGGTACCGAACGTAATTCGAAATTGGACTATGAATGACTTTCTTACTGTTGCATTGTCTGCTCCCGATCGGAAAGGAAATATTGTTTCCAAGAAGACGAAGTTGCCCACAAGACCAGCCCTGAAAGAAGCCTCAAAGGAGGCTCCAACATCTTTCCGACCGCTGTCAGTGATATCCGCCTCCCAGGCACTTCGGCCAAAAATGGCGAACTCGGGAGGGCCGAAGAGCGCTCCAACACGACCCATGATGGCCCGGCGGTCCAATCTAGCTCCAAGACAGCCCCGAGTTCGAACAAGCGGCGACCAAGATGGACCAAGAGGCTCCTAAGAGGCTCCCAAGAGGCTCCTAATAAGAGCCTGGCAAGATGGTCCCGCGAGGTCCCAAGGCGCTCCGAGAAACCCCAAGACGGCCCAACGGGCTCCCAAGATTGCACCAGTGGGACCTGAGCCCCTCTGCAAGTAGATGGTTTGAGTCGTGTCGCGGCTGGCCCGACGTCATCGCCGTCTCTCTCGCGGTGATGCCCCCCAAGCCTCAATGGGGCTTCCGGCCCATAGGCCTGCTGGGCTGGCCCCCACGCCTCTGGAGTCGCGCCCGCCAGCCAGACGCGCGGCACTGGGGCTCCCAGATTGACCCAGGCGTCGCGGGCACATTCTGGGGCGGCCGCGGGCGCGCGGCCGAAGAGGCCGTCTGGTGGCAAGCGCTCCGTGCCGAGGCATCGCAGGCACGGGGCGAGGGAGCTGCAGCATCACTCATCGACCTGTGGAAGGCCTACGAGCTAGTCGACCTGGCGATCATCCATGACCGCAGCATCATGGCGGGCTATCCGAGAGGGCTGCTGGGTATGGCGCTGACCTTGTATGCTGGCGCGCGGCGTGTCATGCTCGACGGCAGCGTCTCTGACCCCTGCCTGCTCGACGCGGGCCTCCTCGCTGGTTGCTCGCACGCAGGACGGCTCCTCAAGTGCGGCCTGCTCGTGCTGGCCGATGAGCACGCGCGCCTATGGCGGGTGCTGGAGCCTCGGGTCACCCTCGCCATCATGTTCGATGACTGCTGCGTCGGTTGCCACGGCCCCATGGCGCAGGTCGCGGCGTACGTCGCCCAGGCGACCAAGGCCGTGGCGGCGCAGCTAGTGGCGCTGGGCTGCAAGGTGTCAAAGTCGAAGAGCGAGCTGCTCGCGAGCTCGCCTGAGCCGGCCTCACTGGTGGCCAAGCATATGGGGGGCAATGCCTTTCCCATCGCCGACTCGGTCAAGAACCCGGGAGTGGACTACTGCCTAGATGGCCAGGCCTTCGCGGAGCTCGAGGCGCGCCACGCCAAGGCGGCAGCGCAGCTGCAGAGGCTTCGCGCCATCCGCGCCCAGGAGACACCGGCATCAGCGCGGGTCACCAACACGGGGCTCAGGCCTGCCACCCGACGCGGCCTGAGCGTGGCGGGATGGCCATCGTCGCAGCTCACCGAGTGGCGGAGGCAGGCCAATGCCGTTCATCACGGCAGAGGGCCTGGCAAGAGTCTCAGCCTCAGTTTCCTCCTCAGCAAGCGCCTGGAGAGCGACCCGCTCGTCGATCACGCGACGCTGCCCATCGCGGCGTGGGCCAAGGCGGCGCAGTTCAACTCGGACCGCAAGGACTTGCGAGCACCCGGGAGCGCGTTCGCAAGGGCCTTGGCAAGGAGGGCTGCGGAGGGGCCTGGGGCGCTGGCAGGCAGGGGCCCTGCCTCGGCCTGCGCGCCGGCATGCCATCGCCTGGTTTGGGAGGCTCTGCGACCAGGCTTGTTCCTCAACGACCTGAAGCAGCCCATCGACCTGAAGGCCTTGGGCGCTTCGACCCTCTCCAAGCACATTGGCGCCGGCCATGAGCGGTTGCTGTGGAGAGACGCGGGCAGGCATCCTGGGCCGGAGCACTTGGCCGCAGGGGGGGCCCTGTCCAGCATCAGGCGCACCCTACACCGCAAGCGGATGAACCGGCAAGCGGCCTGGCAGATGAGCTCGGCCAAGAACGCGCTGGTCGGCTGTCTCTGGCCAATGGCGCGCCGTTTCGAAGAGGAGCGGCCGTTGGCGTCGTCGCCCTCGTGCCCGCGCGGGTGCAATGCGCGCGGCACGGTGCGTCGCCTGGCGTGGCAGTGCCCCGCCACCGCGCTCGGCCGCGCAGAGTGGCGTGCCAATGACGACGCAGACGAGAGGAGGTCGCCCGACGACATCCACTTCGGGACCCTCGTCGACATGGCCAGCGCAGAGGCCGCGGAGGACCCGCTGTGGTCGAGGGCTCCGGCACCAGAGCATAGGCGCTCACTCCCTCTGCCCACGGAGGAACGCCTGGCTCGCAAGGAAGGGCGCGCCGACCTTGTGGGCCAACCACTTGCCAGCGACCTCTTCGCCGACGGCAGCGTCCTGGACCCCGGCCTGGCCCCCGCAAGGGGTGGATGGGCTGCCGTCGTCATGAGTCGCGTAGAGGAGGCCCTCAGCATCTTCGGCCCGCTACCTTGGCCATGCCCAGAGGGGTCGGGGGCCGCGGAGCTTTTTGCGGCCATCGAAGGGATGCAGGACTGCCTCCCGCCAGTCAGGATCTACACCGACTGCCGGCTGCTCGTGGACGGCTTCGCAGCGGGCGAGGCGCGCTGCCTCCAGTGGCAGAGGCCCCACCGTGAGCTCTGGGTCCGCTTGTGGCGAGCGCTCGAGGACATCGGCTTTGACGACGTCACGGTCCACAAGGCCCACGCGACGCTGGCGGACGCGCAGGCTGAGCGCATCACCGACTGGCAGCGCAGGGGTAACCACGGTGCGGACGCCCGCGCCATCCAGAGCGCGGAGATGCATCCCACGGACGAGGTGGTTCGCGCGCGCAGCCTGCGCCGGGACCGCCTAGTCAAGAAGGTCTTCCGCTGGCTGGGCGCCGCCATGCAGGAGGGCGACGCGGAGCTGACCGCCGCGGACGGCCACGATGGGCCAGGCATGGCGGCGGTGCGGTGCGACTGGCAGGGATGCAAGCTGCGCTGGAGGTGCCACTGCAGTTTTCGCGACTGCTCGCGAAGGACGTGCGGCAGACATGGTACATGACTCGAGGTCGACAGCGACGCGCTCTGGGCCTGCCAGGAGTGCGCGGGCAGGGGCGAGGCGATCTCGGGCTCGTGGATTTCGGGTTCGGAGGGAGCCTCGGGCTCGGTCGCCGCGGCCGCGGCTCCAGTCCGGCCAGCGGCTCGCAGAGCGCAGCAGCAGCAGATGACAGTGTTCAGCGTGACGGTGGAAGTGGTGGGGCCTCGTCTGGCAGCGGCAGCACGGTCGCGGCAACTTGCGAGGAACGGGTGGCGGCACCTGCTGCGCAGCCGCCGCCCATGCCCCCACCCGCGCTTCCACCGTGGCGGGGGCTCGATCTGCACGACTCCCACGAGTTGCGGCGAGCAGGCAGGCACCTCTTCTGCGTCAAGTGCTGCTACTGGACGCAGAGTGTCAGGATGTCGGGCTTGGCGAAGGTGTGTCCGAGGGCGCCCAAGAGCGACAGGCAGAAGGCGGTGCTCGGCCGCCTCAAGCGTGGGCTGCAGCCAGCAGGGCAGGGCAGCATCGGGGACCCTGAGCCCCTGCGCCGCCTGCGCAGGCGTGTGGACGGTTAGCCTCTCGCGCCACTGCGGACCTGAACCATGTGTGTAGGTCCGCACACGCACAGGATCGGGCCCGATACCGTCGGCAATGCCACAAGTCCCTGCGTGGCCAGGTGCCAGGTGGACAGTTGCGCTGCTGTCGGGCAGGTCGCTTGCCGCTGCCCTAGGCGGGCCCCCGCCGCGTGCATGGCCTCTGCTCGGTGCGCGCGCAGCGGCGTGCTGTTTGCAGCGGAAGCGCTCGGTGCTGCCTTTCAGCAGCTGCGGCTGCCTTTGCAGCAAGCTTCAGCGGAGGCGGACCCAGGTGCGTAGGTTCGCCCACCCACGGGATCTGTTCCGCCCATTGGCAATGCAACCAGTCCTGTATGGAGCCTTGAGCCGACGGACACGTTGCTCTGCTGGTGGGTCTCGTCTATGCTGCTCTCGCCTTCTTTTTAGCGGCACGCTCCGTGCCCTACCTCTGTCCTTTGCCCTCCCCTCCCTTTCGGTCGTCCTGTTTGACGGTGCTGGTGCTACGCAGCCAGCCCTGGAAGTCGGGCCGTGAGGGTTCCGCCAGACGGGCGATAATTTGCTCTGCCCTTGGCCGACCGCGTGGCGGTGCTGGCATCTCGAAGCCAGCCCTGGTACACGCGCCTTGGGGTTCCGCCAGTCGGGAGGTGGTGTACATTCTTCCTCTGGGGAGGGAGGGGCTCGGCACGGAGGCGGCCTGGGTTTGCCAGGCCGCTCCGACCGTTGCCATGTCCCCCCCCGCCTTTTTGTCTCTGTTTGGCGAGGTCGCCTGCCCTGGCCAAGGGCGCAAGCTCAGTGACCATGCAGGCCCTCATCAGGTGTTCTTTTTGGAGGCTGACCCAAGAGTGTAGGTCCGCCCTCTCTCGGGAACGTGCTCCTTACCCTCAACAATTCAACCAGTCAGTCTATGGGGCCTGGTGCCAGTCGACGGGTTGTTTTGCTGAAGGGAGGGGCAGTCGTGTTTGCCTCTGTCCTGGCGTGCATGCACGCCTCTGCTCAATGTAGCTTCTGGCGCGTTTCGCGTCAATGCCCGCCCGTCCCTCGACGTGGAGGGCGACCCGAGAGCGTAGGTCCGCCCACGCCCTGGTTCGATCTCCGCAGGCCTGAAGAGCAACGTCGGTCAGCCGTGGCCTTTGCCTGAGGACCTAGTTGCTTATCAGGCGCGGCGTACAGCTCAGCTGTGTCCCAGCATGCCTGACCGTGCAACGTGGCCATGCCAGCTGCCGTGCGTGCTGAGTCGCTCCGACTGCTTGGTGCGGTCACCCGCTTGCCTCGGCTGAGGCGGTTGATTGCTCTCGGCACTCGGGCGATCTTCGTGTGTGCGCCGAGGCGCACGAGACCGAGCGTTGCCACCGCAGGGCCAAAGGGAAACGCCTCGGTCCGAGGGGCAGTACGAGCTAGGAGCTCCTGACCCCTTCAGACGCGGGGATCATCATCACCATCACCATCACCATCACCATCACCATCACCATCACCATCATCATCATCATCATCATCATCATCATCATCATCATCATCATCATCAACATCAACATCATCATCATAATCATCATCATCAGCAGCATCATCATCATCAGCATCAGCATCAGCATCATCATCAGCACCATCATCATCATCATCATCATCATCATCATCATCATCGTCATCATCATCATCATCATCATCATCGTCATCATCATCAGCATCATCATCACCGTGATCATCAACATCAACATCATCATCATCATCATCATCATCATCATGATCATCATCAGCATCATCATCATCATCACCACCATCATCATCATCATCATCATCATCGTCATCATCATCATCATCACCATCGTCATCACCATCACCATCACCATCGCCATCATCATCGTCATTACCATCACCACCATCATCATCACAAGCATGACCATGACCATCACTATCAGCATCATCAGCATCATCATCATGATCATCATCGTCATGATCATCATCGTCAGGATCATCATAATCATCATGGTCATCATCATCATCATCCCCATCATCATCATCAGCATGATCATCAGCATCAACGCAATCACCATCATCATCATCATAACCTCCATCACCATCACCAACATCATCAGCATGATCATCATCGTCATCATGATCATCATCATTAACAACATCAGCATCGTCACCAACATCATCATCACCACCACCAAAAAACATCATAATCACCGTCATCACCACCACCACCATCACCATCACCATCACCATCACCATCACCATCACCATCACCATCACCATCACCATCACCATCATCATCATCATCATCATCATCATCATCATCATCATCATCATCATCATCATCATCATCATCATCTCGTCTAAGCAAGGGCAACCTTGGAAAGTCCCTCATCCTTCCTGCGCGGGCGGACTGCACCCCACGTCTCAACGCGTGCCCCCGTGCCTGCGGACTGGACGTGGCTGGCAATGTGGCGCGGTGGCCCGAGAGAAGGGCGAGGCACAAATGATCAGATGAGTGACGAAAAGAAAGAGGTCTTACGCGAGATTGACTACCTACCAGACCACCCCAACCCAACCCGAAGGCCCGAATTTCGGGTTGGGGGGGGTAAGGGTTCCATACGTGTTTTTTCGACGTTCCCGGACCCCCCCCCACTAGAAATCGAGGGTAAATCTGAGCCTTCGGGTTGGGTTGGGGTGGTTTGGTGGGTGGTGAGAGATGGCCTGGCAACCTTGCGCGGTGGCTTACACGGGCCGCCAGCGCGGCACGCTTTATTGGAGTCGAGGGCGCTTACGCGCGGCCTTACGCGGGCAGCTTCTGCGCGAATGCCGGCGCAGACGACCCCGTTTTTTTGCTTCGCCCATATGGTGATCCTTCTTGGGCGGAACCTCTGATTTGAGGGTTGGGGTGACCTCTTGGGACTTTGTTGTAGCTCGTTCGGAGTGCTCTTGGGGCCTAAATTGGGGCTGTCTCTGGTCCCTCTGGGGGGTTCTCTTGGGGCCTTCTGGAGTCCTCCTGGGGCCGTCTTGCGAGCGGCGCGGCGTTGCCCTGTAGTCCGTAATAGAAGCCAAAATCCAATAAGACCCAAAATCAGAAGTAAACCTCCTGTGTTGGAATGTTTCCCACCTCTCGGGACCATCCCGTGGAGGTTCCGTGGCCACCTCGGGCCGTTATGTGGAGGTCTGGAGGCCCTTTGGACGTCTAGTGGAGGCCATCTTGGGCCATCGTGGTGGCTGTATTCGAGACCGCCTCGATTTGCTTTGCCTTGCCGAAGCCAAGACGGGGGCCGCACACGTCAGCACTAGACGGCTCAAAGTGGCCACGGGGACTCCCAGGGCGACCCCCGAAGGGCCCACACCCAGCAATCGTAAGGCAGCTCGCCGTATGGGCCCCGCCGCCAACCCAGACGGCGAGCATACATCGGCCGTACAACAAAAAATGCCAACGGTGGGTGACACCACTGTGCCGGACCATCCACGACTTGCGCCATGGGTTGCGCCATCCACGGGTTGCGCCATCCATAGGTTGGGCCATGGTTTGCGCGATCCATGGATTGAGCCGTTGGTCAACTGTCTGCGCCATCCACAGATCGCGACATTGGTTGTTCCATCCGTGGGTTGCGCCATGGGTTGTGGGGGGTGCGCCATCCATTGATTGCGCCACGGGATGTGCACCACCTTGAGCCATCCGAGTGGTGCACCACAGATTGCGTTGCAGGTTGCACCTCTACTGCCAATCATAAATTGCGCGATGCGGCCTGCAATTGGTAGCGCCATAGATTACGCACTCGGCGGTCGACAATAACACGGTCTCTATTGGTTGCGCCATGGATGCGAAATCGGCGGTCGATGATAAAACGGCCTGCTAGCTGTTGCGCCATGCGTTACGCACTTGGCGGCCGATAGTCCGCCGACCCGGTCGGCGTGGGTGAGACGTTGTCGTCGTCGTCGCCAGTCCCAAAGAGATCTAAATATTTGCCAGAGGGTCAGAAGACTCTAACATTCTGATGGTTATGAGGTCTTGTTCTTTGATCGCCCCTTGATGCACCATTTCAATGGTTTGGATACTCACAAACCTGGCCATTATGTATCATGTATATCGGTCAAGCAGAGGCTAACCAGTAAATGCGTGGTGGCGTAAGCGCGGAGGGGATCGCGCGCGCAGTGCTGTTTCACCGGCTCGCATCCGGAGTCGCTGCGGGCCACGCGATGACCAGCGGTAGCGTTTGACAAGGGCGGCGGCAGCGGGCGACGGCAGGGACGGAGCCACATTAACTCCCCCCGCGGCAGGATGCGTAGGCCCAGCTACGCCTCCCTGGGGAGTTGCCTGATTTCACGCAATCCCCAGGCACCTTGTCCACCCCGGCGCCAACCCCAAAAACATTATTACGGCGCACGGGGCGGGATCGAATTCACTTCTGGCAAATCCTCGAAGCGGGCCGAAGCAGACTGACGCACCCTACAAAATAATACGGGGCGCCAGCTCATCACAACGTTATTTGTCAGAACCTTCGTCTTGATCTTCAAGAGCA
Source organism: Prorocentrum cordatum (assembly GCA_963575745.1). Taxonomy (NCBI): domain Eukaryota; class Dinophyceae; order Prorocentrales; family Prorocentraceae; genus Prorocentrum; species Prorocentrum cordatum. The sequence continues at coordinate 104,727 of CAUYUJ010000365.1, read as the reverse complement.
TGCTGCCACCAGGCGATATACGGCTGAGTCGTACATTCTTCGCATGGTCAAAGACGTGCCAAATACAAGGCAACGCACGGTTAAACCGCACTTTCCCCAAACAATCGGCAGTTGATAAAACAAAGCACCTTCATCCAACAACCGATATCCGAATGGAATGTGGTATCACTGCTTCGTCCCCTTACTTTTTCCCTTCGTGGGGAACAACTTGTAGCTGCAATCGTGAATAATCCATCACTGCCACTTGCGATGGAATCGATGGTGCACCCACAGTCCATATCCTCCTCGGTAGTGCCGATTCGCATCCCTAGTGCCAGTCTCGTTGTTGTCATAGCCCCTCTCTGGATGTCACGGCCTCTCTCATCCATCACCGATGATGCCGCGGACGCCATGGCATCTGACGGTCCTTCCACAGGGATCGCGACGTCACCACCACGAATGTCTGTGCGCCTAGCCTTGAGTGTTCTTTATTGCTTTTAAGACTAATAGCCCCCAATTCAGGAAGTTTGCGAACTACGCGTGCGCTGGGCCATGTTTCAAATCCATGACTGGAACTATAAAAATTCACCTCGAAAAAGTTCGCCACTGAAAAATCACTACGCGCGCGCGATGCCCACGTTTGAAACGAGACGCATTCAATCACAACTGGGCCTTGGGAAAGCCCGCCCAGCCAAACCAAACCCAACCCTAAAGCGAGACACCGCGACACCATGACACGATGGCCCTTCTTGCAGCTGGCGGCTAGCGGGCAACGCGTGGCGGTCGGTAGTAGTAGTTGTAGTCGTCGAAGGATAAGACGATCATAAAGCAATGATTAGGAAACGGTCAGCGGTAAGAAATCCTAGTTGGGATGGTGGCGTGCCATTACAAATTAATTATGTGTTGGTCGATTCCACTCGTGGAGAGCTCTCCGTGCATGTCGGTCTGCCTGAGGTGTCGAACTGCGCTGCAATCAGCTGTTGCATAGGGGGGGCTTGCGCGCCTTGTCTTGTACGGGTTCCCGATTGGGATGATGTGCGTGATGCTGCTGGCAGTTCTGTAGCCCCACCTTGCGTTGGCCATGGCTGTGATCTCAACCGGGCCTGGGCCGCCCGGGCTCGGTGCTCCGTCTATCCCTAGGGCCGAGATCCCACTGGGGCCCCCTGCCGCCGCGGCGGCCGCCCAAGCGGCTTCCGTCTGGGAAGCCTGCGCGTCGGCGAGGATTATGGCGGGGGTCCGTGCAGCTGTTCTATTTGCGGCCTGAGCGCGTTCACTGACCAGGGTCTTGATTTGCCCCCGCGCGCTTGGACCAGCCAGGGTGTAGGTGACCTCGGTTTCGTCGGCTGCGCCGCGCCCCGCGCGCGGTCGTTTGGACGCGACGTGGTCTGCAGCGACCTCCCTCGCCGCTGCGGCGAGGAGGGCGGTTGGGAACGCAGGTGGGCCTCTGACCCTCGGTTCATCGTCTGGCGGGCTGCGCCCTAGTAGGAGAGCCCGGCGCCCGTGGGTGACCAGGGGAACCTGTCTGATTATGTCCTGTCTGCTTGGGGGCGGCGGGGGTCCGTCGCCATCCATGCAGGTGTCTGCGTTTCCTAGCGGGCCTCGTCTGTCCAGAATGTGGGCGAGGATGTTTCTCACGTCTCCGACGGTCACGTACGCGTGGGGCCTTCTGAGGGATACCAACTGGGCCCGTAAACAATCCAGTTCAGGGCTCAGCTGTTGGACTGCCCCTGCTAGCTCGTCCAATCTGATGGCTGGTCTGAGCGGTGGGACAGTGCCATCGCGAAGCTGCGCCAGCTCGAGAGAGTCGTCTGCCGGTTCACCGCCTGTGCTGTGGGCCTGCTCGCTGAGTCTGACGATGGCGCCGCCTCTGTCGTCTGTGCGACATTGCGGGCACCGGATGGGCATGGACCTACCTCCTTCCCTAAACACAGCTGGCTGGCTGAGGCGCCACTGCCCGAGACAATCGCTGAGAAACCTTTGCCCACAGGGGATCAGAACTCGGCTACTCCTGCGAGCTCTCCACTGCGACACAAGCATACTGGGCTGTCGTCCCCGAAATCCCAGGATGGGACGGGGACAGGGCCTCCCCCTTCCCCCAGGAGGGTGCAGGGGGCGCTCCGACTGAGGCGATGCCATCTCCTAGACTTTCGATCAGTACGCGCACCATTTTGTTGGCCTCGTTCTGCGTGTAGCAAGCCGCCCCGCCGAGTCTCCTTAGCAGGATCGTGATGTGCTCGTTGTCCAGGGTGGCGTAAGTGGGTTGGCCGGTGACTTCGGCGTCCGTTCCGAGCCGGAGTGCGAGGTCTGCCGGGGCATGCACTCCGGCCAGAGGGAGCCATCTGGCGATGATTTCGCACGGTCTTGGGTTCAGGCCTCTTACCTGCAGAACAGGCCTGAGCAGGGGTAGGCAGTGGGGGGCCAGGCACAACCAGATGGCTCGAGAGATCCAGCTTCCCGGTGCTCTTCCAGGGCTCTCTTCGATCAGCATTCCGCGGGCCAAGCTCTGCGCCTGGTCCCCGCTGATAGACGATCTGTCCTCCGGGATGCTCGCGGAGCGCCTGCCATTCTGCTCGTCGTCTCGCTGCCTAGCGTCGAGAAGGAAGATGGCGCGATCCAGATGCTCCAGGGCTGGCAGGGACGCGGCGAAGGCGCTGGTGGCGGGCCCTCTGCCCAGCAATTGCCGGATGTCGGCGTGCCACGGGGCGGTCGCGCGCTGCTCGCCCTACTGAATCGGTCGGTTACTCTGGGTGTCCTCCTGCCGAGGGGAAGGCGTCCTGCGTGGGGGCGGGTGGTCCTGCTGGTCCTTATCTGCACGTCGGTCTGTCTATCGCGCATCCTTTCCGCTCGGACGCGCGCCCCGGCTTCCACCGCCTGTCTGTCGCCAGAAACAATGCTGTTATGCAGCGTGCCGTGCGGGTCTAGCCACTCCATCATGTATTCCTGTAGTCTGGGGGGGACGTGACCTCCAGCATGTGGGGCGTCGGCGTGGGGTGCTGGGGGTCCGCCCGCGATCCTGCTAGCACTCTCCGCGACGACAGTCTGGGCGTCCTGGTAGGAGCGTTCTGCTTGTCCGCTCCATCGGGCGGCAGCAGCGTCGATGATGCTGCCATCCATCCCGGCGTCTCAGGGTGCGCCTCAGTACCCTCCTGCCGCGGTCTGCAGCGGTGTCCCAGATGAAAGGGGATCAGGGCGCTGCCCCATGTCATACCTGCAGGCACGCGGTCGGAGGCCACCAGTTCGCGTATTCTCCTGATTTCGTTGGTGAGGGCCCCGCTGCGCCGCCGTTCGTCGACGCTGAGGTCGAAGTAGCTGTCCTGGGGGTCACTCCTGCTGGCTGGTGCTGCGGTCGCGGCCTGGCCAGGGGGGGGGTCGGCCTCTTGCCCGGAGCATGGGCGACGGGGCTTTCGGCGCTGGTAAGTCGTTCGGATCTTAACCTTCTTGTCGCGGCTTCGACGACGAGCCTGCCAACGGTGCTGCCGGCCCCCATCTGGCCGTGCATGGGGCGCCCTTGGCGTCTTGCCATGGCCTGGAGCGCGCCGCGCATCACCTCCGCCGCTCCCATGGGGGTGGCACTTCTCCGCTCGCTATCGTGGGATGACGTATCGAGGGTGGTCTGCTCGAAGTAGCGGCCCCCGACCTGCGTCGGGATCCGCATCAGGTCTGCCCACTTGACAGATGCACCATCCGGGAGGGTGGTGCGCTGCCCGCTGGAAAAGCCGATGGGGGGGTGCGGGCGTCGCTCCAATGTTGGGCCTGGCGATCACTGACGGGAACCAACTGTGCAGCTCCATCTGCGTCGGGCTTGCCTCGATCAGGCCCCGCATGCGCCTGCGCGCGTTGACGGCCCATTGTGTGGAGGCGGCGCATAGCTGGGTTAGCGCTGCCACTGCTGCGCGGAGCTGGGGATCCTCTCCTAGGTCCCAGTTGCAAAGGACTCGGCCGCTGATCCAGACGCCTGGGCACATGGCCATGCGCCTCCACGCGCCGAGCAGCTCACCGACTAGCCAGGACGCAGCGTGGCCCACTGTGCCCGGCGCTCGGGGCGCGCACAAGTGCTCTGCTATCGGGGCGCATCTGGCTCCGACCCTGGCCAGTTGGAAGGAAAGGTCTTGTCCCAGGGCGTCCAACGGGTGGTTGGGTGGCTGGTAGATGTCCAAGGCCGACACGGCTTCAACGATGCTCCAGGGAACGGCCAGCCGACGGCAGGCAATGCAGGAGCGCCCCATCGGCCCCCTAAGCTGCCAGGCCCCGGAAAAGTCGCAGCGGGTGGAGGGGCAGAAGAAGTCGCCGAATAGCATGCGATGCGCGGCGGTGTTCCAAGGCCATGGGCCGGCTGACGGGTCTCCGCCTTGCACGGACACTTCGGGGATGCCCGGCCCTCGGGGGGCGGCGCTGTCCAGAGCCGGTGCTGCCCAGGGAATTGGTCCGGGGTGGTGTCCATATTGCTCGAGTGAGAGCGCGTCGTCTCCCTGACTGCTGAAGATTCCGTTGTTGTTCGCCCAGTTCCTCATGTCGCCGTGGTCGGGGAGGTGTAGGATGTTCTTTCTGCGTTCGTGCTCTGTGTGCTCTGGCCCGTGCTTCATCATCCACGGGGTCGACTGTTCCATCGGGCCTGCATGGCCCGGACATGTTCCTGGGGACTTGGTCGAGGCAAGCTCTGGTGGGAGCGAGGAAGGTCTCTGGCAGTAGGCTGTCTGCGGCAGCCATGCCGAGGTCACAGTGGTGCGCGGCCGCCGCCATGGCCTCTCATTTGGGTCGCGCCAGTTGCAGTTTCATGGGGCTGGCGCTGTCGCTGTCGAGTCTCCTAGCGCGTATCAAGGGGTCGCGCGCGACGCTTGCGAACTGGGCGGAGGGCGAGCATCTGCACCGGATCTGGTCGAATTCCCCCTAGTCTGCCCTCATGATCGGCGCCCATGATTGACCAGACAAACCCCGACAGGTCCACGAGCGCCAGGGCGCTTGCGGCAGCTAGACGGGTCGGGGCTGGCAGCCCGTCGCGCGGGTCGGGGGGCGATGACCGCAGAGGGGAGTTCGGGTGCGCTCCAGGGTGGCCGGGGCGGCGCCGGTTCCAGCTGCGATGCACCAGCATCTCGAGGCTGTGGCTCTGCGCGGGGGCGCGCTCGACCCCTCTGTTCGCGAGCTCGCACCAGGCCGGGACCTTCGACGCATTGGTAGTTCCACGGAAGGGCTCCCATGGTGCCTCCTCTTCCTGTGCATCTCTAGTCTGCCGACCCGTGGGCCGCTGGCCAGGCCGTCGCTCTCGCGGCTTTGCCGCCAGCCAGAGTCGGCGCGCCCTATGGCGCCCATCCACCGTGCGTGGGCGTCGGTGCAGTCTCGTAATCTTCTGGCGTCCTGCCCGACGCTGCCTGGTTCAGAGTCTGAGGTCCCGCCTCCGCCCGCGGTGGCGCGCCGGTGATCTGCGGGGGACCAGTCGGGAGATAGTGGGCAGGCCGGGGGGTCCTCCGCGGGGAGGGGCCTCTCCCCGGGAGACGGCGGGAGGGCGTGGTTCGCCCCCTTGCGAGCCCATGGACACAGGAGAGGGAATGGGGAGGCCGGGAGGCGGTGGGATAGCGAGGGGGGAATGGGGGGGGGCGATCGGAGGGGGGTCGACGCACTGTCCTAGGATCGCGGGCGGTCGGTCCTGCTCGGCGGAGGCGGCTGCCCCTGCTCGACGCGGGCAGCCTGCCTGCCCTAGGAGTGCAGCGATTGGGGCCCCTGGCTGATGGCGGATCCAGGCGAGCGCCGCGGCGTGGCCCGCCGCGGCGGCAGCGGCGGCAGCCGCCGCGCCCGCCGCGGCGGCGGCAGCGGGCGACGGCGCCACGGCTCGCGCAACTGCGGCTGTGGCCAGGGCGGGGCGGCCGTGGCTGGCCGCGGCGGCGGCTTCGGCAGTGCTCGTCGCTGGATCGCTGCAGGGGGTCCTCGGCTGGGCGCTGGGAGGCGTTCCTCCGCGGCCCCCTGCAGTGGGGCTGTTCCGCGCGGGCACCGCTGCTTCGGTAGCGGCCCCCTCCGCGCGGGGCCCCTCGTGGGCTGTCTGCGCCGGATGCCCGGGGGTCCTCGTTGGATCCGCCCCTTCCAAGGGTTGGTCCACCAAGGTCTCTGCTGCTGGTCGCCACCGCGTCGGAGTGGCCCGGGGGGTCGTCCACGTCCGTCTGGGAGGGGCCCGCCTGCCCGAGGGGCCCCGCTGGGTCGGCATAGCTGAGGTCGGGCCCTGCTGGGTCGCGGCTGTCAGCGACGACCACGACGGGGGAGGCCGGGGGCAGGCCCTCAACCTCCATCGGGGCTGGCTGCCCTGCCGCCGCGCTGCTACCCCCTACAGGGCGCGGGCCTCCGCCGGCAGCGGAGGCCCCGTCGGGGGGAAGCGCGCCTTCCCGCGGGCCCCCCCCCCCCAGGGCAGTCGCGGGTCGCTGCCGTCGGGCGCCGCTGCGACCCCCGTTCTGGGTGGCTGCCAGGGAGGGGGCGGGGGCTCGAGACGTCGCGACTTCCTCTCGGCCTAACGGGCCCTGTTGCAGTTTGGAAGACCGATGAGACCGAAACCGCGCTCCCGTCTGGCCTAACGGGCCCTGCTTCTTCTTGCGAATCCGATGGCGCAACCGCGGCGACCCCTTCGGGCCTAACGGGCCCTGCTTCACGCGGAGGCCCAGACATCCTGGGGCATGATTTTTCCAAGGCGCGCTGAGGCGCCTTGAAAAAATCGAGCGCCTGAAAAAATCAACGCGCGCTCTCATCGGGAGCGGATTGAAAATGGGGCGCAAGACTTTCAACGAAACGAAGCCGCGTTCAACATAGAGTTGCAGCCGTTGTAGCCGTCATACAGCCGCTGTAACGTGTTTAGATTTGTGCGGGTGGTATGCAACATGCACGTTGTATTTGGATTTGTAGGGTTCTCCGCTACCAGGTAGGACATCCACGCCACGCGTATACGGGCCGAGCCAAGATGGCGAGGCGGAAGGGGGAGGGAGGAGGAGGGGGAAAAGGAGGAAGAGGAGGAGGAGGAGGAGGAGGAGGAGGAGGAGGAGGAGGAGGAGGAGGAGGAGGAGGGGGGAGATTGATCGCGGCGCCTGGCTTCGTCGCTGTCGATCGTCTCGGGCTCGCTCTCCGATATGGTCTCGGCGTCGCTGCTCTCGCTGCTGGTGATCCACTCGTCGGCGTCGACGGGCCTTGGTTTTCGGGGCGTGGCCGAGCGGCGAAATAAATTTATCGAATATCGATCGGTCGATCGCCGCTCGGCGCAGGGATCGTCCAAGTCGGCCCCGCGGGGGCGTCGCTAGGGCTGCGGCTGCGGCTGTGGCTGCGGTTGCGGCTGCGCCCCGTCGACGGGCCAGCGCAGGCGAAGCCTCGGCTCCACCTCTAACCGCGCCCAGCTGCCATCAAAAGGCAACCAAATAAAAATTGAAAATCGCGACACGATCATTGCCTGATTCATCGCTTCGGGCCATCGAGGAGGAGGAGGAGAGGGAGGGCGAGGAGGAGGGAAGGGGAGGGAGAAGGAGGAGGAGGAAGAGGGAGAGGGAGGAGGAGGAGGAGGAGGAGGAGGAGGAGGAGGAGGAGGAGGAGGATCGAGGAGGAGGAGGGGGAGGAGGAGGGAGGAGCAGCAGCAGCAGCAGGAGGAGGAAGAGGGGGGGGGGGAGGTCTCGAAACCCAGGTTTCCTCGTCCTCGAGCCTCCTCCTCGTCTACATCTGTGTTTACTTCTACGTTCATTGTCATTTGCATTTGCACTTGTACTTCTAAGTGTACTTCTACGTGTACTTTTATGTTTACATCATACGTCTAGTTTTACTGATAGTTTTGCTTTTGCGTATACTTGCACTTGTACCTTTACTTCCTACGCATGTTTATCTCGTACTTGTACATGTACTTCTAAGTTTACTTCCTACGTGTACGCATGCTTATACTTGTACTTGTACTTCTACTTCTACTTCTGCCTCTTCGAACTCTCGCCGGACGTCGGCGGAAGGGGGGGGGGGGGGGGGGGCGAACAGGCAGAGCAGCTTAGCACGGGCGAGCGCCCCCCTCGAGGGAGCAAGCAAGACGAGAGAAAAAGCAGATGGCATTTCCTGCCGTTCGAGCACGGCGCGCCCAGTCGCGCGAGTGCGTGCGGCGCTCCTGCCGCGCGGCCGCGCGGCGACCGACGCGTCTCCCCCCATGTTCCTTTGGCCCCGCCTTCCCTTCTCGGCGGCCGCGTGGCGACCGACGCTTCCCCTCCCTTGTTCCTTTGGCCCCACCTCCCCTTCTGGGAGAGCCGCCGATCGGCCGCCGCCGCGCGGCGCGCGCAGGCCCCAGAGGATGCGCGGGGGGGCGGAGGGGCGAGATAGGAAACAGGATCCTTCTCCTCCTCTTCCTCCTCTTCCTGGAGGATCCTCGAAGAGGAAGAAATGGGGGGGGGGGGGGGGGGGGCGAGGAGGGCGACGACCGTCCTCCTCCTCCTCCCCCCCCCCCCCCCCCCCCTCCTCGCCCCCCCCCCCCCCCCTTTGGATCCTCGAGGAGTCGACGAGGAGGGCGAGGGAGACGAGGAGGGCGAGGAGGGCGAGGAAGGGGAGGGAGGAAGGACGAGGAGGTGGATCTCCAGGGGATCGAGGATGAGGAGGAGGAGGTTTTCTGCTCCACAGCCTATAAACACCTAAGACCACTTAAATACTTAAAGCATATCAGGAAAGACCTTCCCCATAAATGCACTATAAAGTGTGGATCCTCCGTGGGCAGAACGAGCGACGCGAGCCATGACGCGGTTCCCCCGTTCATCTGGGTAGCACCAGTAGCACAGCGGATTGCCGAGCTTCTCAGCATTAAAAATGAGATGCGCAGCCACGCGATGCTTAAAGACAAGCCCCCCGCCCCGAGACTTCCAAAACTGGAGAAGGCGCAGCGCCGATCTTTGCGCGCGCTCGATGCCATCCGCCGACATCTGGCGGGGCTCAAACTGCATCACGTCGTGGACTTTGCAGTGCTCGTCACATGCTTGCTTAAGCAGCACGTCGTTCCTAGACAAAAGATGCTGGTTCTCGGTTAATGAAATCTTGGCAAGGGGCAACAGATGCCGCGTCTCGGCGGCCTTAGAAGACAAGCGGCCGTTCTTGATCATGGCCATGGTGATCTTACCTATACGACTCCTGTTATTGCCAGTGCTCGACGTACGCGGGTTCGTGGCGTAAAATGACTTCATCCGCCTGCGCAAGTGCATGAGGTTCGCCTTGCGGCGGCCTTTGGCCCGAACCAACATTGACTGCGCGAAGTTCTCTCTGATCAGAAGAAAGAAAATCGAGCCGACGAGCCATTGTGCAACTCCGAGGCCTAATATGCGCATGCAGTCAAGGTGGATCATCTCGCATACGAACCCAATAATTGAGAAGAGAGGGCACAGCAAGTTCAGGCCCATGTTGATGCCAATGTCGAAGAAAGTAAGTCTTGCTGGGATCGGCACGTCCTTAAGTTCGTGCACGTCGTGCACGTCGCCATCCTCCAAAAGACGAAAGATTCTACAGAGGTCTAACTCTGGAAAGGAACGCGCAACCCGTACCCATGGATTTCTTCGTCGGAATGCATGCAACGCATAAGTCGGCGGAGTTGGGGTTGGCTGGTAACTGTTCTCTTCACTAGAGACCGTTGGACCATGATGTTATAAGCTGCCTTATCTCTCGGCTGCCATTCACACGAGGCCTTTGAAGACGGAAACTTGAACAGAAAGTGCTTGTGGCACCCACACGCAAAGCATGGGTTTTAAAAATAGACCAATTCTTTAGGCCACATCCTTCAACGATCTCCAATAAATCTGCCCGCAGCTCACATAGAGCGCCGACCCGTCCTTCAGCGATGGGGAAGCCGTGTTTTGCAGCTCGCAGCTCGTCTTGGAAAGGTTTCTGTTCGTGGTCGAGAAGAGGGTGCAACCCCAGAGCCAACACATTAAATGACCCAGTTATGACTCCTTATATCGCGCCGAGTGCACAGAAGCCACGGCACCCGCAGCGGCAGAAGTCAGATTTTCGAACAACACATATGAGATGTCTGACCCCTGTCAAACAGTTGGAGAAGTAGTGTGCGATGCATGCATCCTTTTTCGTCGTCGGGAACGCGTCTGAAAAATATCCAAAAGGAGTAACCTGTCCACAGTTATCCTCGTTCAACAAAAAAAACCTCGTGGGTCTTCAGCGTGGGCGGGATGTTCTCAGCTGGATAATTGCCCGGGTTGAATTGAGACGGGTCCTCGTGAAACGACTCGGCATACTGATCGCGCGGCAAATTCATTGGGAATGGGATCAGCCGTCTCTCTTCTGTAGCTTTGTCCCGCATTGGGACCAGAGGTGTAAAGAACGGGTTCTTAGATGGGGCCTGCAGAACTTGGGCGAGGCGCTGGTCGTGATGCGTGCTCTCTGGTGCGAATGCAATGTCCTCGACGCCGCGGGCGCCCGCTCTGACAGCATGGAAACAAATTGCATGCACCATTGTAGCTGGCATTGCGCCAGCTTTGAATTGGCCCAGGAGGTGCTTCCTGAGGCCCTCCCCGCCGTCTGTGATCGGAAGATCGCCCTGCGCCCTCTCCAAGGACACGGCCTCCGCACACGCTCGAGCCGCCATCGGGCGCGACGCAAGTGAGGCGAGTGAAACGATCAGTTCAAGTGAGACTTGCAGTCCAAGTGAAACGAGTGATACAAGTGAACTTGAGTACACTTTGAGCCTAAATGGTTACGGATCCGAGCGCCCTGACCTGGTCAACCTGCCAGCCGATAGCTGAACGGTTGATCGCCAACCAAGTTGTGCGCGGCACTTCCAACGACCCTTCTGAGGTCATGCAGTGGGTCCTCCTCCTCGCCCTCCTCGGTCCTCCTCATGGCTTTCTGCTCGAGCCCCCGTGCTCAACCGCAACCGTCGGCCCAAGAAGTGGACGATGCGAATATCGAAATGCAATGCTACTGCGAACGCGCTCAACCCCAATGCCGAGCTCGAGAGATCAACGCGCGCCGAGGAATGCAACCTGCAACTTGCAGCAGTCAATCCCAATGCCGAGCTCGAGAGATCAACACACGCCGAGGAATGCAACCTGCAACTTGCATCACAGCTATTCAACCACATTAACCGATCGAGGCAACACATGTATCTAGGAGGGCTGAGTGGGAGCGCCTTTCTCTGACCGATCTCACGCGGTCCGCCAACAAAAACGCTTCGGGAACGCTTGCACAACATCCGCAATCGAAGATGTCGGCGCTAAAGCTATACTTGCAAGCCCTTGCACGCGCAATCTAGCCCCCCCCCCCTCCCCCTTGGAAGAGGGGTGGCAATTCCCTTGATTATGCCGGAACGATCCTCTCCCCTCGCATCTCTCTCCGCCCCCTGCCCCCCCCCCCCCCCCCCCCCCCCCCCCATCCTCCCTGGGGAGGGGCGGGGGTCGGGGTCCTCTGATTATACCTGAACTACCCTCTCCCCTCCGTTCCTTCCCCCCCCCCTATAATATACCCCCCTCCTCCTCATCCCTCCCCTATCCTCCCTCGCCCTCTACTTCTTGGCCGTCGCTGCCACCGCTGCCGATCGGCAACCGCCGCCACCTCCGCCACTGGAATTGCCGCCACCGCTGCGCTGTTGTCGCAGTCGTCGACCGCGCCCGAAGCAATCCCCTGCCATCTCTTTTACTTGGTCGTCTCGAGCGCCCTCTGGGCCGAAAGGAAGGCGCCCACCAAGGGCTGGATGATGCCGAGCAAGTTCTTGGCCTCTGGGAAGGCCAAGGGGTTGCTAGACTCACTCCTCCTATCATGCTTTTCATCCTTCTCCTCCCTCTCATAATCCTCATCCTCATTCCCCCCCCTCCCTCTCATACTCCTCCTTCCCTCCCTCTCATATGTGTCCTCCTCCTCCTCCTCCTCCTACTTATCCTCCCCCTCCCCCTCCCTCTCATACTTCTCACCCTCTCCCTCTCATAATCCTCGTCCTCCTTCCCCCCCCCCCTCTCATGATCCCCCTTCCCTCTCATACTTCTCATCCTCCTCCTCCTCCTCCTCATCCTCCTTCTACCTCTCATACTTCTCATTATCCTTCCCCTCCTTCCCATACTTATCCTCCTCCTCCTCCTCTTCCTCCTCCTCCTCCTCCTTCTCCTCCCTCGCATCATCAGTATCCTCTTTCTTTCTAATCCTTTTCACCCTTCGCCCTCGTCCCCATCATCGACATTATCTCCCTCATCATTATCCGCCTCCTTCTGCTGCGCCCGTGGGCTGGCCCCCGCGGCCGCGCGCAGAGGCCCCCGCGACGCGGGCCTTCACGCCCGCGGCATCGCGCGGAGACCTGGGCGCGATTAGCGGTAAGCCTAACATCGAACAAAGTTGGGGTATGTCGGTTGCGAACGGGCGATGGCTAGCGCAGAGAACGATCTTTCTCTGCGCTAGCCATCACCCGAGTAACCCTCGAGTCGACTCGAGGGCCGATCGATCGATCGATCCTTGGATCCTCGATCGACGCGCCAAGCTGAGATGGCGACGCCCCCTGGATCATATCGGTAATGAGCTTTGTCGCATCATTGATCGAGCTCAAGTTCTTTTTGATCTGGCCGTCGAAGGCAGCGAGGACGCCAGTGCCCTTCGCTTTCGCCTCCCGCACGCGGATGGGCAGCGGATTGAGCTCTGGGTCGGAGAGGCCTCGACTCAGGAAGAGGGGGAGGTGAAGGAAGAAGAGGAGGGGGAGGAGGAGGGAGATGAGGAGGAGGATGAGGCCCCTCAGGGGGAGGAGGAAGCGAGCGACGGAGGAGCAACGGTTTAGGGCCCAAGGTTCTTGCATCCTCCTGGACCCCTGTCGCGCATCCCCCCCCCCCATGGCTAGCCGTGAATCCACCGAGGAGGGCCGAGATGTGCGATGCCTCGCCCAGCAAGGACGCCAGCCCAACTTGTTGCTTCCCCATGGCCACGCCCGACGGGCCAGCCCCGTTGTCGGTCGTCTTATATCCGTCCTGCTTTGCCTCCTTGGGAGACGGCGCTGGCGAGGGAATGATTGGCTTCGGAGGTCCGAGGTCCAGAGGCCAGGCCTGGAAGAGGATCCGCGAGGGGGAGGGGCGGGGGAGGGCGAGGAGGACGGGGGGATTCACGTGAGGAGTAGGTCGACGGCTGAAGCACAGTATAATGAGAGGGCGAGGGCCCGAGCCGCCGTCGCTGGGCGAATACTCGGAGCACGACGAGCCCCCTGATGACTTCTCGACCTGCCACCCCCAAAAACACAACATAACGATCGCCGCGCAACCCCTTCGAGGGACGAGGGAATGCTCGCTGTTGCACATCTCTCTTCCGTCGGTGGATCCGTCGATCGACCGATCGGCCGATTTCGAATAGGTGATGAGCTGATCCCTGATGACTGCTCGACCTGCTCGATCCGTCGATCGAGGAATGGATCGATCGACGAACCCACCGATCGTTCATGTATACAAATGTGCACAGACAAACTCACAACGCACCCGAACCCGAACCCCCCTCGCACAGCATGGCGCTAGACAGAAGCCCTTGCCAGATCGAACCTTACCTGCGCGGCCTCGAGGGGCGAGCTGCTGACGGATCTGGCTCGCGTCCTTCTCTTCGCTAGTCATCTTAGAACCCACTTTCTGAATGTGACCCTGTCGACCGGGAAGGCGCATGCAACTGGCAACGCAATCGGGCAGCGCCGGTCACATCAGGACGCGCAGTACGTTATGAACGACCGCGGCAACATACAGGGGCGTCGAGTAATCAGACAGCAACTACATATCACATGTTACTCTGTATCAAGTAAACCATCGGAGCAATGCACCACGTCTTTAAGGAAGCAGTGAACAAATCAGCAAATCAAGCAAACAATCAAAAGAAAGGGCAATGAGCTTTTTCTTCGAGGTCTGTGAAGTCGATCTTCCTGTACGGCGCAATCCCGTGCTGAGGGTGGATCTTCGCGTGGTGGGGGACCTTCTCGCAGTGCGACAAGATTGCTCTCTGCGCGGCGACCTGCCTGGGGACGGGAGGGGGGCGCACGCCCCAAGCGCGACGCGAAACATATTCACACAGATGGCGCAAGGCACACGGGGGAGCAGCAGGACACGGGCGAGGGAGATAAGAATGAGGAATACGATCGGAGACGAGGGCGAGGGCGAGGAGGAGGAGGTGGAGGAGGATGGAGGCCGATGGCGAGGAGGGGGAGGAGGAAGACCCCCCCTCGCTCATGAATGGATCGTCGCTCGATCATCCCCGCATCCTTCATCGATGTTCACTGCGTTCATCCTCCTCTCCTCCTCCTCATCGGCATGCGAAGCGCCTCTGTCCGCAGGGTGTCCTGTCGATCTCGGGCCGCCAGCCGAGAGACGCCAGGACGCCGTCTGCCGCCAACCTGGGCTGGGGGGGCGGGGGGGGGGTGGCGCTGCGCGGCAAAACACCGCACATCGGCAAGAAAATGAAACACATCCAACGATGGGCACGCACGCGCACTCAACCGACAGCACTCGAAATAGCATGACGTAGCTGAGCATACAATCAACTGATTGGCCCCGATGTCTCCGACCAACCAGCCCCCCCTCGCGTCTTACTCCCCCGACGCTCTTAGTCGCAGCCCCGAGCGGCCACTCGCCACCAGTGCTGTCCTTCGCCTGCTTCGTCCTGTACTCCTCCTTCAGCTCGATGGTCTTGTCCCACTCGCCTGGCCCAGTACCATTTCGAATATCACTGAAACGTTGGATCCACTGCGCTAGCACGTGGAACACTTCGCTAACCCTACTCCTACCACTGCTACTCTTATACTAGTTTCCCAGACCCTCTGTCGCATTCAGTACTTCAGTACTGCCGTCGCGCCCGCTAACTCCCAATCGAACAGGCCCTCGAATCAGAAAATTCAAAGCGACAGCCACATCAACGCAATACCCATCAGCATCGCCATCATCATCATCAACGTCATCATCATCTAGCCTAGTCGCCATCAGCACCTCCAATATATCACCCTCGTCACTCTCACCACCTACAGTCCCGCCTCACCTCATCATCCTCACCTTTCTCGGGATCCCTCATCACCCATCACCACCGTCCTTGTCAAAGCTCTCATCCCCCACGCATCCCCGATCCCCTGCTGCCTGTCTCATCCCAGATCTTCGCCCACTTGCGTTTCTCCGCGCGGTTGTACGTCTTGTACTCCTTCTTAGTCGTGATCTTGCCACGCGTCAGTGCGTACCTCCCCCTGGACAGCTTGCCCATCAATGCCCCTCCCTCCCAACCCTCTCCCACTCCCACGTCCGACCCCTTTACCGAGGAGGCCAGAGAACGATCGCAAGCTCCCATCGGACCCCCAGCGGGGCGCCGTAAGTTCTGCATGATATTGTCTTGCTGGCGCTGGTATTCCTGTCGTTCCGCTTTGGAAACCTTTGTGCTCCTGACTGTTGCTTCCCCTCCTTTCGGAGGCGCGGCTCACCTGCCGCCCCCCTAGTCGGTCGCGGGCGCGCGGGCACAATGAGAGCCCAAGGAGAGTTGGACAGCCCACTGCAAGATGAACGGTGCCTGCACGCATTCTAGCACACGTTTCCGTGTTAGCACACGTACACACCTTAAACACAAGTGTACTCATGCATACACATGTAAATTATGTGTACACATGTGTATACAGTGTGTAGATATATGTATATATGCGTACGTTTCTGAATATGCTTGCGAGTCGTCGCACATACGTGTATATTCATATGTGCATGTGTATGCATGCGTGTATGCGTGTGCGTGCGAATATCTACATATGTATATATATATATATATATATCGATGCATGTTCGTTTACGTGCATATGTTGATGTTTACGTCGGTATGTTTGTAGATGTATGACCATGTGTAATATATGTCTTTGCATTTGCATAGGTCTGTGCACCTGTATATGTATAAAGATACGCACAAGTACATGAGAAGGTTATACCATATGTGTGTATACGTGTATGTATATGAATACGCAGACGTGCGTGTAAACGTGTATATATGCGTATACGTATATGTCCAGTTACATGTACATGTACATGTGCATATGTGTCATTGCAAAAAAATGGGTGGCAGTGTATGCATACGTGTGTATGTGTTTATGTGTGAAGGTGTATGTATATATATGTATAGTTTCGAATACATGGGAATACTGCCAGGATGCGCACGCGCATGGCACGCATGCGCTTATGACATGATACATATGCACCGGAGTCACGACTGAGCCAGAGGTCGGCGCCGAAATATCGGCGCGCCCATCAAATCACACCGTCGGCCACGACAGCTTCGCGATGTCCAATGCGAGGCAGACGGACAATGGGGGAAACCATTTGCAACATATTAGCCAATATTGCAACATATACACTCCGCAACATGTATGTACCACGCGGCTGCCATTATATCGAACGTTCGATATATCGCCCTCATTCCGCTTCCTTCTTTCATGCCTACCCACCCCGTCCCCTTCGTGATTTCCCTCCCCCATCAAGTTCGTTTTTTGCTTCCGGTGTCTTTCCTTTTCCTCCTCCTCCCTCATCATCGCCCTCCTCCTCCCTGTCGATCCTCGCCCTCCCCCCATCCCCCCATTCATTCCCTACCTGGGCTCTGCCTAGAGGGATCTTTTTCTTTCAGCTTAAAGGGGCCGGGCAGTGCAAATCGCCCCGGGCGGTTCCCCCAGCCCCCGCCCCGCGGTTCCCCCAGTCCCCCGGGAGCTTTAGCCTTAGTTTTAGCTTCAGCTTAGCTTTAGCTTCAGCTTTAGCTTATGCTTAGCTTTAGCTTAGTGTTAGCTTAGCTTTAGCTTAGCTTTAGCTTAGCTTTAGCTTAGCTTTAGCTTAGCTTCAGCTTAGTGTTAGCTTAGCTGTAGCTTAGCTTTACCTTAGCTTCAGCTTAGCTTCAACTTAGCTTTAGCTTACCTTTAGCTTAGTGTTAGCTTAGCCTTAGCTTAGCTTTAGCGCTGCTTTAGCTTAGCTTTAGCTTAGCTTTAGCTTAGCTTTAGCTTAGCTTCAGCTTAGTGCTAGCTTAGCCTTAGCTGAGCTTTAGCTTAGCTTTACCTTAGCTTCAGCTTAGTGTTAGCTTAGCTTTAGCTTAGTGGTAGCTTAGCTTTAGCTTAGCTTTAGCTTAGCTTTAGTTTAGCTTTAGCTTAGTGCTAGCTTGGCTTTAGCTTAGCTTTAGCCTAGCTTCAGCTTAGCTTCAGCTTAGCTTCAGCTTAGCTCCAGCTTAGCTTCCAGCTTAGCTTTAGCTTAGCCTTAACTTAGCGTTATAGCCTTAACTTAGCGTTAGCTTAGCTTTCGCTTAGCTTCAGCTTAGCTTTAGCTTCAGCTTTAGCTTAGCTGTAGCTTAGCTACAGCTTAGCTTTAGCTTATATTTAGCTTTAGCTTAGCTGTAGCTTAGCTTTAGCTTTAGCTTAGCTTTAGCTTAGCTTCAGCTTAGCTTTAGCTTAGCTTTAGCTTATTGTTGGCTTAGCCTTAGCTTAGCTTTAGCTTAGCTTCAGCTTAGCTTCAGCTTAGCTTCAGCGTAGCTTTAGCTTAGCTTTAGCTTAGCTTTAGCTTAGCTTTACTGTTACTACTAATGCTGCTTTCCTAGGGGCTCCAACTCCTAGGTAGGGTCGCACTGGGCTATTTTTTTAGCAACATATATACGCCAAGTCAAGCAGGCCCTATTAGCCTGCAGCGCCGTCGCGGCACAGGCGGGCACTACTTGCGCAGCTGCGCATGCATGTGCACGCATGCGTGCGTCGATCGGCGCGCGCGCGCGTGCGCGTGCGTCATGTGCGCGCGCGCCTGCGTGTGCGACGTGCACGGGGGGGGGGGCGGCGGTGGCGGCGGCGCGGCGGCGGTGGGGGCGGGGGGGCGGGCGGGCGTGCGCACGTGCGCGGGGCGCGCGCGCGGTGGACGCGGGCGCCGACGCGGGCGTCGCGTCGTCGACGCCCGCGTCGGCGCCTGCCCAGGGCGCGCTAGCGCCTGATCTAGCGTACCCCCCGACAGACGCGTTCGCGGGCCTCGAGGCGCGCAAACAGGCCCCCTCGCGCCTCGCGGGAGATTGCGAGCCCGTACAGGGCCGAAGCGAAAACCATTACAAAACCATTACACAACCATTACAAAACCATTACAAAATCATTTTTTTTTTTTAAAAAAAAAAAAGATGAAACCTTTAAAAACCATGAAACCATTTTCTTTGTTTTCTTTTTTTTTATATATATATATAAAAAAAAAAAAAAAAACATTACAAAACCATTACACAACCATTAAACCATTACAAAACCATTACAAACCCATTACAAAACAATTCATCCATAAAACCATTACAAAACCATTACAAAACCATTACAAAACCATTACAAAACCATTAAACCATTACAAAACCATTACAAAGCCATTACAATTCCGTAAAACCATGAAACCATTACTACAAAACCATTACAAAGGCATTGCAAAACCATTAGAAACCATTACAAAACCATTAAACCATTAAACCATTGAACCATTACGAAACCATTAAAAAACCATTCCGAAACCATTACAAGACCATTACACCATAAAACCATTACAAGTACCATTACAAAACCATTACAAAACCATTAAACCATTAAAAATCATTACAAAACCATTAAACCATTAAACCATTAAACCATTACAAAACCATGTCAAACCCATTTTACAAAACCATTACAAAACCATTACGAAACCATTACGAAACCAGCACGCGCCAACACGGGGCCAGTCGGGGCACCTTCGGGCGCAGTTTGGGGCTACACGAAGCGTAGAAGCGCGCTCGGGCGCGCTGCTACGCATCTTATATCCCCAACCCGCCCCCGAATGCGCTTCGGTGGCGCCAATTAACGCACGCGAGACGTTGATAGGGTACATGATGCTTCTTGAAGAAAATAACCGCGTCCGTCGCCCAGAAGCGCGTGCTTTCCAGCAGCGGCGAAGAGCGCGGTCTGCGCATGCGGCGCGCGCTCGACGTGGCGCAGGCGGGTCCTGGGGCATGCTCGGGGCCGCAGGAGGTGCCCAGGGGGTGCGAGGGGGTGCAGGGGGGGGCGCAGGGGGGCCCAGGGTGCGCCAACCGCCCAGCATATATATATATATATATACACACACATATATACATATATATATACACATACATACATACATACATACATACATATACACACATACATACATACATAAACCTGGATATATGTAAATATGTACATACATATATGCATGCACACACACATAAATATATATATATATATATATATGCTGGACGGTCGACGCGGTTTTATATGCGCGCTGCGCAGGTGCACATCGCGCTCGCGCTGCTATACTTTCCAGCAGCTCGAGCGCGACCTGCGCTTGCCCAGCAGGTCGCGCGGGGGGTGGGGGGGTGATCGATGTAAAGGGGGTGGGGCAGGGCCTTGCGGGGCGGGCGCGGGGGCCCCGATCTGGCACCGGCCCCGACTGCATGCTTCTGAAGAAAAAATCGCGTCCGTCCAGCAGCGCGCGCATTCCAGCAACGGCAAGAAGCGCGATGGATCTGCATGAGTCACCTGTGGCACGGGGCATGGGGGGGGGGGGCGCCTCTCCCCCCCCTCCTCTCTCTCCTCGTCCTCTCTCTCTCTCTCTCTCCCTCCGCTCCTCCCTCTATCTCTCGTCTCTCTCTCTCTCTTCTCTCTCTCTCTCTCGCGTTTCTCTTATGTCTTCTCTTAATCTCCCTCTCCTCTCTCTCGCCCCCCCTCCCTTTCTTCCTCCTCTCCTCTCTCTCTCTCTCTCTCCTCTCTCTTTCTCTCTCTCTCTCTCAGCTCTCTCTCTCTCTCTATCTTCTTTCTCTTCTCTCTCTCTCTCTCTCGCTTTCCTCTCTCTCGGTCTCTCTCTCTCTCTCTCTCTCTCTCTCTCATCTCTCTCTCTCACTCTCTCTCTCTCTCTCTCTCCCTCTCTCTCTCTCAGTCTCTCTCCCCTCTCTTTCTCCCTCCTTCTCTCACACGCGCTTATCGCACCCCCCCCCCCCCCCTGGGGCGCGGCGGAAGCCGCCCCCCGCCCCCCCCCCCCCCCCCCCCCGTGCACGCGCGCGCTTGCACATGCACGTGCTCGCGCGGATATACGTATACGCCTGTATACCTGGATGTGCATGAGCGTGTGTTTTACGACGCGCAACAATGCACACGTGCATATACATATAGATATATGTATATATCCCCTCATACGTTGTACATATACATATATGTGTACACACGTGCATTGATAGATCTACATATACACATATATATATATATATGTATATATATGGGCATGCACGATCGTACGTTGTGTACACAGATACATAGATATAAACACAACGTGCGAATGTACGTGCCTATATTAATGCTTGAATGCAGGCGTGCGCACCTGCGTGAATACAGCATGCGCATTCGTAGTCTTGCGTGCGCACGTTATCGCTATAAGTGAAGGGTTATATGTGCGTGCACATTCACGCGCTTATGCTAGTACATGTCACGCTCGGGTACGTGTACGCATTAATACACCTCCCCAATGGTATGGTTGACTATGCACGCGCGCCGCTTCGTGGCAACACTTGGGAATTCTCATCGGGCGCCAGTTCCCCCCCTACCAACCTCCCCCCCCCCCGCCGCATCCTTATTTGCGGCTTCCAATGTGTCTCTCTCTGTATGCGTGCGCCACTCCTACTGCGACACATGCGCACATATATATATATATATATATATATGGACACATATATACATGTATATGCAGAGATCACTTCCCCTTTGCCGATGCTGCAAGCACAATCGATCGAGCGCGAAGTGCGATAACCAAGAAGGGTCCGATGCTCGAAAACATATCCCGACATGTCTGCCCGATTCGCCTGCAGCCGTCGCTTGGTTGCTCGAGCGGGGGCGCGCCCCCGTTCGATGTCTGAAATGCTTGCTCTGAGGGGGCCGTCGCGCGATGCCCGTCAGTCAAGCTGACCTCGGAAAGGTTGGAAAGCCGTGCCCCCATCCCTCCTTCTTTCCGAAGCGCACCCATCCCCAGACTCCCGACCTCATGCGCTCGCGCTCGCCATCAAGACGCCGATCAAGACATCCATACACGATCACGCGTTGCTACATCATGCCTCGAGCCGCGCAGTAACGTCAGACAATCAGGTGTAGCCACTATACACAGGCGCACAAGACGACCATAACCAGAACAGGACGTCGACATCACCATATAATCACATCACATCAAACATGCACATCACATCACACATCACACAACACAAGAGCGAATGCAATCACAATCACATCAATTAATCACATCACATCAAACATCACAACCCCAAACACATCTCAATCAGTAATAATCACATCACATAAATCACAATTGAATCACATAAAATCAAACATCACATCACATCCTGAGCGAATGCACATCACATCAAACGTGTAATGAGACGAATTAGCAATGCCGATGCTTTGCTGACGCAAACAAATGCTGGCGACGCAGCGGCATGTATGCTCTCGACCGCCCCCGCGACGCTCAGAAATATGATGTGCGAGTCGATGGCCTCCCAATCTCCATTGAAAGCAAGCTGCGGCAAGCGCTAAGTCCTCCTCCTGCTGCTGTTGCTCCTCCTCCTCCTCCTCATCCTCACCCTTGTTAGTATCATCATTATGCTACTGATGCTGATCCTCCTTATGGGGCTGGTCCTCATTATGCTTATCCTCCTCATGCTGCAGCTGCTCCTCATGTGCCCTCCAAGTCTTGGGATTCCTGCCCATCCTCATTGTGCTGATGATGATGCTCCTCCTCCTCCTCCTCCTCCTCCTCCTCCTCCTCCTCCTCATCATCATCATTCGTCGGCCTCCTCCTGCTCGGGCTAAACTGCCCCCCCCCCAAGATGGCATGCGAATGCGGCTTCCTCCTCAAATCTGAAAGATGCAAATCGCACGCTCCATTTCACGACGCAGCGCCGGGGGGGCATTGAGCCCGCCTTTGCGCGGGCGCGAGCGCGAAGAGTCTGAGATGATCCTGAGAGGCTCCGGAGAAGCTCCCAAGGGGCTCCTCCGATGCTTCTGAGAGGCTGCTGAGGGCGGCGCTGATCGCACCTCATGTAGCCGAATCCCACCTCCGAATCTTGCCTGCGGCGGCCGCGCTCCTGCTCCGAATCTTGCCCATCGACGCCCCGAATGGGGCTCCGAATCGCGCCGCGTAAGGGCTCCGAATCTTGCCCGTCGACGCCTCGGATGGTGCTCCGCACTGTTAAAAAACAAGACCGAAGATAATTCACCCAACTTTCGCTAATAATTCGGCCGATGTGAAACTGCCATCTTTCGGGGCAGCTTTCGGTGGCCTCGTCCGGTGGCATCTCGGGGGGCAAGCCCAGCGCGCGCGGGTGGCCTGTGTACTTGGGGCCCCGCGGACCCCGCGTCCAGAGCCCTCGACTCAAGGGCGCAGATCCCCTTTGATTCTGGGGCCAGGGCCCGCGGACTCCGCGGCGGGGCCCAGGCGAGTCGGGGCCCGACCATGCGCTGCGGCATCGCGAAGAGCGTCCAGCAACGCCAAAGAAACCGCGCGCAAGAACGACATCGAGCAAACAAATAAGCAACCCACAACATAGCAAAATTCACAGACGTTTCGCTTGGGGTCCTGTTCAGCCCGATGACTTATTGCACTGAGGGCATCGCGGCGCGACGCGCGCTGCCATTGCTTGGATTTGCTGGACTGAGACTGCCACGCGGAGCATAGTCGGATGATGTCCCTGCGCGAGCTGCGCCGCCGCTGCAGCGCCGCGTTCGAGGGAGATCAGTCGATGGAGACAACTGCAAAAATACACACCGCCGTGACAAAATATTCTGCGGTTTTATGATATGTTGGAATCTCCTATCCCTCTGAAGATTCCTAACATTGACATGCGTCCTCCGCGATCCCGCGGAGTAATTCGTCTACCTCTAATTAATAACATTGTTATCTCAAAACAGGATCGGGAATTACTCCGCCCATTCCCATATGAAAAATGGGACGGGATGCATGTCCACGCGGAGTAATTTCTACTCCGCCCACTCCGTTTACTCCGCCAGTCTTGGGTCATGTTGAATGAAGACCGCATAGTACTTTTGTCACGGCAATGGGGAAAAATGCGTTGCACTTCGTTTTTTTCCTCGGCTGCATCCACCTCAGGCTAGACCATGTATGCTCGCGCCGACAGGGATGAAGCGATGGCGTTCGTCGTCGTCGCCGTGCACCGTTTCGAGGGGGGGCCATTCGCCATCGTTGCTGTTGCCGCAGGGTGCAAGCGCGCGTGCATCCTCTTCCCGCGCTACCTTTCCAGAAAGTACGGAAGCTGGCCATCGTGGCGACTGCCGCGACGCAGGTCGCAGGCGCGGTTCGCGGACGCGGGCCGCGTCTTACGGGTCGCTTGTCGCAGGTCGCAGGCGCGAGTCGCTAGCGCGGGTCGCGGGCCTTTGTCGTGGTCGCAGGTCGTGGCTCCGCAGGAAGCTCAGGTTGATGGGCTTGGACGACCTGCGGAAGAAACGCCGCCCACTGGGGAAAACTGCGCACGCCGCAAGGGTGAAGCAGGTTCTGAAGACCGAGGAGGCCCAGACGGTGGCCAAGAACGTCGCAGGGCGATTCCGCAAGGCTTGCAAGCAGGTGGTGGACCGCGGCGGGGCTGCGGCCGACAATTGACTGACTTATTGCGCTGAGGGCATCGCGGCGCGACGCGCGCTGCCATTGCTGGGATTTGCTGGACTGAGACTGCCACGCGGATCATAGTCGGATGATGTCCCTGCGCGAGCTGCGCCGCCGCTGCAGCGCCGCGTTCGAGGGGGATCAGTCGATGGAGACAACTGCAAAAATACACACCGTTGTGACAAAATATTATGCGGTTTTATGATATGTTGGAATATCATATCCCTCTGAATATTCCTACCATTGACATGCATCCTCCGCGATCCCGCGGAGTAATTCGTCTACCTCTAATGAATAACATTGTTATCTCAAAACAGGATCGGAAATTACTCCGCCCATTCCTATACGAAAAACGGGACGGGATGCATGTCCACGCGGAGTAATTTCTACTCCGCCCACTCCGTTTACTCCGCCAGTCTTGGGTCATGTTGAATGAAGACCGCATAGTACTTTTGTCACGGCAATGGGGAAAAATGCGTTGCACTTCGTTTTTCCTCGGCTGCATCCACCTCAGGCTAGACCATGTATGCTCGCGCCGACAGGGATGAAGCGATGGCGTTCGTCGTCGTCGCCGTGCACCGTTTCGAGGGGGGCGCCATTCGCCATCGTTGCTGTTGCCGCAGGGCGCAAGCGCGCGTGCATCCTCTTCCCGCGCTACCTTTCCAGAAAGTACGGAAGCTGGCCATCGTGGCGACTGCCGCGACGCAGGTCGCAGGCGCGGTTCGCGGACGCGGGCCGCGTCTTACGGGTCGCTTGTCGCAGGTCGCAGGCGCGAGTCGCTAGCGCGGGTCGCGGGCCTTTGTCGTGGTCGCAGGTCGTGGCTCCGCAGGAAGCTCAGGTTGATGGGCTTGGACGACCTGCGGAAGAAACGCCGCCCACTGGGGAAAACTGCGCACGCCGCAAGGGTGAAGCAGGTTCTGAAGACCGAGGAGGCCCAGACGGTGGCCAAGAACGTCGCAGGGCGATTCCGCAAGGCTTGCAAGCAGGTGGTGGACCGCGGCGGGGCTGCGGCCGACAATTGACTTATCGGGCTGAACTGCCCCCCCAAGATGGCATGTGAATGCGGCTTCCTCTTCAAATCTGAAAGATGCAAATCGCACGCTCCATTTCACGACGCAGCGCCGGGGGGGCATTGAGCCCGCCTTTGCGCGGGCGCGAGCGCGAAGAGTCTGAGATGATCCTGAGAGGCTCCGGAGAAGCTCCCAAGGGGCTCCTCCGATGCTTCTGAGAGGCTGCTGAGGACGGCGCTGATCGCACCTCATGTAGCCGAATCCCACCTCCGAATCTTGCCTGCGGCGGCCGCGCTCCTGCTCCGAATCTTGCCCATCGACGTCCCGAATGGGGCTCCGAATCGCGCCGCGTAAGGGCTCCGAATCTTGCCCGTCGACGCCTCGGATGGTGCTCCGCACTGTTAAAAACAAGACCGAAGATAATTCACCCAACTTTCGCTAATAATTCGGCCGATGTGAAACTGCCATCTTTCGGGGCAGCTTTCGGTGGCCTCGTCCGGTGGCATCTCGGGGGGCAAGCCCAGCGCGCGCGGGTGGCCTGTGTACTTGGGGCCCCGCGGACCCCGCGTCCAGAGCCCTCGACTCAAGGGCGCAGATCTCCTTTGATTCTGGGGCCAGGGCCCACGGACTCCGCGGCGGGGCCCAGGCGAGTCGGGGCCCGACCATGTGCTGCGGCATCGCGAAGAGCGTCCAGCAACGCCAAAGAAACCGCGCGCAAGAACGACATCGAGCAAACAAATAAGCAACCCGGAACATAGCAAAATTCACAGACGTTTCGCTTGGGGTCCTGTTCAGCCCGATGACTTATTGCACTGAGGGCATCGCGGCGCGACGCGCGCTGCCATTGCTTGGATTTGCTGGACTGGGACTGCCGCGCGGAGCATAGTCGGATGATGTCCCTGCGCGAGCTGCGCCGCCGCTGCAGCGCCGCGTTCGAGGGAGATCAGTCGATGGAGACAACTGCAAACATACACACCGCCGTGACAAAAGACTCTGCGGTTTTATGATATGTTGGAATCTCCTATCCCTCTGAAGATTCCTAACATTGACATGCGTCCTCCGCGATCCCGCGGAGTAATTCGTCTACCTCTAATTAATAACAGTGTTATCTCAAAACAGGATCGGAAATTACTCCGCCCATTCCTATTTGAAAAATGGGACGGGATGCATGTCCACGCGGAGTAATTTCTACTCCGCCCACTCCGTTTACTCCGCCAGTCTTGGGTCATGTTGAATGAAGACCGCATAGTACTTTTGTCACGGCAATGGGGAAAAATGCGTTGCACTTCGTTTTTCCTCGGCTGCATCCACCTCAGGCTAGACCATGTATGCTCGCGCCGACAGGGATGAAGCGACGGCGTTCGTCGTCGTCGCCGCGCACCGTTTCGAGGGGGGCGCCATTCGCCATCGTTGCTGTTGCCGCGGGGCGCAAGCGCGCGTGCATCCTCTTCCCGCGCTACCTTTCCAGAAAGTACGAAGCTGGCCATCGTGGCGACTGCCGCGACGCAGGTCGCAGGCGCGGTTCGCGGACGCGGGCCGCGTCTTACGGGTCGCTTGTCGCAGGTCGCAGGCGCGAGTCGCTAGCGCGGGTCGCGGGCCTTTGTCGTGGTCGCAGGTCGTGGCTCCGCAGGAAGCTCAGGTTGATGGGATTGGACGACCTGCGGAAGAAACGCCGCCCACTGGGGAAAACTGCGCACGCCGCAAGGGCGAAGCAGGTTCTGAAGACCGAGGAGGCCCAGACGGCGGCCAAGAACGTCGCAGGGCGATTCCGCAAGGCTTGCAAGCAGGTGGTGGACCGCGGCGGGGCTGCGGCCGACAATTGACTTACTTATTGCACTGAGGGCATCGCGGCGCGACGCGCGCTGCCATTGCTTGGATTTGCTGGACTGAGACTGCCGCGCCGCGTTCGAGGGAGATCAGTCGATGGAGACAACTGCAAAAATACACACCGCCGTGACAAAAGATTCTGCGGTTTTATGATATGTTGGAATCTCCTATCCCTCTGAAGATTCCTAACATTGACATGCGTCATCCGCGATCCCGCGGAGTAATTCGTCTACCTCTAATTAATAACTGTGTTATCTCAAAACAGGATCGGAAAATACTCCGCCCATTCCTATATGAAAAATGGGACGGGATGCATGTCCACGCGGAGTAATGTCTACTCCGCCCACTCCGTTTACTCCGCCAGTCTTGGGTCATGTTGAATGAAGACCGCATAGTACTTTTGTCACGGCAATGGGGAAAAATGCGTTGCACTTCGTTTTTCCTCGGCTGCATCCACCTCAGGCTAGACCATGTATGCTCGCGCCGACAGGGATGAAGCGACGGCGTTCGTCGTCGTCGCCGTGCACCGTTTCGAGGGGGGCGCCATTCGCCATCATTGTTGTTGCCGCAGGGCGCAAGCGCGCGTGCATCCTCTTCCCGCGCTACCTTTCCAGAAAGTACGGAAGCTGGCCATCGTGGCGACTGCCGCGACGCAGGTCGCAAGCGCGGTTCGCGGACGCGGGCCGCGTCTTACGGGTCGCTTGTCGCAGGTCGCAGGCGCGAGTCGCTAGCGCGGGTCGCGGGCCTTCGTCGCGGTCGCAGGTCGTGGCTCCGCAGGAAGCTCAGTTGATGGGCTTGGACGACCCGCGGAAGAAACGGCGCCCGCTGGGGAAAACTGCGCACGCCGCAAGGGTGAAGCAGGTTCTGAAGACCGAGGAGGCCCAGACGGTGGCCAAGAACGTCGCAGGGCGATTCCGCAAGGCTTGCAACCAGGTGGTGGACCGCGGCGGGGCTGCAGCCGACAACTCGCCTGCTGCTGCTGCTCCTCCTCCTCGTCCTCCTTATTAGCATCCTCATTATGCTGCTGTTGCTGGTGTTCATCCTGATGTTGCTGATCCTCCGTATGCTTATCCTCCCGATGCCGTCGGTCGTCGGCAATCTCCCGCCCGCCCTGCGCGCCGCGAATAAATGCAGGATTGGCGCTGCCCAATCGGAGGCGGATCGAGGATGGGGGGCAGCAGCAGCAGATCAGGGAGGAGGGAAGAGGGAAGAGGAACATCCGAGGGGGATGGTGGAGCAGCACAGGGCGAAGAGGACGAGCAGCAGAGGGGCAGCGGAGGAAGAGAGGGGAGGGGGAGCAGGACCCTGCCCCCCCCCCCCCCCCCCCACCCCCCCCCCCCCCCCCCCCCCTCGAGGGGGGGGGAGGAGGGGCAACGGCAGAGGAGGATGGCAAGGATACGGGTGAAGGTGACGGAGGACAGGGGGAGTGGATCCACCGACGTTCGCCACTCACCACTCCTGGGGCTGGGGCAGCGTGTCGGGCGCGAGCGTGTCGGGCGGGGCGCGCTCGACCACGGAATCGGATTCGCCGTCCTGGATTGGATCCTTGCCGTCCTTGCCGCCCTTGCCGTCGACGGGGTCTTAGCCGTCCTTGCCGTCCTTGCCGTCGTCGACGGGATCATTGCCGTCCTTGCCGTCCTTGCCGCCGACGGGATCCTTGCCGCCCTTGCCGTCCTTGTCGCCCTTGCTGCCCCTCGCCTCGCCACTGGCCGCTCGAGATCGAGGCCGCGCCGCAATCTCGAGGGCCTCCTTGGCAGCTGGGCGCTTCATCGACCTGCGACCAACGTGCTGCGGGCTCGAGGCTGCGAAGAATTCGGGCGAGCTGAGCCGAATGCGGACGTATCTGGCTGACGATCGTGCAGCGGCACTGGTCGGCCCTTGATTCTGATCCTCATTTTCCTCGCTCTCCTCCTCGTCGTCCCCCTCCTCCCCTCCTCATCGTGATCCTCCTCCGCCCCCTCCCCCTCCCCTCCTACCCTCCCTGCTCGATATATATATATGTATGTATGTATGTATGTATGTATGTATGTACTCATGTATATGCTTATTGCTCCTCCTCCCCATCCTCATGCCCCCTTGTCCTCATCCTCATCCTCCTCATCTTTATCGCGGTCTCACCTCAAGACGGAGGCTCGTGGGGGCCAAGACGAGCGTGGCTCGATGCATGGTGACGAGCAAGAGCCGAGTGGGAGCCAAGACGAGTGTGGCTCGAGGCGACGACGACGACGACGCCGGATGCCTGGGATCCCACAGCACCCCCCATCGCCTTTGCAAGCGATCGTCGACGTCGCCGACAGCCTTCTTCAGGATGATCTGGCACCTCCCCTCTGCCATCCTCACTCTTTCTTCCGCCGTCATCGGTCCTTCTATTCGAGCCGTCATCGTCATCGTCATCGTCATCATCGTCGTCGTTGTCATCGTTGTCATCGTCATCATCGTCGTCGTCGTCATCATCGCCGTCGTCGTCGTCATCGCCATCGGCCTCGTCATTTTCCTCGTCTTCCTCCCCTTCGCCATCCTCCGCATTATCCGAATCCTCATCCTCCGAGTACTCTCTGTTGGCCCTCGTCTTCCCATCATCTTCCTCTTCATCCCCCCCCCCAATCCTCCTCATCCTCTTCCGTTCGCATGCGTGCCCGACCCGCGCACCTTTCAACCCGAAGCGATGCCCCACTCGCACAGGATCTTGTCGCGGATCTCGGCGGCCTCGGCGCTCACCGTGATCCCGTTGAGCACGACCCGCTTGCATGTCTCATCGATGACCGCGCGCGAAACCTCGTCCGCGCTGGCCAGCTCCATACAGGTTGTCGCGACAACCGACGAGCTGGGCCCAGCCAACTGGCGGGGCGCGCCAGTACAAGGACCAGATGTTCTCGCCAGTGCGCCTGGCGACCTTCCAAGCGATCTCTTTGTCGTCGACCTTGGACCTCCACCATCCGCTGTCCGCTCTGAACTTATGGATGGCCTTGAGCGGGGACCTCGCGTCGCCGAGCTCGATCTGCCCGTCATCATCGTCACAGATCATCATGACGTCGGGGTCCTTCTTTTTTCCTCCTCCTCCTCCTCGTCGTGCTCTTGTTCTTCTTCTTCGCCTTCCTCCTCCTCCTCCTCCTCTTCCCCCCCCTCTTCCTCGCCCTCTTCCACCTCCTCTGATTTCTTCTTTGCTTTCTTTGATGGCGTCACCTCATCAGCTTTGGCCCCCTTAGCTGGAGCGGCTTTCTTTGCTGGTTGCACCTCCTCCCCTGATGCTTCTTTGCCCGCTGCAGCTGCTGGCCGCTTCTTCGCGTCAGTGTCATCTCCCTCATCTGCCTTTGCTGTCGTTTCTTTACGCTTTGCTCTGCCTTTTGGCCCTGCCTGTCCTTTTGCTTTTGCTGCTGATTTTGCCTTCGCCTTCTTCATCGCCTTCTTAGGTGCCGTCGCGTCGCGCATCCAAGGGGCAGCTCCTGGGCCTGGTGCGAATGCTGCTGTGGACGCAGCTGCTTCTCCTGCGGCAGAGAAAACCTCGTGCGACCTGGCCTTGTTCTCTTTCTGTTTCCCTCTTCTTCTCTTGCCTGCCCTTTTTTCTTCTTATTCTTCTTCTTCTCGCTGCGGCCCTTCACGGCCGGGAGGCTCGCCGAGAACATAGGGGCACGCACCTGCCCTGCCCAAAGGGACAGATGAGCACCACCACCGAGGGCACACATGATGCATGTAGACATATATGTGCATTTCCAAATACATGCATACAAACATGCATACATAGCTAAACGTACCTTGTGCGCACATACACCTGATGCAGATGCACGCGGGTGTACACTGGTATCGAGCACCACGCATTCATAAGCATACATGTGAACTCGCGCCAACTCCCCACCCCTCATCCTCCTCCTCCTCCTCCTCCTCCTCCTCCTCCTCCTCCTCCTCCTCCCCATCGCCCCTGCCACCCTCGCCGCGTCCTCCTCCTCCTCCTCCTCCTCCTCCTCCTCCTCCTCCTCCCCCCCCTCCTCATCCTCCTCCTCATCGCTCCTTCTCTCGGTCTTCGTCGTCTTATTCGTCATCGTCTTCGTCGTCATCGTCGCATTCGCCATCGTCATCATCGTCGTCGTCATCGGCATCGTCGTCATCGTCGTCGTCTTCGTCATCGTCGTCATCGTCATCGTCGTCATCGTCGTCGTCATCGTCGTCGTCATCGTCATCGTCATCGTCGTCATCGTCGTGGGGGCTCTCCTCATTCATCGTCGAGGCTCTCCTCATCGTCATCGTCGTTATCGTCGTCGTCATCGTCATCGTCATCGTCGTCATCGTCGTCGAGGCTCTCCTCATCGTCATCGTCGCCGTCTTCGTCGAAGTCATCGTCGTCTTCGTCATCGTCATCATCGTCGTCGTCTTCGTCATCGCCATCGTCATCGTCATTTTCCTCATCTTCCTCCCCTTCGCCATCCTCCGCGACCCCCGTCGGCATCGTACTAATGCCATCTCGCTACCCAGCGCACCTGCGGGACAGCCGCGCCAACGCCCCCCCCCTGCCGAAGGTTCCTCAAGTGGAGCATCGCAGTCATAGGCGGCCGCGAGGTACTCAGTCAGCTTATCATCGTCGATGTCGCTGTCGGGAGGCGCCTCCCCTGCCGTGAATTCTTCATGCTCGCCTCTCCCCCTCGCCCTCATTTTCCATTCTGCAGTTCCGGAGGGCGATGCTCGAATACGCTCTTGGGCACTAGAGGTTCTTACATCGGCCTAGCTCTATGATGGGCGCATCGCCAACGATCGCAACATATGCCCAAACCTGCAAGAACACACATAGCGAACACCCTCCTCCCTGGGCACATCGCTGTCGCCACCGATACGTAGCCAATGCGAGTGCATCATCCTCGCTGCTCTCGCCCGGACGCACTTCCCCGCGCGCAGGAAAACGAAGGGGCCTCGAGGAGGAGGAGGGCGCGAGAGAGAATGGGAAGGTGGGAAGGGCAAGTGAGGGAGGATCTCCTTCCTCATTGCTACGCTCTGATCCCTCCGCCGCGCCGTCGACCCTCACATTCATCCCTCACCCTCGTCGTCCTATCCCCCACCTCCCCGCATTTCTCAACATACTCGTCGTTATGTTCATCATCGCCCTACGTGCCCTCGACATCCGACGTCTCGTTGTCCCAAATGCGCAGTTCGTGGAAATCGAATTTCCAGGGCCCGACTCGGCCCCGAGAGGCCGAAAACTTCCAGCCAAAGTTCCAGCCTTGATTTTTCGAACATGACGTCGGATGTCTGGGCGGTCGCACTTCCCCTGGCCCCTCTTCCAAGGTACCTCGCCCCCTCGAGCCGCGGCTTCGCAGGGAGGCGGTTGCGCTCCTTCTTGCATGCGTCGGCGCACTGATTCTCGAAGGCGCGGCCCCATCCAGCCTGGGCTCGGGGGGGGCGGGGGGGCCGGCCAGCCAGCGTCGAGGAGTGAAACATAAAAGGGAACGAGGGGGCGATACATACACATGATGATCGGCAGCGCGGGCTGCAAGCTGAAACGAAACACAAGGATTGCATTGGCAGGGGATGGGAGGCAAGATGTCAACAACGTCGTCTACATCACCCTCCCGCTCCTCATCGCCCTCGCCCTCATCGTCGTCATCATCGTCGTCGCCGTCGATCGGTGCCTCTTCCTCCTCATCCTTCTTCGGCTCCTCCTCCTCCTCATCATCATCGTCATCATTCGTTCCCTCCTCCTCGGACCCGCCCACCTCCTCCCCCTCGCCTCCCCCTCCTTCTCCTCATTCTCCCCCCCCCTCCATCGTCGTCCTCATTTCCCGTTTCATCCTCCTCCCACCTCTTTGTCCTCCTCGCGCCACTTGGCCCCTTTCAGCCCCCCTTCGCAACCATGCGCGTCGTCTGGGAGAACCGCGGGCCCTGGCCGATGGCGGCGGGCTCGGACACGAGCGTCTGGTACACCTCGCTTTGGGGGGCATCGGCCAACCGTCATCGTCGTTGTCGTCGACCGTCGCCGCCGTCGATCACGTTCTCGTTATCATTTCCTGGTACCCTCTCGCTCGCTCTCCCTCCCTCGCTTTGCTCTCTCTCTCTCTCTCTCTCTCTCTCTCTCTCTCTCTCTCTCTCTCTCTCTCTCTCTCTCTATATATACATATATATATCTCTCCCTAACGTCAAGTCGTCATTTTCGCAAGTCCCTCAGCCTCATCGCCCTCGCCCTCGTCGTGGACGTCGTCCCATATCATCATCGTCTTCCCCCTTGTCCTCATCGTCGTCCTCCCTCATATCGCTCCCCATGCCACCGCTATCTCCCCCTCCTCTGCCTCGAGCCCCTCCCGGAGCCGCTGCGCCCCCAAACGCGGCGCCTCGATCTCATCTCGCTCGGGCCTGTGCTCGAACTTCTGCGCGGAGCACACGAACGACGAGACGTCGCCTGATCGGGGCGGGGGGGGGGGGGGGATCCTCTTCATCTTCCTCATCCTGTTCCTCAGCCTGTGCATCTGCATCCTCGTCAGGTTCCTCATCATGTTCCTCATCCTGCTCCTCATCCTGATCCTTTTCTGTTCCTCTTCCCCCTCATCTACCGTGACCTTTTTTCCTGTAACATCAATAAATATTTTTGAATGTATGTAATGTAACTGCATCATATTACTACAATGACTCAAGGTAAACTGAAAGCAGGAACTCAAAATAAGCAAACAGATATGTAAATGCAACAGAACAAAGCAGTGAAGGACAGGAGAACAGAATCAGATGACACTTCAGTCAATAAGCATCACTACAAATAATACGACGTGCTTCTCTAATGTTTATTTATTTAATTAATTAATTATGTGTTAAATTAATTAATTGATGAATTAATAAATAAATTATGTATTTAACGTCTGTTTCTAAGTTACGGGCTAAGTTTCTAGTTGGATGGGGCAACGCAGGAAACGCACACATAAATTACGTTTGAAATCTTGGCTTCTGGAGAGCACGAATGCACGAACGGACGCAGAAAACATAAAAAAACTTCAAAGTACAAGCAGACATCCAGCCCCACAAACGGAAGATTATATGATTTTGCGCTTCTAAACGGCACGGAAAAAAACGAACGGCGAACAACGCAAAACACAGAATTCCTAATTATAACAAGGTCATTTGCTTCGGCCCAAAAAAGAACATGCAAATTAATCCCGCTGTGTTTCTTTATCTCGCTTTATCATTAAACCGGATCAACGAGAGAAAAGAACACAATAACATAGAGCAAAAAAAAAAGCTATAACGGGAAAGTAAAAATGAAAACGCACAAATTATTGTGCTTTTGCGCGTCTGAACGGCCCTGCTGGTCAAACGACCTAAAATGAGATACCTTTGTTTTGATTCCTTCTTATTCGTTAATTAATTAATTAATAATTATTTACTCAATTATCTATGCAACGTCTTGTTGTAATTCAATGGCAAAAAATATGATGGGACAATAGAGGAAACGCACTCGGAAATTATGCTTCGCAATTTTGCGCTTCTGGAGGGCGCGACTTCGAACGGGCGCGAACCGATGCAGAAAATAAAAAGCCTTTTAAAGAAGAAACAGAAATCAAGCCTCGCAAACGAAACATTATATGATTGTGTGCTTCTAAACGACGCGGGGGGGGCGATCGGCGGAGCAACGCAGATATCCGAATTACCAGAAGTGTCTGTCCTTTGGCTTGGTACAACAAAGACCATGTAGACTAATCTCTATGTATTTCAACGATGTGACATTTAATTAATTCATTCGTATTTTATTTATCCCGTTTTGTCACTTAACCGGATTAATCACAGAAAAGAACACAATAAGATAGAACAAAACAAAAACGTTATAACCAAAAACACGCACACACACTACCATGTGCCCTATCTCTTCTGAACGACGCTGGTGATCAAACAACCTCAGATTAGAAAGCTTCTTATTAATTAATATACCTTCCGATATGCGCACATCACAAAGAAATGCTACTCCAAGCATGTGCCACGCAAAGATGTCTTCAGAATTGCCCAGACGGCGCCGTGCAATGCGGTCGAAAGAAAGCGAGCGTCAACGAATTCTTCACCAATTGATGATTGATCACCTTCCACAAGCATAGACGCTTCTCCCTGCAACGCACCAATGGGCTGCGAGACGGCCAAAGAAGCGGGGCACGCTCAGGCGCAGCCGGATCTGGGACAGAAGAGCACCCTTCAAGAACACAAGACCCTCTGCCGGCCAAAACACACAGAACGTCCGAGGGCGCCCCCCCCCAGGATGCACAAGACCATCCAACAGGCACGAAGATCTCCAGGGCACCCTCCCCGAAACGACCTCGATCTTGCACCTCGTTCCCACTGTGAATTGACAAGCTCGCGAGCGTGGCCAAAGCAATGAGCCCCAGTGAAAGACGGGCATTTGACTGTGAGGACTGACACCTAAACATCCTGGGCGAATCCTGAAAACGTGGCTCCGTGGACTGACCTCCAGAAATTCTAGACGAATCCTCAAAGCGCGGCTCCGAGGACTGACGCCGCTAGATAATTAATCAATGCAAATACTTTGTATTTCATATGTGTCTGCGTGTGGCGTCTTGATACTGCATTCGAAAACATGCCGGTCCATCTTCGGCCCCCGTCTATGCCTTTTTAGTGCCGGTGCGGATTTCGAAAATCCGCCAAGCTGGTCACCCGAGGAGGGTGATCCCGAAGCTTGCGCAGCCTCCCAGCGTGTAAGAGCTGACAGTCACGATACTACATTTCTAAGTATCTTCCGGACTCTGGGGCTACGTATCCGACAATAACGCGGCCAACGAGGATTGTTTCGAGGCGACTCCAGCAATAATATGGCTTTAAATTCTAGAACGCAATAACCGCAGCCCGAATTCTCATCAGGGACCCTGTTCCTCGCAATTTCTCCCCCACGCCCCTGCAAAAGAATCCCGTGGGAGCAAAAGAGGATAAACGGAGTGCGAAGGGGAGAGATGAGGGAGGAAGGGAACAACACAACAACAGAGCTGGATGGAGAAGCAGCAGAGCAGCGGGGGGGGGCCAGGGCGGCCAGGGATTGCACTAAGGGTCTCGCACCTCCCCCCGGTGCCCTCGGGGCGATTTATCTCGCACCGTAAAGCCCCACGCAGAGGTCGAATCACTTTAGACTAATCGATCCCCTCGCCAAAATGGCTATCGAGGTCTCAAAACGAGACTTGGAAGAGGTTCGAGAAATCAAAATAACACGACTTAGCAGGCCTTAGGCCATTCCCGCCGCAAGTGAGATATCTTAGCCGAGTTAAGAAATCTCTGCACCTCTGGACCGAGTTAAATCTAGGTGGCACGAGCTGTTGATCCAGAGGCGGAGCGTATATACCCCTTCCCAATCCCACCTCGGATATGGGAGCGGGCGCCCCGGCGGTAACTCGGCACTCTCAAATGGGGGCCTTCTCCGGCGCACCGAGAAGGTTATCCGCTGTTGAAAATCCCGAGACAGCGATACATAGACACAGAAAGATTCCCACGCCCCTAAAGAACCCGAAAAGAATACCTACTTCGATTCGGAGCCTTCGTGAGCGCGAACTTCACTACCTGCATTAATCCAAGGACTCGGGCACTTACCCTTCCCCCCAACAACGCCCAACAAGAGGAAAAACGAAAAACGCACGGGCCGCGGAAGAGATTGCAATAAACGGCGGCAGCCTTTAAATACAAATACACGTTCACTATCTCATGCCCTACTCTCCTCTGCTCCTCTTCTCTGTGCAAGATGGTGTCGACAACAGTCGTGTCGAAGATTGCTCTTCCATCTAGTCAGCAGAAGGACGGCACCAGGCTCGCTGAGATGATGCTGAATGTAGCCACGGGCGCAGCGTGGCCAAAGGATAGGAAGCATACGTATATCGCGAGACTGCCCTCTACAGAGGATGGCAGTGTGAGACTGCCCTCCACAGAGGATGGCAGCGCGAGATGAATCGAGGTAATAAGGCACACGATATGAGTGATGAGTTGGCGAATCAGGCGCTGACGCAAATCAACGCGCTGAGGCGTTCTGGCTACGAGGGCTGATACCATCGGCGTGGGCCGCGGCACTGCCACCCCCATCAGTGAAGCATTTTCTCTTCTCCCCCACGGCTCTGCTGCTGTCCTGTTATTCTTGTTTCAACCGTTCTCCGATATTCGGTTCTCCTCCTCTCCTCTGCTCACCTTCGCTGCTATTCTATAATTTTGCATCACCGTCCTTTCTGCCAGGAATCCGGAAATCAAATAATTAATTAATTTATTTATTTCGATCGGATCCGAACTTGGAATCTGGACTCAGGAGTCCAACGAAAAGATGTAGAACCCCCGTCACCAAACGAGAACGATTTTCCCCTCTAGACCCCTTTCGAAATCCTAGGTCGCATACCAACTTCAATTGAATGCATGTAATGTCATGGAAATTAGTTCGGAAATAATTCCCCAAATGTATGCAACTGTGAAAAAAACGATGAGGTGCCCCTTCCCTCCGCCTTGATCCTCCTCCTCCCCCTCATCATCCTTCTCCTCCTCCTCCTCCTCCTGTTCCTCTGTATCCCTTTATCCCTTATTGCCTTGGCGTCGTCGCGCCCCCGATGTTCGATCTTCGACCGTCGGTCGTTCGCCCTCCTCGCCCTCCTCGTCGTCGTCGTCCGCTTCGCCTAGCAGCTGCGGCCAATTCTGCTCGGTGTTCGCCATCGCATGGCCGACGAGTTCGGCGTCGACCTTGGCGCGCGGGGAGTGCCTGTTCATGTCTTTCGGCGCGCCGCCGCTCGGCGACGCGCCTCCCGCCGCCACGGCGCCCCCCCCCCCCCCCCCCCCCCCCCGAGCGCGAAGATCGGTCCCCTCGCGCGAACGAAAGAAGAGAGGGAGGGAAGAGAGGAGCTAGTGGCCACCGCGTGAGGGGACCGATCCTCGCTCTCGCGGCAGCCCCCGCGGGGGCGCGGCGCGGCCCGCGCCTGAGCGACCGCAGCGACAACCCCCGGCCGAGGACGCGGCGGCGGAGGGGCGAGGGCAGAACGAGCCGTCGATGGAGCCTGGAGACAATAAATGAACTAGAAAGAAGATAAGGGATATGACTAAGTGCGTGTACAAACCATATGTATATATATACATATCTCTCTCTCTCTCTCTCTCTCTCTCTTCTCTCTCTCTCTCTCTCTCTCTCTCTCTCTCTCTCTCTCTCTCTCTCTCTCTCTCTCTCTCTCTCTCTCTCTCTCTCTCTCTCTATATATATGTATATACATATATGCATATATATATATATATATGTTTATGTATATGAATGTAAATGTACGGAACATGAGCACTGCATTGTCAACAATCGAAAGATCGGCGCGTCCGTCGGCCTCCTTGAAGGGCCACAGAAATTTCAAATTCAGTTTTTGGAATTACATGTCGGCTTTTTCTATTGTGGACATGCAATACAAATCCACGGGCGGGCGCGCGCGCGGACGCGCGCGCGCGCGTGGAGAGTTCTGTATTGTCAACAATAGAGATCTCCATTGTGGACAATTCAGAACTCGTGGAGTTCTGTATTGCCAACACTGGAAATTTAAGCGCGTCCGTCGGCCTCCGTAAAGGGCCACAGAAATTTCAAATTTAGTTTTTGGAACTATAAATGTCAACTTTTCTAATGTGGACAATACAGAACTCCCCGCAGGCGCGCGCGGGAGTAGTTTTGCAATGTCCACAGTAGAGAAGTCGGCGCGTCCGTCGGCCTCCTTAAAGGGCCACAGAATTTTCAAATTCAGTTTTTGGAATTACACGTCTGCTTTTGTAGCGTGGACAATACAGAATTTTCCACGCGCGCGCATGTGGAGTTTTGCATTGTCAACATTAGAAATGTAAGCGCGTCCGTCGGCCTCCTGAAAGGGCCACAGAAATTTCAAATTCAGTTTTTGGAATTACATGTCGACTCTAGGACAATACAGAACTCCCGCGAGCGCGCGCGCGGGCGCGCGGTGAGTTCTATGTATAGATTGCCCACAATCGAGGAGTAGGCGCGTGCGTCGGCCTCGATCAAGGGGCCGCAGACAGATCAGCGTTTGGAATTACACTGCCAAGCAACCAGTTGACATGCTGCAAACAATCAAGGCATGCTGCAAAACAATCAAGGCATGCTGCACCAAGTCAAGGCATGCTGCGACAAATCAAGGCATGCTGCAAAAAAAACAAGGCATGCTGCAAAAATCGAGGCATCCTTCAAAAAAGCAAGCCGCTTGAAAAAAAAAAAAAAAAAAAAAAAAAAAAAAAAAAAAAAAAAAAAAAAAAAAAAAAAAAAAAAAAAAAAAAAAAAAAAAAAAAAACGATTCATCAACTCAAAATCAATCCGTTCGACATAAATCAATGCGTCGAAGGCACCTTGAACAAATCATGGCGCAGGATGTCTGGGGAGGTCTGCTGGCCGCCAGGGGTGCCCGGCAGGGCATCAGGATTCGGGCGTCGGAGAGCACGAATGTCTGGGCCGCCCGCGGGGGGGGGGATCACGACCCCGAGGAGACCTGGCGCCACAGAGAGCTGCCGTGACGCTCGATGAGGCCGTCGCTCTATTCTCTCCTGGCCTGACGGGCCATGTTTCTCCTTGCGAGGTCTGCTGGCCACCGGGGGCGCTCTCGCGGGCGTCAGCGCTCAGACGATAGGAGGCAGGAGTGCCTTGTTCGGCTATGGAGGCGGAGGGGGGGGGGGGGAGGCGCAATCCTGGGGGGAATGTTGCCCGAGAGGGCTGCCGCGTTGGTCGATGTGGCCGCGTCTCCGCCGCCCTCTGGCCTAGCGGGCCCTATGTCAGTTTTGGGGGCCGATAAAACCGAAACCGCGTTCCCTTCCGGCCTAATGGGCCCTGTCTCTCCTTGCGAGTCCGATGGCGCAACCGAAGCGATCCCTTCTGGCCCAACGGGCCCTGCTTCACTCGGAGAGGTCTGCTGGCCGCCAGGTGCGCCCGGTAGGGCATCGGGGCTCGGGCGTCGGAGGGCGCGCGCGCCTGGGCCGCCTGCGGGGGAGGGGGGGGCCTAACGGGCCCGGGTT
Organism: Prorocentrum cordatum; assembly: GCA_963575745.1. Taxonomy (NCBI): domain Eukaryota; class Dinophyceae; order Prorocentrales; family Prorocentraceae; genus Prorocentrum; species Prorocentrum cordatum. The sequence continues at coordinate 65,360 of CAUYUJ010000365.1, read as the reverse complement.
CACTTTGCAAGGTCCGCTGGCCGCCAGGGGCGCCCATGGGGGCATGGAGGGCGAGAGGGCCTCGCTCACCTGAGGGAGACAGGGGGGCGCGACTCTGAGGGGGCCTGCGGCCGCTGAAGGCGTCCGCGCCTGCGCCAGTTGGGGAGGCACCGCAGGGCGCCCTTCTGGGGGGGGGGGTCGGGCGGCGTTCGCGCGAGGCGCCCCCGTGGCCCAGTGCCCTGCGATCGGGGTTGGGGCGGAGGCGCCCTGTAGAGCAGGCGCCCGCGGCGTCGTCGCAGCCGCGCAAGCCCCCCCTGGGAGAGAGGGCTGGCTTTCGGAGGGCCCTGTGGATGGAACGGAAGGGTGGGGGAGATGGAATCGAAGGTGGGGAGGGGGGGGGGGAGGGGGCGGCGCCGTCTTGCGCACCAGAGCTGCTAGGGCTACCAGGGTTGCGGCTAATGGCCGCTTCTTCTCTTGAGTCAGTCGGGTCTGCCCTGCCGGTTCTTCTCTCCTCGGCTGACAGCCGAGTTGGCCATCCTTCCTTCACCGGGGTCTGCAGAATCGATCGGGGGATCCGACGTGAGATCGATCATTCTGAAAGTCGGTCAAGTTCCCCCCTGAGTCTGGAGGCGATAGCTGTCCGGGGGGGATCTGGGAGAGGGTGTGATCCAGGGGGGGGGGGGGGGATGGCTGCGGCCAGCGCGTGGCCTCCCAGGTCCTGCGCTAGGCTCGCTCGTACTCCCACCCTGTCTTCCATCAACCCGATCGATCTCGAGATCGGAGATCCCATCCTCCATCGCGCTGGGCGCCTCGCTGGATGCAGGGCCGCAAGCGAGGGCGGCCAGGTATCAAGCGGGGCCCGGGGAGCCGCGGGCAGGCGGGGGGGGCCGCGGCGGCCCGGCGGCGCGTCGGGCGCCCCCTCGAGAGCGGGGGTTGCCCGCAGACGGCCTGAGCCAGAGGGGCTCAAGAATTCAGATGTCCTTCTCCTCCACCCCTTTTTCCTTATGAATAATTTCTTCCTGTCGCACCCCCAGACGTGTCGGTAGGGCGGGCGGGGCGTTTCGCCTGAGACCGCCTCACCATTTATGACCCTGAAACGTCACATCTGCGGCAACTTCACGAATGGGGGGCGTGCCGTTTACAACACGTGTTTCCCGTCTTACCGCCGCGCGCATTCGTCATACAAGTTTACAACAAGTTTACGGATGGAGGACAAGTGGTTTTCGAAATGTGGCCGTCGCCTTACCGCCGTGCGCACTCTTCTTTAAAAGTCGCAACAGCTCCGCGGATAAACGACAATTGGTTTTCAACATGTGGTTCTCGACTCAGCGCCGCACGCATTCGCCTTAAAAGTTTGAAACAGATTCGCGGATTGAGGGCGGCTGGTTTTCAAAATTTGGCAATTGCGTTTCGCCCGCGCGCATTTGTCTGAACATTGTACAGCAGGGTCGAGGATTTGCACGGCTGAAGTCCCAGGAACGGTGTTATTTCACTTTGTTCGGAGTGTCAGGACGCAGAAGTCACGCCAGCTCGCGGTGTTACAGTTCCAGGAATGGTGTTGTGGCACAGATCAAGACTATCAGGGCGCGGCGTTGAAGTCCCAGGAGTGGCATTCTGACGCGATAGAAATTCTCAGACGGTTGTCGTCGAATGGGCCATTTCCCAGAATCTAAATATTTTGGTGCGGACTTGATCAACTATGAAGAGGGAACTTGGAGGAACTGTTCATTGCAGCATCGTTGCTGCGCCTTGGATTTGCACTGGTCCTCCTCCTCCTCCTCCCCCTGCTCCCTCTCCCTCCGACCTCCTTTTCGTCCTCATCTTTCTCCACTGATTCCTCCTCTTTCGAAAGAGCCGCGAAAGCACAATCATACGATTTTCTCCCAGGCCGCTGAGGCCGACTTCGCCGCCTCTGTGCTGCTCTCACGATCTGACGATCCCCTGACAAGGGCAAGTCGCCTGGGCGTCCTTTATATACGGACTGTCGGGCACACGCGGAACGCCACGAGTCTGGCCACGAGTCTGGCCCGCGTGTCAATCTTAGGGATAAGGATACGTTCGAGGCTGGTGAGGGGCGGCGGCGAATCGCCGGAGGCGCCCCGGCGGGAGCCCCGACGCTGCCCGAGCCCACGGCGGGCGACGTGGCCGGCGCCATGCCCCGAGGCGCGCGGACCGCGACTGGAAGCGGAGGTGTGGCGGCGGGCCGCGCTCCCGCCGCCGCCCGCTCCCCTGCAGGCCGCCGGCTGCCCTCCGGCGCGCTGGCCCCTGGCGCCAGGCCTCCGATCTGGACGCCCGAAATGGGTACGGAAAGAATGGGTACAATGCCCAACAACCAATGTTGTCCCAAACCAACAGCGGCCGCTGTCGGGCAAGCGGCCTTCTGTCTCAAATGGACACAGACCGTGGCGGCGCGGACAGCGAGTCCTGTCCAAAATGAACAGGAACTGCTGTTGGGCATGGTACCCATTCTTTCGGTACCCATTTCGGGCGTCCAGATCCGACGGCGCGCACCGCGGCGCGGGCTGGCATGTGGCAGTGGCAGGATGAGCGGAAGCCGTTCTGCCTTGAGCCAACACGGCTACGGAAATGTAGTGTGGCGAGCGTCCCTGGAAGAATTGACCTGGACGACTCAGGTCGTCCCACATGTGAACTAAGTGCGAAACCTGACCCGCGAAATTTAGGGACCCGCCCCACGGGTCATACTTACTCCTAGGTTTAGCATCCCCAAGAAACAATACCTATACAACGAATCGGAACATACAAACCTATGGTGACACAAGTCCGCACATCCAAGGAGACGACGAGGGAGAGAGAGGAGACCCGATCGCAGACCCTGGACTGGGATATAACACGGTCGCCGAGTTACATGGTCCACACAATCCGATCCATGAAACGAGCCGTTTGTCCTGCTCCAATGTCCGTCGGGAGGCTGCCTGAGAGTGGTCCTCGGCGCCAGGCCAGCCACGACGGCGGGAGATCTCGTCGCCCTGGTCCACCAGCACTAGATGTGCGAGCAATTTGGCCAACGCAGCGTTACCCTTACTGACATCGTCTTTAGTCATCCCATCCACGGGCGCTCTCCCGTGCGGGATCCAACGGATATGGCCAGGAGGAGGCGCGCGGAGCGCGCCGGGGGCAACGCTGGAGGCGCCGCCAGTGGGAAGGGCCTAGCGCCGATCCAACAAGGACTCCGCACGGACCTCCGAAGGCTTCTGTCTGTGCCGTTCTCTCTTCGCCGTCACATTGCGAGATTGAGGGGGAACGTGTGGACCAGCTCCGGGGAGGAGCTATCGAGTTGGGATCGGCGATGCGTCGCCGATAGATCGGCGATGGGCTCCCGATCGCGAAACCGCACGCTCCTGGGCGGGGTGGGCCATCGGCTCCCCATCGGCAATTGTTGCGGCGGCGGCCCCGGCGGCACGCAATGCTCTGCGAGCAGATAGCGTGTCCCTCCGCTCCGCGGGGCGGGAGGATCAGAAAAGCTCGGGACGTTGACGCTTGGGGAATGGGACGTGGATAGCGTGTCGATCCGAAGCGTGGTGGGCCAGAACAGGCGGAGCGACACGCTGAGCCAAAACTCCTGACCGTATCTCCCCCTGGCGTTGCCCCCGCGAGGAGGGGCGGCGCCGCCGCGGCCTTCAGCCACTGCAAGGGGAGGTCGCCGGAGCATAGCGGCGTTGACGCGGCGCCTCCTTGTACCTTGGGCTTCAGCCAGAGGACCTCCGAGCGGGTGCCAGGCGCGCCCCCTTCCCCCCGTGACAACGGGCGGCGGCTGGGGGGAATGGAGGGTCGAGAAGGAGGAGGAGGAGGAGGAGGAGGAGGAGGAGGAGGAGGAGGAGGAGGGGAGGAGGAGGAGGAGGAGGAGGAGGAGGAGGAAGAGGAGGATATGGGGATAAGGAGGAGGAGGAGGCGGAGCGGGATGGAAACGGAGGGTGGCGGAGGACGGAGGAGGGCGGAGGATAGAGGAAGGCGGAGGACGGAGGATGGAGTGGGATGGAGGATGGAAGAGGGTGGGCGCCGAAGTTAACGGGATGGAGCTTGGAGGGGGGAGGAGGAGGGAGATGGGGAAGGGAAGAGGAGGCAGATTGAGGTGGGAGGGGGATGAAGGAGGAGGTGGTGGAGGAGGAGGAGGAGGATCGAAGAGGATGGTGTTGGGGGGTGGGGAGCAGGAGGAGGAGGATGAAGAGGAGGATGAGGAGGAGGAGGAGGAGGATCAGGATGGGGAGGAGCAGGAGCAGGAGGAGCAGGTGGACGATAATCGAGGATGAAGAGAAATATCGAAAAGGATGCATGGCAGAGGGCGAGAAGGCTCCGCGGTACGGCGCGCTCCCCTCCTGGCGATCCCCCAGGCCTGGGCGTCGCGGATCGCGTTGTTCGAAGCGCGAGACGCGATCATCCTGGCGCCCTCGCGCCAGGCGTTCGTCCTGTTCGTCGCCGCCGAGGAGGAAGGCCGGCCCTCGGGCCCAGACCGCGAAGCGAGGCTCTCTCCCCGAGCCCCTGCGGGGTGGCCCGAGGGCTGCAGGGCTCCGCGCAAGCAGTGGAGACCGAACGTGACGTAGGGAACGGGCGCAAGGGGGGTGTAGGAGGAGGAGGAGGAGGAGGAGGAGGAGGAGGAGGAGGAAGAGAAGGAGGAGGAGGAAGAGAAGGAAGAGGGGCTGGAAACCGTGTGAGGGCCTGGGGCGTTTGAGTATTTTTGCAAAGGAAAGGAAACATGAGTGATAAAGAGAGAGAGAGAGAGAGAGAGAGAGAGACAAAAAAAGAAGAAGCTGAATTCGTGGGGCTGTGTGGAAAGACTATGTGGCGTGGGGTGTGTCTCCGCCCTCTCTCTCTTTCTCTCCTCTCTCCTTCCACTCCTCTCCTCTCCTCTCTTCTCCTCTCCTCTCCTCTCCTCTCGCTCTCTCTTTCTTCCGTCAGAATTCCATCAGAGGAGGAAGGCAGAGGAAGAATAATGAGGAAACTCCCGCCGCAGAGGTTCCAAGAAAAGGAAAAGTCTCTCGCCTGAAAGGTCCACAACAACTCACTCAAAAGGTAGCACCCGCCTGAGAGGTCTCCAAACCACTCACTCAAAAGGAAACTCACGCTTGAGAGGTCTGCAAAAAACGAACCAAGTCAGATTCCCACCTGCAATGGAAATAAATCAACAAACAAAAAACAGAGCAGCACCTTTCATCCCTGCAACTGCCCCCCAAAACAAATTCAGAGGAGAGCTCCTCCTCATCCTCCAAAGGATGGATGGGGAGAAGAGGGAGGGCAGCTAAGGAGGAATTCTCCGCTGAAGATTGTTTTTTTTGTTTTTGGGACAGTTGCAGGGATGAGAGGTGTTGCTCGTGGGTGGCTTGTTGTTTTACCTCTCAAGCAGTAGCCTGATTTTGAATGTTTTTGATTGTGACCTCTCAGGCGGGAGCTGCCTTTTAACTGATTTGCTTGGGGACCTCTCAGGCGGGAACCTGATTTTGAATGTTATTTTTGTTTCGGACCTTTCAAACGGGAGCTGCCTTTCAGACCAGTTTTTGTTTTGAACCTCTCAGGCGGGAACCTGATTTTGAGTTGTTTTGGAACCTCTCAGGCGGGAGCTGCCTTTTAGTTGGGTTGTTTGGGGCGCCTCTCAGGCGGGAGCTCGATGTCGGATCTTTCTGTTACGGGCGATGATGAGGAGAACGAAGGGAAATATGACGAGGGAGAGGGGGGGGAGGCGGCGGGATACCCAGTAGCGGGGGGAGGAGGAGCAGCGGGGGAATACAAATCCACTCACAACCATTGGTTTTGTCAATTGTATGTTGCTGGCGCCTGTATGGTTTCCCAACCGATTTCCTAAGTTAGGATGTGCGGCGGTGCTGGCGTTGCCAAACAAATTCTAATGTTTGGTACCAGCTGTAATCCAAGACATGATATTGCTGTTTCCCCCAATGTTCGGTTGTTGGCGCCTGTATGGGTTTCCCAATCGATTTCCTAATGTGGGATCTGCGGTGGTGCTGGCGTTACCAGGTGTATCGGTTGGAACAAACGAGCCTGTTTTCAAACAAGAAACCACACATCGAAGATTTTGGTCTAACCAAAGTTCGGCTGATGGCGCTTGCGCGTGCTTCTCCCATATGTTCCCTGTTTCAAGATATGTGGCGGCGCATGGCAGCGGTGCAAATTATGAGGATGAGGGTGAGAACGATGTGTTTTCGCAACAATTCAGGCTGATATGTGTATATACGCATGTGCATATATTTATATATAATGTATCATGTTCGGGAAATCTTGTGCTAGACGAAAAAGACACGAGGTCTAAATGCCCATGCCAATTCGCAATCTGGTTCTTTATGCGCACGCGCCATGGAACATTACAGCGCGAACGGGATGGGCGAGGAAAGGGGGGAGGACGAGGGAGCGAGGGAAATAGGGACGGAGAGAGGAGAGGGCAGAATCTATAAATATCAGCGCTGAGTCACTGCTTCGCGCGTTTGCACGGCGCGGCGTTTACACGATGACCCCCGCGTATACCGAGATGTCATCTGGTTTCGGAACCCCGCTGGCGGGACAAAGGTCATCTGTCTCAAGAAGGGAACCCAGATCGTGGACGGACTGTGGAATAGGTCCAGAGTATACTTTCGGACGTGGATTTGGAACATGCGCAGGGCTGGCAAGAACGCGCTGGCTGAATTCAGCAGGTCTGTCTCGAGCTTGCGCAACGAAAACTGATATCTTGTTCTGGGTGTAGCTGATCCGCCTTTGGCTTCGGAAAAATGTCAGCCATATGCAGTCGCTCTCGGGCTCTATCTTTCGCGCGGTGCAGTGCGCGTCATCATCGGTGTCCGATGTCTCATTTTATTGAGCGGGTGCGTTGTGGCTTCCAAGAAATATGCTCTGGAAGTTGTTTTTTTTTTTTCTCTCTCTCTCTCTCTCTCCCTCTCTCTCTATCTCTCGCTTTCTAAATCTCTCTCTCTCTCTCTTTCTCTCTTCGTTTTTTTCAAAAACACTGAAACGGCCCAGACCCTAATACGGGCTGGCGCCGGAGGAGGAGGAGGACCAGTGTAAACGCAAGACTCATCAACGATGTTGGGATAAACCTTCCCTCCAAGATCCATCTTCGTAGGCCCCGACAGCGGTTCATTTCCACTGAGGGAACGGCCTCGTTGAAGGCAACCGTTTGAAATCCTGAAGCATGCCAAAACATTGTTCTCGGGATTCCAACGCCAATGATCAACCTGACTGTTGCGTCTTGACGATCCTGATTCGTGCCAGGTCGCCATTCCTGGGACCTCAGCACTGCGAGTCAACGTAACTGTTGCGCCCTCATCATCCAGAATCCTTCCAAAACACCATTTCTGGTACGGTGATAATGGGAATCCTTGATAAGATTGCACTTGTTTCAAAGACACAACGAATTTGCGCGTTGCTGAGGCGAGAGCCACGTTTTGAAAAAAGAACCGTCCTCAATCCGTGAATCCCTTGCAATTTTCTAAAACGAATGCGCGCGGTGCTGAAGCGAGAGCTACAATTTGAAAACGACCCGCCCTCAATCCGTGAAGCTCTTGGAAGTCGTTAGAGCGAATGTGCGCGGCGCTACGGTGATAACCACATGCTCAAAACGACCCGCCCTCAATCCGTGAAGCTGTCTCATTTTTTGGGTTGAAAAACAATGCGCGCGGCGCTAAGGCGAGAGCCACATTTTGAAAACGACCCACCCTCCATCTGTGAAGCTGGTGTCACTTGTTCAGCTTCAATGTCAAAGTGGTGAGAGAGTCTCAGGCGAAACGCCCGGCCCGCCCAAAAAAGTGGCCTCACGTGCGAAAGGGGGAAATTACTTACAAGGGAACGAAATGGAGGAGGAGGAGGAGGAGGAGGAGGAGGAGGAGGAGGAGGAGGAGGAGGAGGAGCAGTAAGAGGAGGAGGAGGAGGAGGAGGAGGAGGAGGAGGAGGAGGAGGAGGAGGAGGAGCAGGAGGAGGTGGAGGAGGAGGAGGAGGAGGAGGGGGAGGGGAGGGGGAGGGGGAGGAGGAGGGGTGGTGGTGGTGGTGGCCTGGGGAGGCATCGGGTGGGGCCGTGGGCACAGCCCCTTTAGCAGCGCCTCCCGTTCAGGGATGGCTGGGGTACAGCCCACCGCCTGTCCCGGGGATCCAGCAACCGCAGCGTCACGGCGCAACTCGGTCCAAGAGACCTCTGGGGGCGACCCCCCCTGGGACCTTTCCGCGTCCACCACGCAGACCACAGGAGGGCCAGCTGCACCCTCCTCCCTTACCCGCGGGCGGGCTTTCCAGGAAGAAGAGAAGGCTGCAGCTGGACGCCCTTCCAGGGACCGGGGTGAAAATGGGCCGCTCCCAGGGGGGACCCGGCTGCCTCAAGTGCCAGGAGGACACCAGAAACGCGGAGTGGGGATGGGCAGTGTGAGAGCTCTCGGTTCACCTCCACTGGGGTCCCGCCCGTCCGTACCAACCCTGATGCCACCGCAGCGCGCAGCTACGAGGCGTTGAGAGAAGGCCGGAGGAGACCCTCCCCGGAGGAAAAGGAGGAGGAGGAGGAGGATGAGGAGGAGGAGGCGGAGGTCCAGCTGCCACGACCATCTGATCCAGGCCCGCGCAGGGTCAGAAAAAGAAGAGGTGGAGCCGAGCGTAGCAGAAGAGCGGTGTGCCCACCGGACGAAGCAGGCGAAAGCGGCGAGCACATACGAGCAGAGCGCAGTGCCGCAAAGACTGCCGAGCGGAGATCATTTGGAGAGATCAGAATGGGCAACAAGTGGAGCATGTGATGGGCACGACATGCGATGGCGACCTCGTCGACGACCTTGACCGTCGGAGCATGGAGAGCCCATCGCGTGAGAGGACAAAGAGGGGCGAGGCTACGATCGAGGACAGTCGAGAGAGCCCAGCACAACTGTGGGCAAATGGTAGAATGGCACTGGCGATCGGGATAAATCTTACAGCCAAGAATGCACGCCGTGCGACCACCTGGGGTCGGGATCCAGTAAGACGTGCACCAAGTACCTGAAATAGTGTGGATGATGAGCCAGGCCCAAGGAGGGACAGAAATGAGAAGAAACTGGAGGGCACCACGCGGTGCGTTCTCGATCTCGGCCGCTCTATCTGGCCACCACGCCGTAAGGCAACGAATGAAGAGAGTGGGGGTCGTGTCGCCAGATCGCACGCGTCTGAGCGCACCCATGGCCCAGCGTTGCCAGCGCGGCCGGGAAGAAGGCAGGGCGGAGGGAGGGGGGGACAGAGAAGCTCGGTGGCGCAGGTGGTAGCGGCACCGATAAGACTAAGACCACGGCCAAGGTCGTCGGCGAATGCCAGGGATTGTCAATGCGACGGTGCGAGTTCCCGACTTCCAAGGAGCACATGCAACGATATCTCGTCTCCCAGAGAAGCCGCGTGAGGTCGCGACGGGGTGGGATGGAGTGAGTACTCAAGTATGCTGTGTCCGACAGCGCGTGCAACGATAGCTGCGCCATATTCGCTCCACGCCACGAGTGCAGCGCCAGACCGCCCCACATTCCCAAGCGAACTCAGCTTTCCGAAGCGGCCCTGGACCAATTGGAAGCCTTCTTGGGACAGAAGTCAGACTACGGGGCCCTGGGCGGGGCCATGGACCAGACCTACGAGATCCTGGCCAGCGACTTAACGAGTTTTTTGAGCAAGGTCACTGACGCGCCTCTTCGCAGCCAGCGCCTACGAGGTCAAGGACCTCAGCTCCGATGGGTGCCCGCATGTGCAGCGGAACGCGCTCGCCGTCGCAGCTGGCGCTCTCTTGCAGGCCCTCTCCGCTGGCTGAAGAACGAGAATTGAATCGCGACCGATCGACCGACGAGAAAAACTTGGCCGAATGGGTCAAGACAAATATGCAGCACGGAGTGGGATGGGGCCACAGATGGACCAAATATTTCAGCAGTTGGAAGCCTCAGCAAGTCTGGAAAGCCTCGATCGGAAGGTGGTCAGGAAGGCCGTACGACCTACTTAAAGCTGAAGCCGAACGTCTTTCGGATATCTGGGAGACTACCCCAAAAGAGCAGAAACATAAACATCGCAGACCTAGCCCTGAAGCCGTAGCCGAGCTGGAGCCCATCACTGTTGACATGATAAGAGCAGCAGCAAAGCGATTCAGCCATAACACGGCCTCCACCTACGACGGCTTCCATCCCAGGCACTTGCCGCTCTTAGGTGACACCGAGCTCGAGCTCGTGGCCCGCTTCATGCGCGCTTTCGAGGCGGTCGGCCTCCTGCCCTCTCAGGTGCGCGCGACCGTCACCATGCTCATCCCAAAGCACAAGCAGCAGGAGGGTTCCAAAGACAAGCCCAGCTACCGAGGGATAGGATTGATGAGTTCGATCTGGAGACTCTGGGCCAAGATAAGGCAGCCAGTAGCTCGACGATGGGAGTTTCAAAACAAGAGGCCTTATCTGGCCCATCAAGGAGGACGAGGAATGTTGGAAACCGTTTTCCTGCAGACCCTCGAGGCGGAATCGGTCCATTATGAAAGTGTTTCCAGGTTCACTGCTGCGGTGCTCTGGGACCTCTCAAACTACTACGAACACATCAATCGGGACAAATGGTTTTCCAGAGCGGTCGGCACAGGTTTCCATCAAGCTGTGGCGGTCTTGATTGCCAACCAGCATGGATCGCCCCGTCTAGTTGCCAACAGGTCGCAAGCAGTCTTCGTTGGCAGCCCGCAGTATGGAGCACCCGCAGGCTGCAGCTTCGCCACTTACGTTATACAGATGTATTGCATTGTGCCGCTCGATGTCTGGGTCCAGGACAACATAGGCACTAGCCTCCACATGTTTATAGATGACATCATCTTACAGGCCCAGGATAAGTGCCCCAAGACCCTGACCAAGACCCTTGCAAGAGCCTCAAAGAGTATGAAGGACACCATAGAGGAGGACTTAGACAGCAACATTGCCCTCCATAAGTCAGCCGTCTTAGCCTCCTCCTTAAAGGTTCGTGAGCCCCTGGTCAAGGCCCTCGGCTCACTAGCAGGACCCCAGGCTTCGAAGCGGGTCGACGCCGCCGCCAATCTCGGTATAGACTACACGGCTGGAGGTCGCGTCCGCAGCGGCCGTGGCCGTGCTGTTCTGCGCCCCCGCTTCAAGATGATGAAGCACCGCAGGCGCCGGCCCCAGGCTATCAAAAAGGCTGGGGCCGACATGCGAAAGTTGTACAAAACAGGCCTCGACCAGGCCAACCACTACGGGAGCGAAGTGGTAGGCCTGACCGATTCAGAACTCGCCCAGAGCCAGAACTTCTACCTCAGCACCGTTGGCCCCAGAAGCCCAACGAGATCCCGAGTCCTGAGCCTGTGCCTGCTTGGAGACCCCTCCTGGAAGGCCGCCTTGGGGCCCATCATATACTACAGTCTTCTGGCATGGAGGATCTCGAACCAACCTGGATTGCTCAAGTATGATCACGTTGCTTCGAAACAGAAGGTGAACCGAATCTTGGACAACCCTCCAAAAAGCTGGAGCGCATGCCGAGGGCCCATGGGGGCCGCCCTGCTGAGCCTCAAGAGGACAGGTTGGAAGTTCCTCAACCCGTTCGAGATAGAGACGAGCCAAGGTCTCACCCTCCAGCTCACTGTGACCCCGCCAGCCCTCCTCAAGTACCACTTGGAGGACGCCTGGAAGGCGCAGCTCGAGTTTAAAGCAGCAACCAAAATGGGACACCCTCAGGACCGTCTGGATTGCTCGGCCGCAAAAGCTGTTCTGGACGACCCGAACCTCACCAAGCCCCAGAGGGGCTGCCTCCTGGCCTACCTTACCCAATGTCTCTGGACAAAGTCCCACTTGGCTGCAGCAGGCTATGAGATCGACCAGGAATGCGAGTGCGGACACCCGACAGATGCCATGCAGCACCGTTTCAACTGCCAGCCCGTTGATGACATCAGAAGTGACACCCTAGAGGCCCCCGGTCTAGAATATCTTCGAGGGTGCCCCAGTGAAGCTCCACTAGCCCATGGTTTTCAATACCTTCCCGACCCCGTGTTTATAAGGCCCTCGGGGGTCGGCTTTGCTTTTGAGTTCTGGTCCAAAAACGGGGCCCCGCTTATAGAGGCCATGTCTGGCGAGGCCTTTGCTGACGGATCCTGCTATAAGCAAGGTCCCACCGTTTGGCATCAAACGGGCTGGTCGGTAGCTGTAATGGACGAAGCTGGTGACTGCAAGGCACACCTGTTTGAACAGACAGGAGCCGCTCTGCCGCCCACATCAGGAGCAGCGGAGCATCTTGCCCTTGCCATCAGCCACATGTACCCTAACATTACCCAGGTCCACTCGGACCACTTAGGAGCCATTAGGAAGTACAGTCAAGTAGGCTTCGATAGGAAGAATATGTACTCTGGGCTGGAGCTTGTTGCCAAATGTAATCACACTGGTGGTGCCCTCCCCCAAGTTTGTAAAGTAAAAGCGCACCAGGATTTAGACAGCCTTCCAGAAGGCTCCCGAAAAAAGTTTCTGGCCCTCGGGAACGACGCTGCCGACCGAATCGCCAAAGCGGCCGCGAAGAAGCTCGGGGGCCCCATCGGAAGCCGAAATCGATAAGTACCAGACCGATCAGGCCTTCATCAAGCGTTTCCTGCGGTTCGTCTCACAAGCCATGCTCACCTGGCCCGCCATAGCGCCGAAGCCAGGGGGAAAAACATGCGGGAAACCAGTTTCCAAGCCAGCTGTAAAGCCCCTTGTGGGTGCTGCCCTCATCGCCCCTGCTCCGCCTCCGCCTCCCCCTCCCCCTGTGGGTCCTGGGGCCGATGCTGGAGCCTCCCGTGGTCTGAGAGAACCAGGGCAGTACCACAAGTGGGTCTGGCTAAGAGGTAGATGGATGTGCGAGCTGTGTCGCACACGAGTTTTATCAACGGGAGCCAAGACCCGTCGCCAACACGAGAGATGCCCAGGGACCTGCCCTCCGCCTCGAGAACGAGAGCTGTGTAATGGCCTGCTGGAACTGCGGAGTCTATTCTGAATTCATGGCCAGAGGTTTCCAGAAAGCGTGCCTCAAAGAGCCCCAAAATAATAACAAGATAACGGCTATACGCTGTTTCAGGTCGCGCAGACATCCCAAGGATGGCATGCAAGGCCCCATCGTCTTTGCTGCTCCCATTCCTCTTGACATGATGGTTCGAGAGGCGCAACGGTCGTTGGGAATTTCATGCAGCAGCAGCAGCAGCGGCAGCTAGCCGCCCAGACAAGAACCCATTCAGTCAGATGCGCTGGTCCTCCTCCTCATCCTCCTCCCCCTCCTCGTCCTCCTCATCGTCTTCGTCCTCCTCCTCCTCGTCCTCCTCCTTCCCCCTTCCAATTTGTGGTGGTGGTGGAAAACAGGCCCATCATTCCTGGTGGAAGACGTAACGTGCCAGGGAGCACCGCCAGCTCACGACGAAGCACGGCAGGAAGGAGCTGAACAAGTTGAGCAACGTGGCTTAAGACAGGACCAGAGTAAAGGAAGATGGATTCACTCCTGGCAGCGGTCCCTTGGCTTACCGTGCGCGCGCGTGCACGAAGGCTGTCAAGTGGGGCTCGCAAAGACCGCCCTGGAGCAACGCCGGGGCCCATCCGAAGGCCTGTGGAGACAAGCTCATCCACGACGTCAAGCTCGAAGCACTGCGGCATATGCGACTGGAGCAAAGCCGTGATGAACGTAGCCACCTCCGCCGTGTACGCGGCGAGCAAGCGTACTCTCTTGCATTGGGAGGCTTTCAGAATCCATGGGGCGATCCTGGCCGCAATCTTCATCACGCGGGCAGTGCGCCACGGTGCCATGGCAGACGTAAGAGCGGCACCGAGGTCATCTGCGCAGGCACCAAGCCCAGGCTGCTCGATGCACGCCTCGAGGTCCTTGAGGAACGGTGAGAGAGCAAGCGCAGAGAGTGCTCCTGACAAGACACATCCTTGCACAATGCCAGACCAGATCCAGAACGCGTGCGCCATGGAACCGGCGGCAGATGCGACACCCACGATGGCACCTGTATGCTGTCATCAGAGAAGGAGGAGGAGGATGAGGAGGAAGAGGAAGGGAGGAGGAAGAGCAGGAGCAGGAGCAGCAGAGTGATGAAGAGGAAAAGGATGAGGAAGACCCAAAAAGCGAGGGAGGCGGCAAAACACACGCCATGCTGACAACATCCGAATCACATGCAGGCTCAACCCTGGAAACGAGTGGCACGCATGCCCTGGCTCTTGCACGAGGGAGCGGCGGGGGAAGGGAGGAGCGTGGGGCCAGGTGAACGGAAGTCAGGGAGGTCCGAGATCGAGGACGACAGCGAAGGCATGCATGCGAAACCCTGGGGGGGGGGGCAGGGTAACCAGGGGACCTGGGACCTGGGAGGCCAGGAAGGCCACGACGACAAGACGACACGACACGACGACGACGAATTTAAAGCAATCCGAAGTCCTGCAAAAAGGGAGGCCAGGGGGAGGAGGCCAGGAAGGCCGGAGTCCCGGGCTGCCACCCAGGACTGGATTGAAATAAGCCCTGGGGGAGGGGGACGAGGTCCAGGGAGCCAGGGCAACGGGGTGGGTCCAGGGGGCCAAGGTAAGGGGGGCGGCCAGGGCTGCGGGGGGGCCAGGGCAGGGAGGCCACCAAGGAGGCCAGGGCAGGAGGAGGTCAGGGCGGCGGGCACAGGGTCCCGGGTCCCGGGCAAGAAGACCACCAGGGAGGCCATGGCAGGGTAATCTGAGTGTGAGTGAGCCTGAGTGTGAGTGAATCCGGGTATGGTTGAGTGTGTGATTGAATTAAGATATGAGAGTCTGAGTACGAGTGGGTCTGAGTATGCGCAAGTCTCAGTATGTGTGAGCCTGAGTGAGAAACAGTCCGAGCGTGGGTAGGTCTGTGTGTAAGTAGGTCTGGAAGTGAATCGATGCGTTTGAGTCTGAGTCTGAGCGGGTCTGAGTACGAGCGCGTCCGACTACGAGTGAGTATGAGGATGTGCGAGTCTGAGTGTGAGCGACTTTGAATGTGAACGAATCTGAGTGTGAGGGGATGAACATGAGTATGAATATGATGTACGAATCTTCGAATGGGTGAATCTGAGTACGAGTGAATTTGATAATGAGTGAGTCCGAGGGTGGGTAAATCTGGGTGTGAGTTTTTACGAGTGGGACTTAGCCTGAATGTGAATGAGCCTGTGTGAGCGAATCTGAATGTGAGCGATCCGATGGGTATGATTGAATATGAGTATGGTTGAGTCTGAGCGTGGTGAGTGAGCCTGACTGAGAAAGAGGTGCTGGTAAGAATGTCTGAATGTGAAGACGTCTGAGTAAGAAAGAGGAGGGGGAGGTGAGTGGCTGACTGGCACCAGCCGCTACGCCTTCCCAGTCAGTTCTGGCGGCTGGATGTTTATTAGTCTGCCCAAGTCAATTATTTAAGGCACCCGGGTGGGGGGGGCATTTCTTTAAACCGCTTGCTACCATTATGCGCCAAACTGAACTCGGCGTCAATGCTGTCCCCATCCGTCCCGGCTGCCACGCCTTCTCGAGAAACGCGCGCGTCGAGTTCAAATTCGCATTGCTAGCCTGCCACCCTGATGCCGGCATACACCGTCAGTATCACGTGTCAGCGGCTGCTTCCAAATCGTTCATGTGCTCAACATTGGCCGCGGGAAGGGAAGGAGAAAGTGCAAGAGCATCGGAATCGTCAGAATGCGTTTCGCGATCCTCTCGCATGCCCTGCTCTCCACGCAAAACCACTTCGTGTTCAACATGATCTGACTTGCAGTACTTCCAAAGATGAAGCCTGACCTGCTTGGCACGAAGGCGGCGAGCTTTCGATTTGGAAGCGCACGCAAAATCACCTGAATAAAAATCCGGCTCTTGAAGGCCACACGCATTCCCGCAAAAGTGTTTCGCCTGAAATTGACCGAAGAACACCCAATGGATAGCCACGATAGCATTGCCTACTGACACCAGGCGACTTTCAACTGATGATAAGCAACCGAAAACGGACGCTGGCGATACAGAAGCGAAAATCGGATACGCACAAACTGGCACATCACTGAAGACGCGAATACTGTATACAGCCCCTCTCTTTGAGCCAGTTGCCTCCTCGAGCATCCTTAATCCTACGCTTCCTTTCCTCCTCTTTCATCATCCTCCTTCCTCCTCGTCCACCGCTGCATTCCGCATGATCCTTCGCTCCTCCCAATCTTCCCCTTCCACCTCCCCACCCTACCCCTTACTCCTCCACCTCCCCTTCCTCACCCTCGCTCCCTGCTCCTCCTCCGCTCCCTCCTCCTTCTACTCCCTCCTCCACCCTTTCCGCACTCCTCCTCCTCCTCCTCCTCCGCCTCCTCCTCTCCTCCTCCTCCTCCTCCTCCAGAAGTTTGCCTGATGATTGACCAAATCGCTTGATGAGAGGCAACCACCTTTGCAACATTGAATACAGTATTATCGAAACAATGCAACAAAGTACAAGCAAGTGAATGGAATATGGAGAGTGTGACAGCGAATACAATTTGTCGAAACGCTGTAACAAGGGCACAAGCATCTTTGAATTATGTGCCCACCCCCACGGGCCGAGTGCACCCATTATGGTGGGGTGTCTCTTGTCCGGGGACGCGCCTGCCTTAAGGGCTGCAGGCGCCCGTGGTCCGTTCCGTCTCCAGCGTGACGCGGGGCAGGCCGACGTTGACATGAACGACACCTTTGTGTCCGACGTAGGGAAAACACCACGTGCAAAGCGTTCTGTGAGCTTCCTCTTGACACAATGTCTGGCTTCGAGCACGGTAGCTGTATTTGCCAGAAGATGTCGAACCAGGCTACTAAACCCTAACTATCTGGCCTTCACAGAAGGGAGGAAACGACTGCCCCCTCTTTCGTGACATCGTCGGCACCTGGCGGCTTGGCCGCAGGTGCCCCCTTTTTCCTTGAATGTCCGACCCCCCGCCCCCGTGACCAGAGCACTGACTGGAGCGCAGGACGGCGGAACCGACTTCGTATCCCAGTTCTCGGGCACCACAATCAGAGCGCACGTGCGAAGCCCCCTCTTTGATAAAGCGACCACTGCTACTACTCTGGCTGATGGGAAAAATGCTGCACCGCCGAAGGCGAGCTCTTGGAGAGACCTTCGGCTGATAACCAGAAGTTTGCCTGATGATTGACCAAATCGCTTGATTAGAGACAACCGCCTTTGTAACACTGAATACAGTATTATCGAAACAACGCAACAAAGTACAAGCAAGTGAATGGAATATGGAGAGTGTGACAGCGAATACAACTTGTCGAAACACTGTAACAAGGGCACAAGCATCTTTGAATTATGTGCCCACCCCCACGGGCCGAGTGCACCCATTATGGTGGGGTGTCTCTTGCCCGGGGACGCGCCTGCCTTAAGGGCTGCAGGCGCCCGTGGTCCGTTCCGTCTCCAGCGTGACGCGGGGCAGGCCGACGTTGACACGAACGATACCTTGGTGTCCGACGTAGGGAAAACACCACGTGTAAAGCGTTCTGTGAGTTTCCTCTTGACACTGTGTCTGGCTTCAGGCACGGTAGCTGTATTTGCCAGAAGATGTCGAGCCAGGCTACTAAACCCTGACTATCTGGCCTTCACAGAAGGGAGGAAACGACTCCTCCTCCTCCTCCTCCTCCTCCTCCTCCTCCTCCTCCTCCTCCTCCTCCCCCTCCACGCACCGCCGCTGGGCGCGCGGCGGTGTCGAGGAGGCCGCGCACGGAGAGCTCGAGGTCGTTCTGGTCCTCGGCCCCGGGGGGCGTCTCTCTCTCTCTCTCTCTCGCTCTCTTTCTCTCTCACGGGGGCCCTCCCGCCCTGCCTCCACGGAGGGAGGAGGGAGGGAGGGAGGGAGGGAGGGAGGGAGGGAGCGGAGCCGTTGGCGCACGGCCCAGACGTACCGAGGAGGGTCCAAGCTCTCTTCCCCACGGAGGGCCATCAGGCACTACCCGCCCCTGCTCCTGAGCCGCTGCCGGAACTGTTGGCGGGTGCCTTGAAGCAGTGGCCAAGGCCCTCGCCCACACGCCCCGCAGGGTGGCCGCTTGCCTCGGCGGCTCACGCTACGAGCACTGGAGGGCCCTCCTGGAGGTCGCCGGAGGGGCGGACAAGGTCTGTGCCCTGGCGATATTGCTGGCCGAAGGGCGGGCGCCCCACGGAGCACAACGAGCCTTGGCGCGCGGGCGGTTGATCCCGCTGCAGAAGACTGGAGGCGGGGTGCGGGCAGTGGTAGTCCAAAACACCTTGCTGGCTCTGCTGCAGAAGGCACTGGCGAACCTCCTCGGACCTACAATCCGGGCGCACACGGCGCCCTTCCAACATGGGGTAGGCACGCCTGGCGGGGCAGCGACCGTGGTGCATTTGACGGCGGCTGCCCTGCAGGCCAACCCAGACTGAGGCCTGCTCAGCCTTGACCTGTCCAACGCCTTCAACGAGCTGGACAGGCACTACTTGGGGCGCGCCCTTGACACGACGGTGCCCGTGTGGGCGCCGGTTGTGCGCCGCCTGCTGGCCGCCGACTCGGAGCACCTGCTGGTGACGGACGATGGTGGCGCCCACGTCCCGGTGCAGGTCCGATGCGGGGTACCACAAGGCGGTGCACTCTCGGCCTTGCTCTTCGCGCTGGGGATCAACGCCCCGGTGCGCGCGCTAGACGGTAACCTGCAGGCGGGCGGGGTCTCCAGGCAGCTCACCGCCTACATGGACGACGTCGATGTGGCGGCGCGCCCAGCCGCTTTCCCGGATACCGTGCGAGCGGCGACGCCGGCTTTCGCCGAGGCGGGACTCCGGCTGAACGCGTCGAAGACCACCTACTGGAAGCCCGAGGGTGCGCCTGAGCCAGCATTCGAGACGCCGCTCACGCGGGCGCGGCTCCCGGTGGCCCGGGTCCGGCAGCCAGAGAGAGGTCTTCCGCGTGCCCCTCGACGTGGGCGCCCCGGGCATGATGGAGGCGGCGGACCAGGTATGGCAGAGGCTACTGGATCGGCGCCGACGCGCCTGCGACCGCCTACAGCAACTGGCGCCAGCAGGGCTGGGCAGGCACCAGGCCTTCTGCCTCCTCCGCACGGTCGTGCCGGCAGATGTGAACTTCCACATGCGCACGGTGCCGGCCGCAGAGCAAACCCTGACTCAGCTGGACGCCCCAGTGGCCGCCGCGGCAGCCGCCCTGGGCCGCTCTGCTCCTCTGGACCCCTCCCGCCTTCGCTGGTCACGCTTACCGTTGCGTGAGGGCGGCTTGGGGCGTCCGGACGCTAAGCGGACCGCGCCGGCGGCGCTCCTTGCTAGCGCTGTGGACGCGCTCCCAGCCGTGGCGAAGGCCGTCAATGCGAGCACGTTGGAGGAGCTCGGAGCAAGATCACCCGGGTGACTCCAACCTAAGACCCATGGAGGCCCAACCGGAAAGAAAAAAAAATGGGGCGCGCCGAAGAACCCAGGGGGTCCGGTTTCCGCGGAGGAAAGAAAAAAACCCTGGCGATGGGATTCGAGCACGGGGGTTACCCCCCCCTCAAATTCCAGAAGAGGAATGAACTCCCAGCCGCGGGGGTGCCCGCGCGAGGGGTCCCACCCCCCCAAGCGCAACCAGAGGAAGAAAAGCGTGAGAGCCGAGACTGTAAATGAGAGTCCAGCTGTTATATGATACCAGCTGCACTCGAATATTTGCACGGCAGGACAACGTGCTCTCTAGGAACAACTGCGCGATAGGACATGATAGTACCAGTTGGACTCAAGTACGAGTTGTACGGTAGTCGGAGGGGTTCAGGGGTTCCAACGGCAACGCGCGCGGGGAAGAAGGAAAGAAATCCATGCGACGCCAGGGGTCCCGGGTTTAACGGGTCGCCGCGAAGGTTGACCCCCCGCGGAAAGAAGAAAAGAAATCCGGCCGGGGGGTTGGGGGGTTGAGGGATGAGTCACGGGGGCGATGGAGCAAGGGCACCGCGGCTGGCGGCCAGAGTGGACGCGGCGACGGCGACGCTGGAGCGAGCAGGGCTGGCTGTGCAGGACGACGTGCGCCTCGGACTGACACAGCCCCAGGCCCACCTGCAGAGTCGCCTTGGGCGTGCCCTGGCCGAGCTGGAGAAGGACGCACTGCTTGGGGAGCTCCCGCGCGAAGACCGGGCGCTCCTCCGCCCAGGCGGAGGCCCTGGAGCGGGTACCTGGATGCTGCCGGCCGACGAGGATGAGGAATGGATGCCGGACGACGAGTTCGCCGCTGCTTTTCACGTTCGCCTCGGCCTGTCGCTGAACATGCCTGCCACGTGCGGCGCCTGCACGAGGGCCAGGGTGCCGGACGCCGCGGCGCAGCACAACAACCAGGCAGTCCATGCCCTCTGCTACCCGCGGGGGCCTTCGCACACGCGGAGGCACACGCGAGTGCTGCGGGCTTTCAGCAGCGTTCTGGAGGACGCGCTCGGCGCGGCGCCGCTGGAGGAGCAGGTAGTGCCAGAGTGGGCGCAGGACGGGGTCGAGGCACGGCTGGACATCAGTTTCGCCTTGCCTGGGGGCCGCACTAGACACGCCGACGTGACGGTCGGCCACCCGCTGGGTCGCGGCTCCGACGCCCGCGCGGCGGCAGACCGGGATGGCGGGTTGGCGGCCGCGCTCGAGCGCAAGAAGCGCCGTCGCTACCCCCACCCTGAGCTGGTGCCGCTGGCGCTCGAGTCCGGCGGGAGGATGGGGCCCGCCGGCGTAGCCCTCCTGCGCGCTCCACAGCGGCCTCCCACCAGACCAGCGTGCCGTGGCGATGCGCCGCGCCTACAGGCGCGTCGCCATGGCACTCCAGCGCGACCAGGCGCAGACGGTGCTCCGCGCTGGGGCGACTTGGTGAGGAGGCGGGGGCTGACTGGCGCTTGGGGGCGCGGCGCCACCGAGGGCGGCTCGGACCTCGGAGGGCGGCGCCACCCTGGGGGCACCGCAGCAGCGCTGGGGGCCGCCAGCCCCGAGCGGCGCTGGGCTCGGCGGCCTCCGCGGCACCCCGCGCGGCGCATCCGCCGCCGCGCCTGCGGCCCCCCGCACGGCCTCGGCCGCCCCGAGGGGAGGCGCGCCGCCCGCGCGGGAGTTGGCCGAGTCCCGGCCCAACTCGGCCATCCCGCGCTCGAGCGGGGGCGCCCCCCGCCCGCGGGCCGCCGGTCGCCCCTGGTGCCCCTCCTGACGGCGGCGGCCCGCGACCGAGACCTACGATGGGCTGGAGGTGGTCCACGGCCTCCCTTGTATGCCGCTCTATAGGCCCTGGCTTGCGCACCCCCTCTTCCCTGGGGACGGCCACCGCTGAGCGGTGCACCGTTCCTGTGGTTGGGGGATTGCGCCAGCTCCCGATCAAAGTGCGCCGGCGGACGTGTCCGCAGCGGGAGGGAGGGAGGAGGGAGGGAGGGAGGAGGGAGGGGGGAGGAAGCGGATCCTGGAGTAAAGGGGCCCTGGAGCTCTGTCAAGCGTTCTCGGGCCCCTCGGGCCCTCGACGGGGCCCCTGGACCGTCCAGAAACGGCTCGGGACGAAGAGCTGGCCCGAGGGAAAGCCCAGATGTCCAGGACCAGTGTCCTTCACGACCCCTGTCCTTCAGGGCGATCGCTGAAGCGGGAGGAGGATCGAGGGCCGAGGTTGTCTGGCCTCTGGAGGTCTCCGGGAGCCTCTGGGCGCCTCCGCCGGAGGCTTCCGTGGCGGGAGGCCCCCCCGGGAACGTCCGAGGATCCCGGGGGGGGGGCGGAGGACGAAGGGGAGGATGAGCAGGACACTGCCAAGGCCATTCCGAAAGCTCAGTGGTGTGCCTGACAGTCTTCGGTGGTTTCTGGAACACTGCCGAAGCGGAGTGCGGAGGAGACTGACGAGGAGGGCAGGGAAGGAAAAGAGCTTTTGGGAGCAACGGGTCAGCAGCGAAAGACAGGCGGCGAGATGGCTCCCAGTTGTGCATCATGCGCCAAGCAGCGGCAACCGCTGGAAGGACGGCCATCTCTGGCCGACCGCGGAGCGGCTCAAGGGGAACACAATCCTTCCAGGTCGTAGCGAGGCAGAAGACGAGAGCGTTTCAAGCCACCCAGGGACGAGCCACCGTAGACTGGAAGCGACACGAGGGGAGCAGAGGGAGGTTGCGGAAGTCCTTTGGCAGAAGACGAGGAGGACCATTGCAAGGGCGGGGACGTGGCGAACGAGAAGGAGAAGGACGGGAAGGAGGAGGAGGATGAGGAGGAGGAGGAGGAGGAATAGGAGGAGGAGGAGGAGGAGGAGGAGGAGGAGGAGGAGGAGGACCCAAAGAAGTAAAAGGCTGCCCCCAGCCCCCCTCGAGGGAGAGCGGGAATGAGCCAGGAGGGACTGAACCCCCTTGCTACCCGTCGGCCCATCGGTCCCAGCGGTCTCTGGAAGCCCTCCGAACAAGAGCCGGGCTGGGACGGCTGCGTACGATAAAAAAGGGGCCGTACCCGAGCACGAGGGCCCTGACGGCTGAGTGCAAAGGGTCCTGGACTCCAGGGCCTTCCGCTCGCGACCACCCTTCGGTTCTCGGCACCGGCAGTCCTGTCGACGGCCCCAGTGCCCAGAGGTCGGCGCAGACCCTCGGGGCCCCTGGCCTTCAGGACCCCCCTTCCGCATCGATCGAGCACCTGCGAGGGGGGGGGGGGCTCGCGGTCCTTCAGCAGCCGGAAGCGCTTGTGGCACTCCTCCTGCCTCGGCGCGCGCGTGTGCATGTGTGTGTGTGAGGGAAGCAGGAGGAGGAGGAGGAGGAGGAGGAGGAGGAGGAGGAGGAGGAGGAGGGAAGACGGACGAGGAGGAGCAGGAGGAGGGGGAGGAGCAGGAGGGGGAGGAGGAGAGGAAGAAGCAGGAGGAGGAGGAGCAGGAGGAGGAGGAGGAGGAGGAGGGCATGTGTGTGTGAAGGAAGGCGCGAGGGGCGCGAAGGGCAGAGTACCGACGGCTCGGCATCGGCTTGGGCGCCGCAGCCGCTGGAGAAGCGCGCGCGCGGAGGCGGAGTGACAGTACCCAGACGCTGCCAGTCTCCGACGGGGCCGAACTCGCGCACCATGGCGCACGCTGCAGTGAGCGAGGACCCCACGAGAAGGAGGAGGATGAGAAGGATGAGGAAGATGAGGAGGAAAGGGGCAGACAAGAGCCGCGATCGCCCGATCCCGCCCCCAATGGCCCCACAGGGGGGCCGAAGCGGCGAGCGCGGCAATCACAAGCACACCAGGCCCGCGATAACCACAGCAACTCTCATCGCGACCGACACCGGCTGCGACAACTACCGCATCCATGGCTACGACCTCACGGGACCAGAGGTCCCGCAGCCCCGCCTGGCACAAGCGGCTGCGCTGGCATCGTGCTGACGCCCGTGCACCACTTCGGCTTCACAAAGCACGACATCTACTTCAAGCGCACCACAGCGCCCAGCGGCCACCACGGCATCCACCTCAAGCTCCAACCATGGCGACGTCATGGAGTGCAACTGCGAGCGGATCGGGAACGACACGACCACCGTGGAGAACAGTATCGAACCGCCCATGAAGCATACCAACTACGCCGAGACCCACCACACCCGCAATTGGGGCGGGCCTCGCACGATGGAAGAACCTCAACTGGACGGACCACTGGGCCAAGGAGCACCCCGACAAGATCTGGGGCCACAGCCACAGCCACAGCGGTCAAGGCAACAACTACAACGATAAGGGAAAGACCGCGAAGGACGACACCGAGTCCGACAGCTGGACCCCGAAAGGCAAGGACAAACTCAACAAGGGCAAGGGCAAGACAAAGCATCAACATGATGGAGAAAACCATAGCAAAAGTGAGGACACTCAGAACTACAACGATCACATCACCAACACCCTCAGCAACGTCATGCCCATGAGGAGGATCTACATTACTAGGAGGCACGATCGGGAACTACCGCCCAACGACCCCAAGCTGAAGGACGACTGGAAGAATACTGAGCATATCGAGATGAGACAGACCGCAACGGCCACCGCCAAAAACAGTGCAGCAGGACTACCTACAACAGACGCTGTAGCACAGATCGCCTTCACCAAGGCCATGATCCTCAACAGCATGTCTCTGGCCCAGCAGACGAGGGAGATAGAGACAACGAGGCAGACCACGGAGGATTACTACGACCACACCAGCACCCACTTACAACAGATACAGGTCTACATGAGCAAGCTGGAGAATAATATCGAGGAGCTTGCCAGTCTCCAGCGGAGCATCAGCAATGCCAAGGACGACCGACATGGCGACAACGAGGCTGCCGACGACGAGGCCGACAAACCACAACGCGAGGTACCACAAAAAAGGACCGCCACCCCAGCGCCAAAGAGACAGACGAAGGCCGGGGAGGCTTCAAAATGCTCGCACCTTGCTCAAGGATCTCAGCGACGCAACGCGGTCGGCATACCCTGACCTGACGGATCATAGCATGACAGCCACATCACCAACGGCCACAGCGACACCAGAGCATTCCAAACCAAGACAGACGCAGACCAGCAGGGAGGTCAGCCTCAACGCAACGACCTTCAACGCGCGCAGCGTCGAGGAGCCAGCCCACACCGGCACAGAACAGTCGAGGAAGGTCCAGAGAATTGAAGTCGTCAGCCGCCAGCTCAAACACATGGGCATCCACCTCATCGGCACGCTGGAGACCCGACTGCCGGGAGGGTACGACGAACACGCACGGCGTCCGCCAGCGGGCACGAGGACTACAACCCAGGCCTCTCGCTGCTGATCAACATGGACCTGCCCCACGCAGAAAGCAGAGGCGACAAGAATGAAGTACCTCCGCCCCAACCACTTCAGGGTTCTTTGCCAAGAACCACGACTACTTGTCCAACTTACAGCACCAGATCTTAAAAGAACAGTGGCGGTATCTTACGCAACACATGGGCACTCGGGCCAGGAGAAGACATGCATATTCTGGACAGACCTGGCCAACATTACAAACAAGTGTAGCATCGACATGGTCCTGAGCGACGCCAACGCCACCACGGGGTAACGCGTTTCGGACACAATTGGAGAATACGGCGAGAGACTCGAGGAGAACAAGGCAGGCACCCGCTTGTTGGCGGCTTACTGCAGTCAACGCGGACATGGAGTGCAGAGGACTTACATACATCTACAAAAAGGGAAATAAAGTGGAACGCGTGGACTATATCTTGATTCCACCCAACAACCCCGACACCGTCACGGACGTCAGAACGGTCGGGGACATGAACATGGTCCAGGACGACGAGGACAACCGGCCCATGATTATGCGCCAGACCTACGTGGCCGTCTCCCACGCCAAGCACCACGACTTGAGCAGAACAAATTGGCAGATGCGAACTACCAAGTGATGTTTCATGAAGAACTCCCTGCAATCCCACTCTAACCATGGGATGCCGACATCAACGGCCACGCCTACAACCTTAACAAGAGCGTCAGAGAGGCCGCGGACAAAATTTACAAGCAAGAACCAATCTGGGTTCGGAAGCCCCACATCACCGACGCCACGTTCGCTAGTATCAAGTATTATCAGGCTACGTGGAGCTTGCCAAAGGCCGCGGCGAGCATTGAACGCAGAACCTCAATCAACGCGGGCTCGCATCGGCACAGCCGAGCTGGCATGCCAACTAGCTGAGGCGACGATGCCGACAGTCACAGCTTACCATGCACTCGGAAGCGGACCTGGACCACTTCGCCAAAGCTGATCACGCGAGAATGCGTGTTGCCGCCGACATGGCAAGCACATACAACAAGAACGCGCACCACGCCATCAACATTCGCATCGACAGCGACACCCCCCATTTCCAACATCATTACGAAGGGCGAGCTATGGACGAGGTTCCACGTGGCCAAACCGCGCCGACATGGAGGCCCCGACAAAATTACCGACGACATGTGCCGTGCCGCCAGGGACGAGATGGGACGTCTTTACCACCCGCTCCTCGTCAAGGCCCGGTTCGCGACGGCGGTGGGATGGCAGGCATCTTTTGCAAAGAGCGGCACCAGCAGCGAACGCCTCACAGAGCGACGGATGATCTTGCTGAACAACGTGGTAGCAAAGCACCACCGCCGGCTCTTGAGGACGAAGCTCAGAGACATCACAGCCAACCTGCTGTGTGACGTCCAATGCGGAGCCAGACCCAGCGAGAGCGCAGACTTCACAACCCACGCCCCGCTCACCGACATCAACATCTTGAAAGCAAGCGGGAGAAGTGGCAGACTCCTATTCTTAAGCCTGAAAGACGCCTTCTCAGTCGTGCGGGAGTTCCTCTACCAGACTGCAGACGGATGAAGGCGATCAGCGCGACCTGCTCGTCGGCATGGACACTCAACTGGCGCTCCAACCACTCCTTGAGCAAGCGCTACACGGCTCTCCTCGCATCGACAACAGCATAGACGACGAACACCTTGTCACACGACCTACAAATGCTCGCACCGACCTCTGGGCAACGACGAGAGGATCGACCTGCGTCACCCGACAACGTGCGGGCACTCGACCACGAGTACATAGGTCCGACTTCTCCTTTAACCTGGCATTTGCGAGGATCACCAAAGCAATAGCTGCGGGTGTGATCGAGCGAGGGATACAATGCGACATCGACCGCGACAACGAAGCTCGCCCCACATTTGCGAAGGGCCGACAACCGACCAACGGACACGACAGAGGCATATCACTCACAGATGCCCCGTTCGTAGTCGACCTGACTGCTCATGCCACGACTACCCCCCAGCAAGCAGCACACACGGCGACGACACTATTACAGATCGTCGAGGCAAGAGCACGCGGCCACGGCATGCGACTCAACACCAAGAAGACCAAAATCATGCTACTAGTCTTCGGATACGGCTCCAGAACCACAGCGGAGAACATGGCCAAAGACGGCACCACATCAGCCCAGCAGCACCGCCGACCAGACCGTCGACCTGGTGGACTCCCAGACAACATTCGGCACGATTATCACGACCACACCTACCATGGAATCCGTGGTCGAACGACGAACCACCGAGACCATGGTAAGCCGAGGAGCTTTACGCAAGCAGGTTTTCAAACTAAAAAGAACATCACAACCGACAAGAAAGTATTGCACAGCGACTCCTTGGTACTCTCAGCCTTGACATACGAAGACCATGTATGGAGCAACTGAACAGACAAGGAAAACACAACACTCGCAGTCGAGTGCATGAAAGGCTACCAACTTGCAACCGGTTACCATGCCAAGGACCCAGTTTCCGCGCTCAAGGTCCTGGCAACCGCCAACCGCATGCCACGCGATGTGGCAAGACGAGCCAGAGGGCTACGGTATCTACCACGATTGCGACTTCACGGTCCTACAGTAATGGCGAGACTCCTGGACCAGGAACTACGCCAAGAAGCAGAATGGACCAAACGGCAGAAGACGACATACGATGGATGCACGACTACTTGGACGCCGTAGACAAGCCGACCGGGTCACCCGACATGTGCGAAGTACTACAAGCAGCACGCGAGGAACCCGACAGGTTCAAGGCCACAATGAAAAAACAGTCACCAGATATCTACGAAGACAGGCATACCAAGCCCACCGAGAGCAATGGTACAGAGCCCTCGAGCCATAGCAAAACACAGACGACATGCCACCAAGACCAAGCATACCACCGCCACCAGACCCACCGACCCTCAGCAGACCCACCGACCTTCATGTGCTACCAACGCGGAGCAACTCTCATCAAGAGGAACGCATAGTACGCCCACCTCGGCAAGCATCGGAAGAACGGAGCTCACCCTACACGATGGGCACGGGGCTCCACATGCGTGACTTGCAGCTATCAGTACCACGCGTACGTGAGGCTTGTCAAGCACCTTCAGGCGACACCATCATGTGCGGCACCATGGATAACAGGAGTCCAACCGTACAACGACGAGGAGACTGAGCACGACAGAGAAAACATACGAGCTTCTCAGCGAGCCAACACCAAAGCAGGCAGGCCACCCGACTACGCACACGTCCCCAATGGCAAGAGTGATACTACGCCTACATGCATCGTGCAACTCACGACAGAATCCCATGGAATCCCACCTGTGGAGCTTCCAGCAGATGCCCGATAGACGACCAACCCAATCATACCGCGACCTGTGTGACAGATGGTACGCTTCGTCCTGCATCTCTGCAGCGGGCACGGACGGGAAGGAAACTTGCTAGAACTGATGGAACACTTCCAACCGCCAAACAGCACGCAAATCTACGCGCTGTCCATCGACATCGCCAACCATGCCGCCATGGGGAACCTGACGAACTGGGCCACAATCAACTTCTGGATCAACCAGATCCGGGAAAGACATGTCGCAGCCACTATGGCCAGGGCACCGTGCGAGACATGGAGCGCAGTAAGAACGAGAGACCTACCCGACGCCGAGCACTAACCTCGACCTCTGCATAGCCGAGATCAAAGGGCCTTAACTACCTGGCGGAGTAGAAAAACGGTCAGATCGACATCGGCAACGAGCTCTTACGCACCAAAATACTCATGATGAACCCAGCAAGCGCCGCGGGGATACCGGCCATCTTGGAGCACCCTGAAACAGACCATAGCAGCAGACAGGTGCCAAGCAGCTGGCTACTACCAGAGGTGCAACACCTTCTACGCCGACCCAACGCACGAGTCTACTCGGGATTGGTGTACAAGGCCTCCCCACGCGTACCTTTTCAAAGCCCAACAGATGCAGGTGCAACCATGGGCCAGGGGCACACCCGCCGTTGCTCGGGCGCAACGAGGACAGCGCATGGCGAAGCGCAGCAGCCAAAATCTACCCGACCGAGCTCAACAAGATACTCGCAGCCCCCTTGTCCGAGGCAATGGAGAGACGATTGGCGGCAACACCAACCACAAAAGAGTGGCAAATCGAGGACGCGTATTCACCGTTCTACTCGCCTCTGGACTAGCAATGCGAATTCGGGCTCAGCACGGATTGCATGGATCATCGCCACCTCGTCCAGACCGACCAGCATGCCGCGCCAACCTAGCACAGCAAGCTCCGCGAACTCCAGCTGCCACGCTACGCCACTACTGACAGGGACTAATCAGCCGACCGCGCGGCCTACATAACTCGGGGCTTGTCCCCTGATGGGCACTTCAGTCAACCCGTATAAAAAAGGATGCGCGACAAGGGCGCAAGGGCCTTGGACGCCCAGTTCGAAGCTTTTCGAGCGGGGCGCGGACGACGAAGGGTACCCTTGGGAAGGTTGCC
Source organism: Prorocentrum cordatum (assembly GCA_963575745.1). Lineage (NCBI taxonomy): Eukaryota > Dinophyceae > Prorocentrales > Prorocentraceae > Prorocentrum > Prorocentrum cordatum. The sequence continues at coordinate 36,303 of CAUYUJ010000365.1, read as the reverse complement.
CATCCTTACTATTCGGGTTGACTGTGCCTCAACCTTGGGCTACTTTTACCCAGGGTTCTCACACGCCTGTCCCGAGGGGAGGCTGCCACCCGTCGACCAGTGACCGACTGGAGCGACTGCAAAAGAAAAATGATGGGCGAGGTTTTCCACTACCACCACCATAAGGTGGATGGGGGGAAAGGAGGAGGACGACGAGGAGGAGGAGGACGAAGCAGACGAGGAGGAGGAGGACCCCCTCCCCCTCGAACCTATGGGTGGCGGTGGAACACAGGCCCATCAAAAAAGTGCCCCATCGATCGCGTTGCCATTCCCACAAGACCGCACCCCCCCTCCATCTTACATGGGACGCACAAAAACATACTAATACTATATGTCCTCCTTGGAGGCGCGCGTACGACCTGAACATATAGTATACCCATCTTGTAGTATATCGTTTCCCGAGCGGTGTGGCCAGAAAGCGCCCGCCACGACGCATATACTATAAGATTTCTCGGTGCGCGCGTCGCCCCTGGGGGGGCGACGCACATATAGTATAAGTATGTTGGGGTGTTGCCGATTACACCTCCGTGCTGCATGTGGCTCAAGGATCGGGGCCACGTTGCGCATCCCAACCTGGAGCAGCGCAATGCGCCACGGACCGGCCCCTTCATGGCCAGCGGTCGACCTCGGCGGGGGCCGACCGCTGGGCAGCGGCATCGAGCCATTGATCGCGACGATCGACCACAAGATCTCCAACTTACGACCTAAAGCACCATTCGCAAAGGACTCCCACATCAGGATCACGGAGGGCTCTACAGAGTTTTGACATCGAAAAACGCAGAGAGAGAGAGAGAGCACAGCAACTACAACACCATGTAAGACGTGACATTGCACCGAATGCAGCACCGGAGTTCCAGCAGGAAGACCAACCGAGGTTACTGCATAGCCAAAACATCCGACCTAGCATGGAGTTCATCGCCGACCTACCTCCCGACGATAAGCGATTCGACCGGCATTCCGCAGCACCAGCAGCGTGAGCGCCAGATCGAGCTCAAGAAGGATTACAACCTGACGCGCTATCCAAGGAGTGCACCTACGCGGCCCTGGAAATTGGACATGTGTTGATCCCGACCAATACGCCGAGAGAATGGATGAAGACACTCTGCCCACTCCACTACATACTGGCATATTTGGCGGCCACCAACCACAGATGGAAAAGGGGCACCGCCGAAAAAGCCGACGACGTCAAAATGAAATTATTTGACAAAGACCTCACCGACACAAGCATAGATACCATGGACAGCCACAATTCAGCAAGACCGCCCCACATACCGCATTACAGGACTGCAGTATGGGTCAGACCCAGGGAAGACACCTCAACCAACGACGCGGTCGGACGAGCACTCATCGCGGCCCGACCATGGAAAAGAGCCAGGGAGATGGCCGAGAAGAACCTGATCCATCTGGTGCCTCCACAAACACATGCACAAGGCGCGGAAATGTCCAGCGGTGACCAAATCCATAAGGTCATGGTCACGCAGGCGCAGAAACGAGCGGACCTACAATACTCAGAAAGACAAGCCATCCACTCGAAGGCCTACAACCACTTCTGCCTGCTCTGTGTCATTGGCCAGACCAGCAACGTGCAGGGCCCAAGCAAAGCCATGCCCCTCCTCCTTTCCTTGGCCGACACCTCGGCGACCATGGGAGCGAAGGCCTTGCGCCCACGAGGCGACAACGTGGTCTTCGATAAAAAGAACTCCCACATGACACCACAGGCGCAAACTGGGCCCCGCGTCGCAGAGGAGGGCCCCAACGGAGATCTAGCGCCAATAAAAGCCACCGACGAAGAGATAAAGACCCTCAATATCTACAGCGCCGAGCGCAGAGCCCCAATCAACCACTTCAACGATGTGAGCGAGAGGTGCGAACTACAGCCGGGCCGCCGCCAAACGAAAACCCACAATGGCCGACGAGCTCTGGAGCGCAATTCCACCTACCAGCAGACGTCACATACGAGGAAAAAATCGACGGTCAACGCGTTCCTGTCAACGTACTCGCCGCTCTCGAAGCCATTGCCGTCACGCGGCCACTTCGGCGAGATCTACCGCCGTGGAAGCCGGCGGCGTCCATCTTGGCGCGCGGCATTGCAAGGAAAGTCAGGAAAACGATCGCGGACATCAATGACCTCATGTCCCACCTAACCCCAGATATACGAGCAGAAGCAAAGAAGCAGCTGAGCAGCATGGGGGCATCCTACTACGACAACTTCGAGGAAGAGAAAGTGGCGCTCGAGATGAAAGTCTTCGCAACACGCAGGCCGACTAGCGACATCATACTGCATGCGATCAACACGCAGTTGGCCTAACAAGACCGACAGAACAGAACAGAACATAACAGCTGTCAACACCCGCAAAGGCGGCCCGAAGGCGGGCGACAGGCGCGCTCAGCACGCCGGCCCTTCGAAAAAAGGGCCCGGTGAAACTGCTTTAATTCACAGCGCGTGAGAATCCAGCAGCGTGAATTTCGGCAGCTCTTATTCCAAGAGCCCCCGGGCGCATGGGAACAAAGCCAGAAACCCACGAGAGGCTACTGCGAGAGGCCACTGGAAACAAGTCTAAGCGCGACGCAACGCAGAAGGGGAGGGGAGGGGGTGTGTGTCAGTGGAGCGTGTTGTCCACGGATCTCAGCCTTCCGCTTCGAGATGTCCTCACAATATCTGATGATGTATATCTTGATATACGGCGGGGTTACAGCTCGGTAGAGCTCCTATATTCCCAACTCCAACCAATTGATGTCAAACGAGAGAGATAGCGAGAAGCAATCTTATTCCAAACAATCCAGGCGTACGTGTGCGGTCCCCCTGAGCTCCGGACCGAGTTTCTTGAAACTCACCAGACTGGCCCTAGTCTGGCTTCGCGCCAGAATGGCTGCGGACAGGCGGCCTAGGCAGGGCTGCACAGGGCTCTCACTGGGGCTCCCTGGGCTCACATACTCACAGAGGGTTGTCTCTACCTTCTCAAAGTATCGAACTTCGAACGAGACTGACAGGGGGGGGCGGGAGGGGAGGGAGGGGAAGGAGGGAGGAGGAAGGAGGTCCCCCAGCAGGCGCGCGTGACGGAGTACAGTACTGAATGCAAAAAGCGAGACAAGACGAGATACAGCCGAACGCTGCCTCCCGGCGCTGCGAAGAGGCCGAACGCCCCACCGCAAGATGAACAACTATTGATGGATGACGACGAAGGAAGATGATGAACACCACATCGTGCGCATGCTTTTTTCCAAAGAACTCAGGTGTTACTCCAACAAAGTCGACGCACTGATATTTTGACTCTCTCCATGACACTGAATTGGACGAACTGGTCTTCCAAGAATGCCTCCCTTGAGGCATGGCGAATCTGCATGGATCGTCTTCCCCCATGGTGAAACGTCCCGGTCTGGATCGATATGGTCGGCATCGAGAGGATTGCTCTTGGTTGTCCCACCACTCGTGGTCTCTCCACCCAGTCGTTATTTTTGCCCACCTGATATTTTGCATCTTTGCCAGCCCGCCTGCCCAATCCCTCTTTGCGGACAGGTAGGCCTTCGCCCACCATTGTACTCCATCGCTTCGTGCTTTCCTGTCTGCAATGACTGTCGCGAGTTTTATTCATGAAACGCGGCCCTCGCCTTGCCTTCTTCTCGGGCAGACAGTCATTCGAAGCATACACTTCTGCGTGGACTAAACTTCAATATCAAGACTCACAATATCATCTCAAACTACTTCGTGAACGTGATTAACGCGAACAACCGCTACGATCTGGATATCGTGGCAAACCCTGACATACGCCTCGGGTATGACCAGGTCGTACTAACGGCTTCCCGTGCGACGGAAAACGAGAAGCGCGACTCTTCCACATGACCGAGCGCCAGACCCACCTCGCCCAGTTTGCCAACCACCAGCTAGCAGTGATGCTGACCTACAAGGTCGACGACGAATCAGACGAGATACCAATACCATACGCCATGACTACACAGCGGTGGAGCATGCTCATGTCAATCAAGCTGGCCATACGTTACAATCCGACCTCCCCGCCAACGCCCATTCCCTCTACGCGCTTCCAGAGTATAACCGCGACAGCAGCCATGCAAAAGACCGAGAAGATCAACGCACAGGATCAACAACCCAACGACCTAGCGGACGACGGCAACAGAGAGCAACCAACAACAATCTAGCCACAAACGCAATACAACCTTGCCACCCCCAACTCCGACTCAACAACCGACTGCCAAGCCTACCGACCAGCCGTGCAGCAACTGACTGACCCACCTGAGCGACGACGACGACAACAGCTAGGCTACGCAGTGGGTCCCTGAGGGGCATTCTCACCCACAAGCTATGCAAGCTCATCCAACGTGTCACACAGAATAAGGCCCCAACATACGTCGACAACGTCAACAGAAACTATGCTACCAAGTGGGTCCCTGCGGGGCAGTCTCAACCGCAAGCTATACTAGTTCGCCTGACGTGCATGCTGAATATGACCTCCACCAACCTCCAACCTTCCCTACCTCCTGGCTTCCTTCTCGCAGCCCCCCTCCCACCGCTTCAACTCGCCAACCTCCCCCCCTCTTGTGGTGGCGGTTAGGTGGTGTGGTGTACATGGGGGGGGGGGAGGGCAGTCACTCACCGCAGGCCGTCATGGCGAGGGCCAGGGCGGCCGCGGTCACAGCACAGCCAGCAACCAGCCGCAGCACGGCCAGCCACTAGGGCACTTCCACACTTTCGTGCGTGGTTTTCTCACGCGTGCCTCCCACCCCTCCTCGAGTGCTTTACAGCTGCAGCGGTGTCGGTGAACCCCACCCTCCCCCTCAGAAATCGTGGGGGGTAGGGGTAGGGTTCGCAAGTGGCCCCCTAGTGCTGGGAACCCTGCGCCTGCCTGCAAGAGAGAGATCCCGCCGTCCGCCTCGGGGGCGCCTCCGGGGCTCCCTGTGCGCAGAGGGAGAGGCCCTTGGGCCCTCCCCCCGCTGCACGCGGCACCCCCAAGGGGCCCCGCGGAATAGCCTCCGCAGCCGCACACCGCCGCGCCAACCTTTGAGAAAGCACCTGTAACCTGCACGCTTCGAGGTACCTCGCACCTCTGCCACTTTCAACCAGCTGCAGCCACGCTACAGCCAATGCTGCCTTCAGCCGCCATCTCACTTGACGGGGGACCAATGTGGGCACCTCAAGGGAGGGGGGCCCAGGGCGCCCTCCAGAGCGCTGGCCCAGCAGAACCAAACGACTCGCAGGAGGGGGGACCCGGCTTAGCCACACGACCACGCGGCCCAAGGGCCGATACCCACTTTTTGTTTGCTGCCACGCCGCCGCACTATAACCTCCGCCAGTACCTCCTCTCCTTTTTTTTCATCTTGGGGCTATGATGACTTGGTGGGTGTGATGTCTCTCCTCCCTCCACCCCTCCTACCTGTCTGTCAGCCCCGTTACCAACAATCATCTCCTAGTTTGTTCTACTCCCCCGGGGCTGGCCGAACGGCCAGTTCTAGCGGAAGCGGCGGCATGCGAAGCAGCACTCTCATGCCATCAGGGAATCAGGAAATCAGGTAGAGAAGGAGGCGGAGGACGAAGAGGACCAGGAGGGGGACCTCAGGATGATGATGCTGATGATGATGATGAAAATGATAATGATGAGGATGAGGATGAGGATGAGGATGAGGATGAGGATGAGGATGAGGATGATGATGATGATGATGATGATGATGATGATGATGATGATGATGATGATGATGCTGATGCTGCTGCTGCTGATGATGCTGATGATGACGATGAAGAGGAGGAGGAGGAGGAGGAGGAGGGGGAGGAGGAGGAGGAGGAGGAGGAGAAGGAGAAGGAGGAGGAGAAGGAATAGGAGGAGTGGCCCAGCCGCGCGCGAGGGGACGGACGGTCAAGAGCAGACACCAGCAAGTTCGCTGGTGCACTCGCGGGTGCGGTGCGCTCGCTCCTCTGGCCTCTGGTGGGCACGGCCCTGGTGCTGCTCCCCGATGGGTGCTCATGCCCTGGTCCGTGCGCGTCGGTCCTCGAGGGTCATCGGATTTCTCGCATTTCTTGGCCGAACCCAGGAGGAGGAGGAGGAGGAGGAGGAGGAGGAGGAGGAGAAGGAGGAGGAGGAGGAGGAGGAGAAGGAGGAATAGGAGGAGGATGAGGAGGAGGAGGAGCAGGAGGAGGAGGAGGAGGAGTAATAGGAGGAGAAGGAGGAAGAAGAAGGATGGAGGAGGAACTGGAGGGTGAGAGGTGGAGGAAGAGGACCCAGGAGACGGAGGAGGAGGAGGAACAGGAGCAGGAGGAAGCAGAGGCAGAGGCGGAGGAGGAGGAGGAGGAGGAGGAGGAGGAGAAGGGGGAGGAGGAGAAGGAGGAGGAGGGAAAAGAGGAGGAGGAGGAGGCGGAGGAGGAATATGAGGAGGAGGAGGAGGAGGAAGAAGAAGGATGTTGGAGGATCTGGATGACAAGAAGTGAGAGGTGGAGGAAGAAGACCCAGGAGACTGAGGAGGAGGAGGAGGAGGAGGGACGTGTTGCAGAAGTATTGACCACCCATGGGGGATACTCAGCACTGGAGAACGCACCCACGCCATCCTCGAGCGAGCCAACGACGACCTCAGAGACATCATCGAGATCGCCCACAACTCACAGACATGCCGCGTTCCCATGATCATCATGCACCCAGCTCCCACCAACGCCACACGTAAAGGACCTACCATTTAGCGGACCCCTCAGATGAGGCACATTCTGAAGCATGACCTCACTACCAGCACCACGATCACGCTGCACGACATGCTGACAATTAAGATTACCGCGACCAACCACCATATCAATGGGAACCACTTCTCCGCCGATGTCAACGAGCATATCGCCAAGTCGCTCGACGCTATGATAATCGAGCGATGGGGACTGATAGCGGCTATATCTCCACCCGACCCCTTGCTGAACTACGATATGCTCCACCACGTCATCTACAGCGCAGGCCTCTACGACGAGCATGACAGTATGACATCCAGCCACGCACAGTCACCTACCACCGACGACAAAAGCCACGACAGCGGCGAGGTGGAACAAGCCCCGAGAGCGTGGGAACGCCTCAGGCAACGTCGCCACGTTGAGCTGCAGGCGTTAGGACGCAAAGCCCTGAGGAAGCCCCGGATACGTGGGAACACCTCAGGCATAAGTCGCCACGTGAAGCACAAGGCATGGGGTTCGCCCCCACCGAGGGCACTGCGACCCCTAGCCATAGCGGGACGAGGTGGGACCGCGGCGAATCCCACTTGAAGTCGGTGCACGGAGGCCAACGACATGCGACCTGCAACCCCACACCCCTACCCAGCAAACAACCGACCAACGACACAGCCCACTGACCGACCGGCCAGACCGAGGACGACCGCAGCGAAGTACCTTTGGAAAGCCCCGCGCGAGATAGGTGGCGAGAAGCCACATCCGCACGAGCATCCGCCAGAGGACCAGAAGGCCAGACGCGAAAGGTTGGAGACCACACCTGTATGGCCTTCTCAAGGAGCTCATGTAGGAGTACACGCAGATTGACATGCAGGAGGAGGAGGAGGCCCAGGCCGAAGAACGTGAGGCCTGCTCGGGCGTGCGAGAAAGGTGGCGAGACGCCACACCCGCACGAGCCATCAACCAGGCACTCACGGATCGGCCACGCTCCTAAGCTGGCAGCAACAGCGCACAGGCGCCGAACGGTTGCTGCCGGTCGCCTGCGTGACAAGCAAGACAGCGCCGCCTCCAGTCGGAGGCAGGAGCGCTGGAAGAAGACGGCGCCCCACGCAAAAGACAAAAGGGCTCCCAGCGGCCAGTAGCTGGAAAGCCAAAGCGCCCAGCGGCCAGCAGATGGACGGACAAAAGAGAAGGGGCGTCCAGCGGCCAGCAGCTGGAAAGAGCTGTCGGCCGTCGGCCGCCGCGGGGCGCTACGGGGCTTGACCCCGATGGCGCCCGAAATAACGGGAGGAGGATGAGATGGGGGATGAGGATGAGGATGAGGATGAGGATGAGGAGCAGGAGGAGGAGGAGGAGGAGGAGGAAGAGGAGGAGGACGAGGAGGAGGAGGAAGAGTAATAGGAGGAGGATGAGGAGGAGGACGAATGAAAATAAGGATGGAGGAGGATCCGGAGGACAAGAAGTGAGAGGTGGAGGAAGAGGACCCAGGAGACGAAGGAGGAGGAGGAGGAAGCAGAGGCGGAGGATGCGGAGGAGGCAGGAGATGAGGAGGCGGAGGCGGAGGAGGAAGGAGGATGAGAAGGAGGAGGACCATCGCTCTGATATGAGGTGCGTTCGACTCCGCTACTGGGACGGCTCGAGCGCTAAGCATGCCTCTTGGGCTCACTCGGGGTCTGGCAGCGACGGCCGCCTCTGCCCTTCTTTCTCGCACACGCTGTTTCTAGGGATGTAGCTGTAGATAAGGGGCACAAACTTCGCCTCCCACATCTCGCATGCGTTCAACTATCGCTAGAGAATGGTGAAAGCGCCGTCGGGCTGCGACTTCGCCTCCAAAGTGCCCTGATGCCTACGAAGTAGGTGATGGCATTGGGCTCGACCTTCTTTGACGCACGCGCTGCTTCTAAGGCTGTAGCTGTAGATCTTGGGCTCCAGCTTCGCCTCCCACTTTTCGCATGCGTCCAACGTTCTCTGGAAAACTGTGCAGGCGACGTCGGGCTTCGACTTCGCCTTCAAAGTGCCCTGATGCCAGCGTAATACTTGATGGCAGTAGGCTCGTCCTTCATTCTCGCACCCGCTGCTCCTGAGCGGTAGCTGTAGAGGGAAACGGACTCCAGCCTCGCCTCCCACTGCTCGCGCTACTTCTGAGAATCTGCATTGGCGCCGTCGGGCTGCGACTTCGCCTCAAGAGTGCCCAGATTGCAAGTAAGTAGCTGATGGCGTTGGGCTTGTCCTTCTGTGTTCGTCCCAGGGCTGTAGCTGCAGGAGTCGGGCTCCAACTTCGCCGCCCATGTCTCACACCTCTTCCATGAATCTGCGCTGGCGACGTCGTGCTGCGCTTTCGCCTCCAACATGCCCGCACTGCTGGTCCGAAGGTGATGGCATTGGGCTCGCCCTTCTTCGTCGTACGAGCTGCTGCCGAGACTGTAGCTGTAGGAATTGGCTCCAGCTTCACCTCCCTCTGTTGGCGCAACTTCTGTGAATCTGTTCTGGCGACGTCGGGCTGCGAATTCGCTTCTGAAATGCCCAGATGCCAAGTAAGTAGCTGATGGCGTTGGGCTCGTCCTTCTTTATCGCACGCGCTGCTCCCGAGACTATAGCCGTAGGAATTGGGCTCCAGCTTCGCCTCCCTCTTTCCGCAAAACTTCTGTGAGTCTGTGCTGGCGACGTCGAGCTTCGACTTCGCCTCGAAATTGCCCTGATGCCATGTAAATGGCTGATGGCGTTAGACTCGCCCTTATTTGTCGCACGCGCTGCTCCCAAAGCTGTGGCTGCAGGGATAGGGCTCCAGCTTCACCTCTCTCTTCTCGAACTCGCTGTGAGATTGATCTTCGTCGTCGAGCCCCCGGTGCCGCTGTTTGCCATCCACGGGCCAACCGACGTCGTACTTCGCGAAGTACTGTCTGCCGCTCCGGAGGCGTTTGAACCCCTGCATCTCGGCGAAGGTCGGGCGGTTCCGGCGGGCCCCCATGGCGCCCAAGCGCGCGCCCGCCGCGCGCCGCCCGGGGGGCCTTCAGACAGAATGGCTTGAGCCAAATTGGCGCGAGCCAAAATGGCTACGGAGGAGAAGGAGGAGAAGGAGGAGGACGCGGAGGAGGAGGAGGAGGGGGAGGAGGGGGAGGAGGAGGAGGAGGAGAAGGATTACCAGGATTACGGCCTTGACAGATGTCAATACTACCGCCAATCCCCAGTTATACGTTGGGGCATAAATCGCGTGATATTATGCCGAAGTATTCTCGACGAGCTTTCGTCACAGACATCGGCTTGCAGGGCTCTCCAAGAATGCGAATTTGGGACTGACTGAAAAACCACGTACTGCGCAATACCATATCTCTAACATCACGTGACAAAACACGATGTGAGAGGGGCGGGCCCAACCGCCAGCTACATGGATGTTTTCCCTCGGGCGAGCCTGGACGTTCTACAACTCACGCTTCCAAGGGCGAGCATTCCGTACTAAGCCAGCTACGAACACGTGCAACAGACGCACTACCTCTACACGCAATGCACGTCTTCCCGCCGTCCCCCAAAAATGCGCGCAGTCGCGAAGCGTGCAACAGCTATAAGCACAGGGCGCGGGGGGGGAGGAGGGGGAGGGGGGGCCTCAGGAGCCCCTGCCAGGAACCTCGCTCTCTTGGCCTTTCGCTTCTGCTCGTTCTCGTGTCGAATCACCAGCAGGGGGGCGCGGAGGATGCGCCTCCGCACGAGGTGTGCACCCCTCTCGACCTCGGCGACTCGGGCACGACGTGCCTCTGACAGTCTGCACCTGGTCGCCGCCGCCGCCGCCAGCCCATCAACCACCTCGCTGCCTTGAACCAACCAGCTCGCAACTCCCTGTGCCAGATGCACAATTGGGGTCAGGCGCGAGGAAGCCTGCAAAACCTTCCTATCGAGACAGCTGAGCTAAAATGTGCTGGATGGGTCTCCAGAGATCTGCATTGTGGCCCGCGGGCGGCGAGAACAGACCACGCCGCCAGCCTCGACGTGCCTCATCATTATCAGTAACATATACCATAACTCCGTGTGAATACTCAACCGCCGACAACAGGCACTGCTGCTCGCCCCGTGGGACCGCCTGCTGGCTCTGAGACCCCCAGAGCGGCCCGAGCAGATAAGGGCCCACCCGCGCTGGCGAGAAGTCAACCATAGAAGCGACACCGAGCCCCACGCGTCGGAGCCGCCCGTCACGTGAATCCGCTCCTCCTGAGGCGTCGCCGAAGATCACCAGCAGATCCTCTCGCGTACCAGAGCCCAGACAGCCTGGCGCAAGAGGAGCTGACATGCCCCCAACTTCCCACTGCGGCTCGCCGACGGGCTCGGGCACCTACCTCCAGCACGACGGGATAATACCCCTAGCCCAAAAAACATGATGTGCTGCCTCGCTCCGCCCAAGCCCGCGGAATGATGTACTCTGTGTCGGTGAAAGCCTTGCCGTTGTCGTTGCAAGAGCAGGCCCACGTGCGATGGCACGCAGTCTCTGCCGTCTCGTGGCAACGCGGGCAAAGATCAGACTCAACACCAGCAGTGCCTGCTTCAAACTTGCGTGCCCGTGTCCATGGGCCGCCAGCTGCGATGGAGATCATGAGCTCCACTAGCTGACGACCCTTGTACGCATGAGACAGGGGTGCCAAACATTGCCGATAACTCTGGAGGCCCACGCCTCCCGCCATACCCTCGCGCAGCAAAAATAATCTGCAGTTTCGCGCCATTGCCGCGCCGCCAATGACTACTCGAACTCATCCAAGAGGGGCGCGACTAGGTCATGACCTGTGATGGCAGCTGAGGAAAATCCCATGCATGTCGGTCACAAGAGCAATCATTCGTCGCGCCCCGCTCGGCAGCTGAGGTCGGGCGCCAACCTGCTTGCAGCAAGCGCGCGATTGTGGTCGAAATCGGGCCGCGGATATGACGAGATCGAGCCTCTGGCAGAGCTGCCAGCGTCCCGACCGCGCTGGCCCACGCCCGCTCGATGCCTGCCTGGAGGCGCGGCTCAGTTCGCCAAGCCTGCAGCCACTGGGCCGCCGCCTGCCGCGGCAGCACTGGCCCAGGATCTGACCCAGGCAAGCGCAGGGCGAGGAGAGTAGTCGCGCATCCCCCCCCTCGCCGAGCTCGCCGCCGCAGCCAACCCACGCCTCTGCAAGACCATGGCAAACCCAAAACACCCGTAGACCTGGTGGCCATGCACAGCCGCGGCCCGGGGTCCAGCTCTTTGTATCTTTGCCGTCGTTGCGTATCGACATGATGCTCGAGCGTGCCGTCTGAGCTTGCCATGCTGCCCCTCGGACTTCGCGACGCGCTGCCTGGCGGCGTCTCGAACCTGGCGGCAGCCTGCCCCCAGGTCGACGCCCAAGTAGGCAAACTGCAAACTCCCCTGGATCTGAATACCTCTGCGCTTCAGTTGCTGCACGACGGACTTCGCACCAACGTGATGAGCGCAAAAAGCTACTGACTTCGGTGGCATGGCAGGACCCCGCACCTTCAGAAACCTCGGAACACTGACAATGCCCCTGACAAGCTGCATGCGCGCATGCTTACGAGAACCCGCCGTTCGCATGGACAAATCGTCGGTCCATACTCTCTGGGATAACGTCGGATGGGCCGTGCAAAGCCTCTGAATGACCCAATAACCCATGCATCGTGCAAACCGGGCCCCGCTCCTGAGGCCTTGAACCACAGACCTCGTCGGTTGAAAAAGTGACGAGTATGCAGACAGCTGCGCAATCACACGAGGACTCTGCAATAGAAACGAAATTGCTGGAGGTAATTTCATCCGCAATGCCTTGCGCGCTAACTGAGGCCATTCAATGCTGTCGTAAAAGGCCCGCACATCTACGAGCCCGCGCCCATGAGGAACCTGAATACGCACGTGCAGCTCCTCCTCGAGAGCACGGACATAAACCTCACGAAGAGCGCTGTTCCGTGCCACTGCTGCGTCCCACATCGGCTCATCTTCCAACGCCCACTGCCGAACCTGCCATTCTCGCGCCATGCTCCACAGCCTGCAGGCCATCGCGGTGCATGGCCCGATCGCCTCCTGACCTCTTGGCCAGGAGGCGACCGATGACAGTGAGAACTTGCCATGGCCACGAAAGACCATCTTCAACTAACCGATGTGACTCGCATAGCTCTGCCACTGCACAGTCTGGCAACCTGTCAATGTCCAGCGGCGACATCTGATCGATGCGGAGCCCCGCTTTGGGCCTCATGGCCGCCGCTGCCTGGCGTAAGTCTGCAACTGTTAGTGGTTCCAGTTGCTCGGCTCGCGCATGCTCTCGAATGGTTTCGCGCGCGCCCATGATTTCCTGAAAGGAAAGCGACTCTGACTTCCAAAGATCCCCCACTTCGGGACTTTGTGATTCATCACATCCACTGGATGAACAAGAATCTCTGAACGCCCATCAACCCGACTATGTAGTTCCCCAGCCACGGGCATGTGCTCCTTGATGCTCTTGAGCATGGCACCGATCGAGTCGACAGAAACAATCCAATCCTGAAAATCACGAGGCGACGATGACGCCGCCCGAGCCATGGACCGCCTGGCCTCCTTGAACGCCCACTCCTCTAGCACCTTGAGCTTGTCCAGCGAGGCGCCGCGGAGGCCCATGGGCTCCCTCTCGACGGAAGGCCGCAAGCCCGCGCTGGAGGTGGAATGGGCGACGTCGTCGGGGGCCACAGCCAACTGCCGACGGAGTGCTTCGCACGAGCGTTCGATCTGTATAACGCCGTTGCCACGAGACCGATGACGAATCGCCTTCTGGACGATGACGTGGGCACTCCCCCACCAGGCCGCAGCTCGATCTGCCGCCGGCTGATCCCGAACATGGGCGGCCTGCTTGGCGGGGGCCGCCTGCAGGTCGCAGCCGCGCGCGCGGGATGTCCGAACGGCCCCCTGCCCACGACGCGCTGCGACCGTGCCTTCGACAGACCGCGCCCACGCGGCACGCCGAGAACTGACATGCAATATGCATTCACGCCCAGCAGCAAACGCAAGGGAGTCGCGGATCGCCGGCAAGACGCGCTGGAGAGCGCGGGGCCCCCAAGGGGATTGCGCCGATACTGCGCGCCACGTAGCAGCGGAGATGGGGTGCGAGGGGGCAGCAGCAGCAGCAGCATCAGCAGTGGAGCTCGGAGGGCTCTCGCCGACTCCGTCGACGCGGGGCCCCTGGGGGCATCCGCCGGCTGGGACCTCACCGCCCCCTCGTGAGACATTACTGCCACTGACGGAAGCCTGGTTGGAATTATTTGCGTCGGCCTGCAAGCTCTCAAGCCCCCCCACAGACGCCTGGAAGGGTGGGCCAGAATCCCGAGAGTGCGAGCGAGAAGGCACAGCAGGTACAAATTCGACTCATCGGCCCAAGGATCCACCTCCACCTCTGGCTCAAAACTGAAAAACCAACCCAAGGGCCCAGAACCTTCCCTCGCCGCCCAGCGCGGATCGAGGCCCTGGACTCCAGAACCATCCCCCGGCGGATCTTCGCCGCCCCCGGAGGCCTGGACCGAGAGATCGGGCTGGAGGAAATCTGAAAACAGTTTAGCGCACGCCGCCCTAGTCTTCTGACGCGCCACCTCCTGGCGCGACTGGATTTGGAGCCAACGGCGGGCCCCATGAGAGGCCCGCGCGACTGCGACAGGCGGGGCGCCAGGACAAGGGGGCGAGTCATGAATTGCAAACCTGATTGACGGAAACAAATCGAAGGCCCGCAGTGGGGCCTCCAGGGGGCGGCCCCGACCGCCTCCACAGATTTCATGAAAGGCAGACACTCTGGGCTGGCAACTATATAGTCGATGTGCGACTGTCCTTTGCTACTAACACACGTGTGAGCGACGCTCGCCCACGCAACGTGCCCCCCGATCTTCTGCAGGTACCTCGACTGCAACATTAAACTGACGCCAATGTCCCAGTCGCCCACGATACACAGCGGAAGTTGTAGACATCGAACAACGGCTCCCAGCCTCGCCATGCGCCCGACGCTGTCTCCGCCGAAGCCGACGCTGCAGTGCCCGTAGTAGATGATGAGGATGAAGGTGAAACCCTGCTGGTGCACGGTGACCGTCATGAAGCCGTCGAAGTCAACGCCACCAGGACAACATAAACTATGTCGATCTCGAGGTTTGTCAGCAAACCGATGAACGTGTCGATCGTTGCGTGCAAGGAACAACTCACCTCCTTCACACGCTCGTGCTTGACCTGCTGAAGTAGTGGCCTTGCCTGTCGGACAAGCCCAATTGTCCAGAAAGCACCAATGTAACTGCTGTGCCTTGCGTGCCCACTCGTCTCGAGTGGTGCCCTTCGCCGCGACGTGCGTCTACTAACCCAATGAACTGACATCGAGCGAGGTGCCCCTTGCTCGACATATACTTCCAAGACGACTTGCCCAGCGCCGCGATGTTCGCGAAGAACACGCAGCACTCGTCGGCGTCGCCGCCCTCCTGAACTGCGGCGCCGCCAAGCCCCTGCGCCTGAGCCGCCACCTCCGCCGCCGACTGGTCGCTCGCAGACGCCGAGGGCATCGGTGGACCCTCGACGCGAGGCGCGCCTCAGCTGGAGGCACCGCCCGCAGCGGCACCAATCGGTGACGCGCCCGCTGCCTGGGCCTGGCTGACAGCTGCCTCCGCCTGGGTCTCAGTACTGGCGCCGACCTGAATGGTGATGCCCACCTCCTTGGCCAGCGCCGCCGCGGCTGCCTTCTTGGCGGGCTCCGCCACCGCCAGCTGCCACAAGGTCTCCTCTTCCTTGATCACTGCCCGCTCGAGGTTCTCGCGACAACGGCGAATATGAGCTGACGCTTGGTCGAACTTGAGCTTCGCATCCTTCCATGCGCCTTCAGCGCGGCGGACTGCCTCAGCGGGTGGGGCCCCCGTCGCAGATGCTGGCGACGGCGTAGCGGCCACGCGCTGCGCCTGCTCCTGCAGGTTCTTCCGCACCTCTGGGCCGGACGAGAGCTTGATCGCCTGGGCCAGAAGGTTCTCAACTAGCTGCGGTGCCGCCAGGGCCCCTTCAAGAGCCGCTGGAGGAGCTTATACTCGTGCGTGCCGCACTTCTTGCACGTGCTCCAGAGCCGACCAGGAGACACGACTGTGAACCTCTCTTGGTCAACAGGAAATCCGACCAGCTGGGGCAGGGCGCCTGTTGTTCCCCAAGCACTACGAGAAAGTGAAAGGCCTCGGACCGAGTCCGCTGACAAAACCAAAGCGCTCGGGCCAATATGTGCGACGGAGGAGGAGGAAGGGGAGGAGGAGGAGGAGGAGGAGGAGGAGGAGCAGGAGGAGGAGGAATGGGAGGAGGAAGAAGAAGGATGGAGGAGGATCTGGAGGACAATAAGTGAGAGGTGGAGGAAGAAGACCCAGGCAACTGAAGAGGCGGAGGAGGAGGGACGGGTTGCAGAAGTATTGACCACCCATGGGGGATACCCAACACTGGAGAACGCACCCGCGCCATCCTCGAGCGAGCCAACGACGACCTCAGAGACATCATCGAGATCGCACACAACTCACAGGCATGCCGAGTTCCCATGATCATCAAGCGCCCAGCTCCCACCAACGCCACACATAACGGACCTACCATTCGGCGGACCCCTCAGATGATGCACGTTCTGAAGCATGACCTCACTACCAGCACCACGATCACGCTGCACGACATGCTGTCGATTAACATTACCGCGGCCAACCACCATATCAATGGGAACCACTTCTCCGCCAACGTCAGCGAGTATATCGCCAAGTCGCTCGACGCTATGGTAATCGAGCGCTGGGGACTGATAGCGGCTATATCTCCACCCGACCCCTTGCTGAACTACGAGATGCTCCACCGCGACATCTACAGCGCAGGCCTCTACGATGAGTATGACAGTATGACATCCAGCCACGCACAGTCATCTACCACCAACGACAAGCACCACGACGGCGGCGAGGTGGGACAAGCCACAGGAGCGACGAGACCGCGCACGACTTCGCGGCGCTCCTCGGGCTGCCCCTCGCCGACGGCTACACCGTCCTGAAGGCCCCCTCCAGGTGGGGGGGGGAGGCTGGCCATCGCTCGGACGTCCATTCCCTGTTTCTTTTCGGTTTCGTGCGTGGCCTTTTCGCAGGATGATCCAGGATGCTCCTTAATAATCCCCACCGGGAAAAAGTGCACACGTCCGAGCGATACCAAGGAGGCGATCTTCGCCCTCTGACCGTCGCCACCGCGGCGGCGGCCCGCGGCCCAGGACCCAGGCCCCGGGACTGGGGGCTCCCTCCTCTCCCTCCGGGTCCGCTGAGCCACCTCCCTCTCTCTCTTCCCTCCTCTGGTCCCGGGCTCCGTGCGGCTTCTCCTGGATCCCACCTTCCCCATTCTCCGCTTCTAGCGGAAGAAGAGGAGCGTGATGAAGGAGGAGGAGGCGGAGGAGGAGGAGGAGGAGGGCGGAGGAGGAGGAGGAGGAAGAGGAGGAGGAGGAGGAGGAAGAGGAGGAGGAGGAGGAGGAGGAGGAGGAGGAGGAGGGATGGAGCGTCGCTGCCCACGTGCCCGCCAGATCTCCACCCCCAGCCCCGTAGGAACGCGCTGGGCGCGGCCGCAGGCTGTCATCCGGGGTGGTGGTGTCGGGGGTGCGGACGGTCCTGTCGCATCCTGGCTCCAGGCCCCCCTCCACGCGCCCTGGCACCACCGCGCTGGGTGCCACGGACGTGTCCCCCTCTCCTCGGGCCAAGCGGCCTCCTCCCCCCTCCCTGGGGGTCGGAGCTTCCCTCCTTTCTTTTGTCGCCCGCTGCCCTGGCTCCTGGTTGAGCCTCCCCCACCCCCTCGAGAGCCCTGGAGGCTTCCTCCCTCTGCTCCCTCCTCCGCTTCTGCTCCTCCCCGAGCCCTGTCGGGCTCGATGCCCTGGGCCCTCGGGACCTGGCGCCTCGTCGGCCCTCGCTGGGCCTCGTGCGGCCCTCGCGCTCTGGCCTCCTGGAGGTCTCTCCGGGGGGTCCCCCCCGGTGGGCGGGCGCGGCGGGCCCGTCGCGCGCCGCCGCTGCGGCAAAGACCGCCACGGCTGCGCCTGCGCGCGGAGGCACAGCGCCGCGCTCGAAAGGCTCGAGAGGAGGAGGAGGAGGAGGAGGAGGAGGAGGAGGAGGAGGAGGAGGAGGAGGAGGAGGAGGAGGAGGAGGGTGGACCCCAGGAGGCGGGGGATGAGAAGGGGAGAGCCCCAGGAGGGAAGAACCCCAGAGGGAGCACCGACTCCATCGCAGGACGAGAGGCCCTCACCCTTTCAGACCTCTGGCGGCTCGGAGAGATCGCGACCGATGTCGTTTGCAGCTCTCGACCTCCAGAAGCGTTTCTGGCCAAATATATGTGTTGCCTCTGGTCTGAAGAACTGCTTGGAAGGAGAAACTGGTCCCTCGGGGGGGAAGGGTCCAAGGCTCAGGAGGCCAGCGGATCGAACAAACCGAGTCGTCCGAGGTATGGGCCAGCAGGGATCAGGGGGCGTCATTCTGAGGTCCAGCGGAGCGAAGGAGGGCGGTGGGGGCGAGGGGGCCGAGGGCAGGCTGCCCTCTGAAAGGACAGGGCGCTTATTAAGGACAGAGCAAATCATTAAAAAAAGCGGCCCTCCTGAAGGGCTCTAAAAGAGGGGGGGGCCTTCGCGGAAGACTGCCCCTCTCGCTCCGCTGCCTCCCGCGCGCCGCCAGGGGACCCCTCCCCCCCCGCCCCTTCGAATCGGAGGAGGCCCACTTGAGATTTCAGGGCTCTCCTCCTCCTCCTTCCCTTTCTGCTCCTCCACCTTCTTCGCACCATCCTCGCCCTCGTTGTCCTCGTCACTTTGTCGGGGCGTGTTCTCTCAAATGGCATTATACAGTCGGGGCGTTGACCTAATGAACCCTAAATAAGGAACGAGGCCCCTTTTTTTTCAATAAGTTAAACTTCGATTCCCCATCGAAAACCTAAGGACAACCTAAGGCAAGCTGCGAAACATAAAGGAACACGGAACCCCTCCCCAACGAAAAGCGTTCCTTGTTTAGCGCCCCGACTGTATGCGAGAAGGTGCCGGGACGCCCGTTTCGTAGACTGCTCGGCTTCCTGGCGGCCCGCGGCGGCGAATGCACCCGAGCTGGGCGCGCCCCGCCAAGGAGCCCGCCCGTGGCGACTGGGGCGCGCGGTGGACGCCGTGGCCTGGGCAATGGGAACATCTAGCCAAGGAGGAGGAGGGGGAGGAGGAGGGGCAGGAGGAGGAGGAGGGGGAGGAGGGGGGAGGACGGGGAGGAGGGGAGGAGGGGGAGGAGGAGGAGGAGGAGGAGGAGGAGGAGGAGGGGGAGGAGGAGGAGGAGGAGGGAGGAGGAGGAGGGGGAGGGGGAGGAGGAGGAGGAGGGAGGAGGAGGAGGAGGAGGAGGAGGAGGAGGAGGAGGAGGAGGAGGAGGAGGGGCAATGGGAACAGATTTCTGGTTGACCCAAAAGGGGGTCCAGCGACAACGGGGTGGTGCAATAGATTTGGTGCAATAGATCTGTGGGGTTGCATTGTACTTGGGGCGTGCAATACATTCCGGGGCGCAAACGTATTGCTGGACTTTCGCGTGCAATGCATTAGTTGCAATACAACGCAATACAATTCTCCAGCGCAAGACGTTTGCAATACAATTGCCCCAAATCTATTGCACCACCCCCTTGCAGCTGGACCCCCTTTTGGGTCGCTCAGACGACACTCGGGCGTTGGCAGGACTGGGTTTAGTGGAGCCTGGTTTGGTGATGTGTACTGGGGGACGCCCCCCCCCCCGCCCCGTTCCACTAACCGGAACTGCCGCCACCCGCAAAAACACCAGCTACGGCAGACCCGGTTTAGTGATTTTGGCAAATGTAGGGGCTCCGGGGCCCTACTACTAACGGGGTCCCCTTACCTGGGGTCCTGGCTATACTCGAAACACCCTTGCCTCGCGGAGGGTTGAAGAGATGATGCTTCGACTGTGCGGCTCTTGCCTTATTGGCAAGCTTCGGCCCTTACAGAAACCATGGGACCCTTTATGCCCGCCTCTAAACAAGGCCGCCCGAGCCTGGCCAGGCCAGCGCTAAGCCTCGCGCATGGCTTGGGCCTGCCGGCGTTGCTCCTTGGGGGGTGGGGGGGAAGGGAGGGAGGAGGACACTTAGGAGGAACACTGGCAGCAGCAGTAGTAGCAGAAGCTGCTGTCGCAGCAGAAACAATAGCCGAAGCGGTAGCGACAGTAGTAGCAGCACTTGCATAGCAGCATCAGCAGCCATAGCGGTAGCAGCAGCAGCAGCAGTGGTAGTAGTCGCAGTTGTAGTCGTAGTCGCCGTCATAGTAGCAATACAGCAGTCGTAGTCGTCAAAGTAGTAGTCGTAGAACATGTAGTAGTATGTTATTTTCCCAAATCCAGTCCACCTTGCGTGCCCGCCGTGCCCGACTTGACCGTCAAATGCTTTTCAAACGCGGCTGGGCCCATTGCCCAGAGCACCTTGGACTTAAGCTGAGACGTGATACATAGCGCCACGCGTTGGACAGCAGCGCCACAAGCAGGAGAAGGAAGCAGGCGGCAGGGAGAACGAGAGCAAGCGAGAGAGGCCAGTAGTAGTAGCAGTAGTAGTAGTAGTCGTAGTAGTGGTAGTAGTAGAAGTAGTAGAAGTAGTAGTAGTAGTAGTAGTAGTAGTAGTAGTAGTAGTAGTAGTAGTTGTAGTATTAGTCGTAGTAGTAGTAGTAGTAGTAGTAGTAGTAGTAGTAGTAGTAGTAGTAGTAGTAGTTGTCGTTGTAGCAGTAGTAGTAGGAGTAGTAGTACTACTACTACTACTAGTAGTAGTAGTGGTAGTGAGAGTACTAGTAATGAGAGTAGTAGGACTGGGAGTAGTAGTAGTAGTAGTAGTAGTAGAAGTGGTAGTAGTAGTAGTAGTAGTAGTAGTAGTAGTAGTAGTAGTAGTAGTAGTAGTAGTAGTAGTAGTAGTAGCAGTAGTAGTAGTAGTAGTAGTAGTAGTAGATAGTAGTAGGTGTATTCGTAGTAGCGTAGCAGTAGTAGTAGTAGTAGTAGAGTTAGTAGTAGTAGTAGTAGTAGTAGTAGTAGTAGTAGTAGTAAGTAGTAGTAGTGTGTAGTAGTAGTAGTAGTAGTTAGTTGTTAGTAGTAGTCGTTAGTAGTAGTAGTAGTAGTAGTAGTAGTAGTAGTAGGTAGTAGTAGTAGTAGTTAGTAGTAGTAGTAGTAGTAGTAGTAGTAGTAGTAGTAGTCGCAGTAGCAGTAGTAGTGATAGTAGTAGTAGTAGTAGTAGTAGTCGTGGTACTGATGGTACTGGCAACAGTAGCAGCAGCACCAGCAGTATCTGCAGCAATCGGAATGGAATTAATAATGGAAACAATGTCGTAGCCGCAGTCGTAGTAGGCATAGTCGACAGTGAAGTCGTAAGCGTAGTCGTAGTGGTAGTGGTAATAAAGCGAAGCCGTAGTAGTAGTCGAAGTAGCACTAGTCGTAGTCGTAGTAGTGGTGGTGGTGATAGTAGTAATCGTAATCGTAGTAGTAGTAGTAGTAGTAGTAGTAGTAGTAGTAGTAGTAGTAGCAATAGTAGTAGTGGTAGTAGTAGAAGCAGTAGTAGTAGTAGTAGTAGTACTAGTAATAATACTAATAGTAGTAGTAAAATAGTACTAGTACTAGTACTAGTACTACTAGTAGTAGTAGTAGTAGTAGTAGTAGTAGTAGTAGTAGTAGTAGTAGTAGTAGTAGTAGTAGTAATAGCCGTAGTCGTGGTCGTAGTAATAGTGGTAGTAGTAGTAGTAGTAGTGGTAGTAGAAGTAGAAGTAGAAGCAGTAGTCGTAGTAGTAGCAGCAATAATAATGGTAGTAGTAGCAGTAGTAGTAGCTGAAGTAGTAGCAGTAATAGTAGTAGTAGTAGTAGTAGTAGTAGTAGTAGTAGTAGTAGTAGTAGTAGTAGTAGTAGTAGTAGTAGTAGTAGTAGTAGTAGTAGTAGTAGTAGTAGTAGTAGTAGTAGTAGTAGTAGTAGTAGTAGTAGTAGTAGTAGTAGTAGTAGTAGTAGTAGTAGTAGTCAGTAGTAGTAGTAGTAGTAGTAGTAGTAGTAGTAGTAGTAGTAGTAGTAGTAGTAGTAGTAGTAGTAGTAGTAGTAGTAGTAGTTAGTAGTAGTAGTAGTAGTAGTAGTAGTAGTAGTAGTAGTAGTAGTAGTAGTAGTAGTAGTAGTAGTAGTAGTAGTAGTAGTAGTAGTAGTAGTAGTAGTAGTAGTAGTAGTAGTAGTAGTAGTAGTAGTAGTAGTAGTAGTAGTAGTAGTAGTAGTAGTAGTAGTAGTAGCTGGTCGTAGGAGGAGCAGAAATCGTAGTACAAATGATACCAGGGAAAACCCCCAATCAGGGCTATAGGTCTAAGGGGCTATAGGGCTATAGGGTTATTGAGCTATAGGGCTATAGAGCCATAGGGCTATAGGGCTATAGAGCTATTGGGCTACAGGGCTATAGGGCTATAGGGCACCCCCGGGCACCCCCCGGGCACCCGGGCCTCGGGCACCCCTGGGCACCTCCGGGCACCCAGGCACCCGGGCGTGCGGCGAAAGTCGGCGGCAAACCTAACCCAACCATATGAATCCGCTAGGACCCCTACAGAGGCAAGCTCTGATTGGGGCATAAGCGCGTTGGAACTAGTAATGATGCCGGACAATGATGCCGGAGAAAAACCCCAATCAGCATTTGATTGGGGCTATAGGGCTATTGGGCTATAGGGCTATAAGGCTATTAAAGGCCTTAGGGCTATAGGGCTATAGGGCGATAGGGATATAGGGCTATAAGGCTATAGGGCTACAGGGCACCGGGCACCCGGGCACCCAGCACCCGGGCGCCCGCCCGGGCACCGGGCACCCGTCGCCCGGGCACCCGGGCACCCGGGCATCCGGGCACCCGGGCCCGGTCACCGAATCGGCGGCGAACCCGGGCACCCAGGCACCCCGGCACCCGGGCACCCGGGCCCGGCCACCGAATCGGCGGCGAACCCAGGCGCCCGGGCACCCGGGCACCTGGGCCCGGCCACCGAATCGGCGGCACATCTCACCTACCCCTAAATCCGCTAGGACCCCTACAGAGGCAAGCTCTGCTTGGGGAAAAACCCTTATCATAATCTTTTTAGGGCTGTAGGGCTATAGGGCTATATGGGGTATGAGGGCTTTTGGGCTATAGGGTAATGGAGCTACAGGGCTATAGGGCTAGAGGGTATAGGAGTATAGGGCTATAGAGCTATAGGGTTATACGGCAATGGGGCTACAGGGCTATAGAGCTATAGGGCTATAGAGCTATAGAGCTATAGAGCTATAGAGCTGTAGGGCTATATGGCTATAGGGCCATTGGGCAATAGGGCGCCCCCTGGCACCCGGGCACCCCCAGATGTCGAGCGAATGATCTCGCCGTCCTCACCTCGTTTAATAATGCGAAGAGAATGCCAGTGGCGGATCTGATGCCCAGTCCAAACCTGATCCAACCAGTGTTGCATCTTATCTGGGGGCATGTACTGACGAGCCAATCCAGCTTCCGCGTAACCAACAAGGCGCTGCATTCCGCCCTCTAGATGTTCTTCTCGCGGTTGATCTTCTCGAGGCGGGCGCCCACGCGGGCGTTCCCCCCTCGGGGGGGTGGCGGGTCTATTAGCCTGCCATGGGGGGGGCCTGTGGAGTTCCCGCATCAGGGGGATGAGGGCGCTGAAGACCGCTAGAGCGAGCGCCGCTGGAGCGGGCGCGCGCGCGATCAGGTGAGCGACTGCGGATCCGACCGTGGCGTGTCATGCGATCGTTATCTCCCCACTCTTCGTCCTCGTCGTCGACGCGATACTTCTTCCCCCAGACCCGGCGGCTTGTCGATCGCTTCTGGCGGCTCATGGGGCGATCTGACGCAGCGAAGGTATATTGAAATCATTCATTATGGTCAAGTTCATATTGAACACGCTCAGATAGGTCACTAGCGTCTCGAGGGCTTCCCCGCAAAAGGACCATCGTCACTCAGTTCCATCTTTGTCGGATTTCCTGTAACCCGAGGATAAAACATTAACTGTGTTTCCTCGTCTGCTGCAGGAATGGTAGCTTCTGAATCCGCGGGTGCCCCCGCCATGTCAGCATCTCCTTCGGCGGGCGCGTGGAAGTATTCGACGCATTCAATATCTGCAGGTTGCCCCGCGATGGGTATGCCCAGCCATTCTGCCAAATCGATGTCGTTGTGGCCAGTGAACACCTCCTCGAAAAGCTCGTCGGCGCAATCCTCGAGGGCCATACTGGCGCTGAGATATCTGGCAGCCATGAAGTTGACAACTGCTGCTGAGCTATCGGCAGGGCCAGCTGAAAGAGATCCCAGTCAACATACTGCATGTCGGAATCGGCTTGAGCCAAATGTATTGACGGACCCCTTCCTCTCCTATCGCCTTGGGGGCATTCGTGGCGAAAGTGCTGTGTGCTGTGACATATGTCGCACTCCATAGTCTTACCATTGGCATCCTTCAGGCTTCCCCGACGTCCTTTGCCTTGTCCTGATGTGTGCCTGCGGTTTCTGCCTGCACCTAAAAACATGTCTTCATGCCGTGGTCTGGTGAGGTGTGCTAGGGATGCTAATATGCCTCTACCGTGCAATCGCCGACGCTAACCTGTGCCCTTACTTCGACCTCTGCCTTTTCCTTTGAGTGCTCGTCGTGCGATACGCCGTACCTTGCGGACTGGTTTCTTCGTGGATCGCCGCCATCGGCGCTTGTATTTTTGGTATCGTAAAAATAACAATTGCGCCCGTTGCTCTTCCCTGAGGTATGTAGGCATATCCGAGTAGTCAAGGGCTGTGGTTTCATCGTCCGAAGACGCATCGGTATCAGTACCGGAGTCGAAGTCGGACTCGGCGGGTTGCCCCGCTGCGCCCATTAGGGCCGCGGCTTGCATGGGGGATGCCGCGTCAGGCGGCCCCCGAAGCCTGGCCCAGGAGTCTTGCGACCCCGAGGACGTTCCACCATTTTGAGCCAACCGTGTAATGGTCTCAGTTGGCTGTGGACCATTATTCCAGACGTTGTTAGCAGGCTGCCCTGCGTTAGCCTCCACGTGAAAGGTCTCGGTTCGGTGCCCTAGACTGAAAATACCACCAATATTACCAGGGGTTCTCTTAGCAATGTGAGCACATGACCTCATACGTTCGAGTAGAGCGTCAAGTTGTTGTTGGTCTCTTGGCATGTGAGGGTTTGGAGGCTGCAGGAGTTGTTGTGCACGCGATGTACCCACTCCAAAGGCTCTAAATGACATCACTGCTAAGATTTGGCAGTTGGGGATATTGAAGCTGGCTGTTTCAGCTTCATAAGAGGCCATCTCAAAACATGCTAATGTCTGGTCGATGCGTTCTCCCGCATGGACTCGGAAGTCAATGAGAGAGGTACCAGGGTTGAGTTGGCGCTCCTCTTCCAAATTTTCGAACTCCGTGTTTCAGAGGAACATGATGTAGGTGGCGCCATCAGTATGGCGACCACCTAGGTTGACGCCAAAGTTGATAACTGCTGGAGGAACTCTCATGGCTATGATCCGTGCGAGACCTCCCAAACCACGCTGCAGAGCTGCAGCCTGCTGGGAAGGCGTCATAGTGCGTGTGGTCACGTTGATCCAGGCATGTACTTCGCGGACGAATTCGCGAAAGGGTACTTGACCAGCTGGGCCCCAGTGAGGGCCGGTCGTTCTTGTGTCGTCTCCGCCACGCATATGTATTACCGCACGCCCGATAGCGATCCATGTGGGCCCAAATATAATAGTACCAATCCAATGACCTCGTAGGACGTGGTTGGATGTAGTCGGTTGGGACTTCCGTTGTGTAGTCGTAAGTCTGCGCGGGGGTGGAGGTGGCAATGCGTCGTATCGCATGTTTCCATGCATTATCTATTCGATGAAGCTTCCACTTGGAGTAGGTGGGTGGACTTCAGGAGTGTAGAAACGCACGGATGCAAGACGTACATAAGAGACCTCCGCATGAGCAGAGATATCGCTGCAAGTGTCCTTGCGATAATGCATAGCTATATACATTCCTCCGCGCAGACCCACTGCACCCTGATGTTCCACCATGCCCGTAGTCCATCAGATAATGCCGTGGATGGTGAGGAGTAGAGCAAGAGCTGGCCACCATAGGCAAGCCCCGCTACCAAGTTTGAAGGGGGCTGGGAGGCCCAGCCAGCAGATCCGCCTTAGGCGAAGCCAAGCTCCAGCTCTGTTGTACAGTAGGAACGATAGTCCCAATAGGAGAGGATGTGCCATCTTAAGCAATAGGAAGATCCGTTTGGTCTCGATAGCAATCGTGCGCCTCGCGATGAGGCGCAGTTATATTTGGGCCTCCGGCCGCTTGAGCCGACGCGGCCGCGGGCACACTCTCGCTTCCGCCCCTTACGTCTCTCAGCTCGCTTTAGAAGTAAGAATTGGTGAAAAGCTTGCTCAAGCAGGGTTCCAACGCGCACTGGAGTCCTGGAAGGCGACCAAGATAGCCTTTGACTGGCCCAAAAACCTGTAAAGACGCTCCAAGAAGGCTCCATGACGACCCCCGAGAGGGCCCCAAGAAGCAAGAATCGTCAAAAATCCTGACGGGGAAAACGTCGAATTGGAGCATTACACTTTTTCTGGTTTCAGCAGCGTCCAGAACGGCTCAAGAGGCCCCTATGATCGCTCCAAGACGGCCCGAGAAGCCCCGAAGAGGCCCCAAGACGGCCCAAGAGAACCCCAACAGGGCCCCAAGAGGGGCAACTTGAACTGACCTTCCAAGCCCTCCGCTCCCAGAGTATCCCCGACACCGCCAGAAGGCGCCCAAGAAACTCCTAAGAGGCCCGAAGAGGCCCCCAAGTGGCCCAAAAGAGGCCCCCAGAAGGTCCCCGAGAGGCCCCCACACGCCTCACCCCTCACCCGTTGACTTCATCCCTCTTCTGGGGGTCGGCGGAATGGCGTAAGCCTCTCGCATGTAAAACTCAGGAACTCGAACAGATGGCACAGGTGCACGGATCTGATGCTGAGCCTTTTCAAAACGACGCTCTTGCATGACAATTTCCCAGTCGCACATGACCAGGGACGAACACTTGCGCAACAGCTGCACCTACGGGGCGGTCTTTCTTCAAAACGGGGATCTCGCTGGACACGGTGTTGAACTGTATTGTATGATCATACCAGTGTGCGGTCCTTCTTACTCGCTGGAAGTATGCCATGACACGACACGAGGGAGTGGGTTCCTTTGCAAGGCGGGGTTTTCGCCTGAGAGGCAGGCCCATGGGGTGTTGGTCTTTCAAGGGCACGCTTCTTGAAGTGGGAAGAAAGCCGTGTAGGGACTTCCGTGGAGGGGACTTTGGACGGGAGGGTGATTGCAGCATCATTGATGCATCTCGGGTTTGCTCTGGTCACCTTCCTGCCTCTCCTCAAACACGGACCCCTGGACCTCTCCAGGGGTGCGGTTTGCTAAAATTCCGTTGGGAATCCAGCCGTGGTGACGAGAAGCCTCCCAGAGCCCCTAACATAGTGAAACAGATGAACAAAAGACTTCGATCCTGAATCCTCGAACCTCATCCTTCTCCAACTCCTCCTCCCCATCCCCCTCGCCTCCTCCTCCTCCTCCTCCTCCTCCTCCTCCTCCTCCTCCTGCTCCTCCTCCAGCTCCCTCGCCTCCTCTTCTCCTCTCCCCCGGAGACGGGGTATCCTCCAGCACCCTGGTTAGCTGAGACTCGTGGTCGGAGCTGACGCGCGTCTTCTCCTCGCGGCGGGCGCCGCCGCGTCGGCCGGCGGCTGGCGGCGGAACATCATCGCTGTCGTCTTCCTCCTCCTCCTCCTTCTCCTCCTCCTCCTCCTCCTCCTCCTCCTCCTCCTCCTCCTTCTTCCGTGCCCATTTTGAATCTCAGGCCGCCGTCCGTTGCCACTGGGGCTCGTGTCCGCAGTAGGCCAGGGCGGGCACGCGGCCTGGGGGGGGGCCCGCACAGGTGTGGCCCAGTGCGCAGCGCACCGCAAAGGTCCACTGGCGGGGGCCCACACGGCGGCTGGGGCTGGCCGCCCGCAAGCGAGAAGCCAAGCAGGCGTGCGAGGTGGCCCCCACGCGCGGCGCGCGGCGCAGTGGCCAGGTGCTCGGCTCCCGGCGCGGAGCTGCGGAGACCGACGCCGCGGCTGCCGCGGCGGACGGCGCTGCCACGCGCGGCGCGGCTTTGCGCGCAGAGGCCCTCCTCCTCGTCCTCCTCGTCCTCCTCGTCCTCCTCCTCGTCCTCCTCCTCCTCCTCCTCCTGCTCCTCCTCCTTTTCCTCCTCCCTCCTTCCTCCTACTCCTCCTCTTCCTCCTCCTCCTCCTCCTGGCCCCGCCGCTGGCCGCCGCCGCCGCGGCGCAACACCCGCTTCACCCGCGGTGCGGCGGCCTGCACCCTGGGCCTCGGTCGCGCCCCCGCCGCGGCCGGCGAGAGAGCAGCATAGGCGAGACGGCAGCGGCCCTCCGCCCACGATCGGGGCACCACGCGCTGCAGGACCGCCGCCCGGCGTGGCCGAGCGGCCGCCCCGCCTCGCGGCTCCGCTCGTGGGGAGAGGAGGAGGAGGAGGAGGAGGAGGAGGCGGAGGAGGCGGAGGAGGAGGAGAGGAGGAGGAGGAGGAGGAGGAGGAGGAGGAGGAGGAGGAGGGGGCGGAGGAGGAGGAAAAGAGGGGAGGAGGAAAAGGGAGGAGAGGAGGAGGAGGAGGAGGAGGAGGAGGAGGGAGGAGGAGGAGGAGGAGGAGGAGGAGGAGGAGGAGGAGGAGGGGAGGAGGAGGGGGAGGGGGAGGGGGAGGGGGAGGAGGAGGAGGAGGAGGAGGAGGAGGCGGGAGGAGGAGGAGGAGGAGGAGGAGGAGGAGGAGGAGGAGGGGAGGAGGAGGGGGAGGAGAGGAGGAGGAGGAGGGAGGAGGTGGGGGAGGGGGAGGAGGAGGAGGCGGAGGAGGAGGAGGAGGAGGAGGAGGAGGAGGAGGAGGAGGAGGAGGAGGAGAGGGGAGGAGGAGGAGGAGGAGGAGGAGGAGGAGGGGGGAAGGCTCCTGGCTGCTCACGGCCGCGCGCCCCAGCGCGCCGCCCGCAACGCGCCGCACTCACCAGCTCACAGGCGGCGCAGCTGGTGGAGGAGGACGGGCACCTCCGCGATCATGAACTTGAAGCTGGACACGTCCAGCACGAGCGGCACCTTGTGGCCGAAAATGGGGGCCCCGCAGGACGGCAGGCGGCTTCTTCATGGTCCTCGAAGCTCGCAGCGACGCCTTGGCCACTGAGAGGAGGGCCTCCTCTGAGACGAACACCTCGCCTCTGAGGTTGTGGTACGCGTTGCACGCGACCACGATGAGCTCGATGGGGCTCGTTTGACATGTCCGCGAGGCCGAGCTTCGCGATCTCGGTGACCATGGGGGGAGCCCTGCACGCTCTGCCCACAGCACGCGCCAAGGGCGCACATGAAAGATAATGTCGGAGTGAGTCTTGACAGCGGCGGCAGCCGAAGATGCAGAGCTTCTGGCCATTGGCGTGGATGATGCGCCTCGATGTCACCCACGAGAAAGAGAGGGTCCTCATCCACGCAGCGGCCCACGACGGCTGGAGCTTGCGCATGGTGGCCTGCGCCATGGAGAACACGTCTGGATTGAGGTTGAAGAACTCGGCAGAGTGCGGGAGTTCGGCCACGATCCTCGAGACAAGGAAGGGGCCTATGGAGTCGGGACCCCGAGCTGAGAGCGCAGCAGCATATGCTTTTCGTTGGGCGAGGTCGGGGCGTCCGTCACTGATGGCTTCCAGCGCGCCAGCAACAGCAGGTCGCAGCAGGTCCGACGGGTAGTAGGCGTGCTCGGTCGAGGTCGTGGCGACCTGGTGCAGCGGCTCCAAAAACGGTGGCATCTGCCACCATGGGGGCGAGCGGTGGAGCGCGCCACGTGCGGCGCCCATCAGCGTCTGCTGGATGCCGTGCGCGTCGGGGCCTTCGTGGAGTCGCTCTCGGATCCCGGGGAACTTGCTGAGCGTCGAGGTCGCGGAGCGGGCGACGGTGGCCACCATCGTGAGCTGGAGCGACCGCGGGGCGTGGACGCCCCACTCTTTGAGGCGGGGCCAGTCTTTGATCCTGAAGGTACCGTTCGGAAACCGCAGGACCGAGGCGTTGATCCAGTTCTCGTTCTTGAAATGCTTGGTCCAATTCTCGTTCCTGTCCTCGGCTACCTCGCCCAGTTCTTCGCGCGAGCTGGGCGAGGTAGCCGAGGACAGGAATCGCACGGCTAGTGGAGAGGGCGGCGGAGCCCATGGACGGGGCATTACTAGCACTGAACATCTTGGCTCGCCACTTGAACTTATTGAAGGCTTTCTCGGATATCAGCTTCTCCGTCGCCCCAGGTCCGAGTAGGAGTCTGAGGTGGGCGAGGCGGTCGCAGATATTGAAGTCCTTGAAGCGCGGGGCGATGGCGATCAACGCGTTGCGGAGCTTGAGGGTAAGCTCGGCGTTGACCTCACCCGCGAGGGTGATGATGTGGTACTTCGGAGCCTTCAGCTCGAGACCCGCGCGCACATCCATTAGGATCATGACATCGGCCAGGTGGGCGAGGTGGGCGACCGCCTCGAGCACGAGCCCGAGGTCGCCAGCGCAGGCGCGACAGAGGCCACGGCCTTGAGCCTCGAGCACCATCTCGAGGTTCAGGAGAAAGCTTGCAGCGCCCATCGCATAGAGAGCGCCGCCCCATCCGCATCCTTGTATGATGCCCGAGGGGACGTAGAACAGGGGGGTGTACTGGCCTGCGCGGAGCGCCATGGCCAGGATGTTGTGGCACATGGGGTCGAAGAAGTTGAGGATCGCCTCAGGTGCGCCCATGGCCTTGAGCGCGAGGCGGATGAACTGGCGTGCGAAGCTGGGGAACGCCTGGGCGATGTCCAGCGACACAAGCACGGGCAGCACGTCCATCGCGTTGGGGTCGGCGGACGCGATGCGGCTCTCGACGTCGAGCTCTAAGACGTTGTAGCCGAAGTTGCGGCAGTGGATGAGCCCACGCTGTGAGGCTGGGACCACTTCGGCTGCGACCGTGGCTGTCGCAGCGTTCATGGCGCTGCTGATGAGTTTCATAGAGGTGTTGCGGAGGCCCAGAAAACTGAGTTTTGATGGGTTACGGTGGCAGCCGCTGTGTTCCGAGTTCTCGGGCTCGTCACCCTTGGGGAGGAAGTCCTGGACCGTGGCGTTGCACCCGTCGGGGGGGATGCCGCCGCTGAGCATGTGGCACATGACGTCCCAGGCGGTCTCAGTGCACTTCTCGTGGGCGGCCCAGGCGACGTACGGGAGTCCGTCCATCCCAGGCGGTAGAGGAAAAACGGGGGGCGAACTTTTTGAACGTCTCGTAGTCAGGCGGGTTGAATGTGTTGAAGTCGGCCTTGGGCGAGAATTGGGAGAGGGAGTCGGTCGCTTTGTCCAAGTCGATATGTCTGCCCTCGAACACTGGCTGCCAGTGCCCCACCAACTTCGGCAATCCTTCCTTCGGCCCCATCGCGGTGCCGACGCTGGTCTTGACGCCTGTCTGGACGAGCCTCTTGCTGGTCGGGCTCCAGAGCCTGATCTCCTTCAGCAGAGCGTGCGATTGAGCGCTGGCCTGCGCGGGGCGCAGGCGCCCGCGCTGAGTGGCTTGGTTGATGGCTGCTTGTCTCTGGTCAGCGCCCTGGCGGAAGAGGTTTCTGGCCCATTCCTCGAATTTGACAGGGTCGACTAGCTTGACCTGTTCGCCGATGAGTGTCGTGCGATCCTGGGCAGCCTGGTGGACGCGGAGTAAACGGGCGGCGAGCCTGCGGTCCTGGCGCCACACAGCTCGGGCGATAGACTTGGCGATCTGGAGCTGGGCATCGCCGCGGTTCGGGGAGGTCTCGAGCATGTGGTCTCTGGCTTCCCTCGCGATCTCGCGTGGCAGCTGTGTGGTCAGGGTGAGCCTGGACGGTGGTGGCAGGTAGCTCATGTCAGTCGCCTCGAAGACGCTGTCGGCGATCTCCTTGAAGACGGGGGATTGCGCGATGGACTGGGCGATTGGCTGGTTCTTGGCAGGCTTGACGTCACGCATGGTGAAGGAGACGAGGAGGGCGGCATAGTCACTAACGTGGCGACGTGACAGGTCGTCCGGGGTGGAGAAGGCGGCGGAGTTGACTGTCAGCTGCAGCATCTGTGTAGGCGTGATGGAGCAGAAGCAACGGTCGATCGTCGACTCGGGCTTCGTCTCAGCGCAGTAGTGGTGGCGTCGGCCCCCTCGATCTCGACCAGGCGTCGCAGCGCGCCTTGCCAATTGCGCGCCGAAGCCTTGGGCGATTCGGTGGCCTCGGTGTTGGCTCTGGGTTCAAGTTCCGTGAGCTTGAGCTTCCCGACGGCAGCGAAGTTGAAATCCCTCATGACGAAGAGGATCACCTTGCTCGGGCCCGCCCTCGCGAGGTGCTGGTCACTGAGGATGCGAGTGGAGGTGCGTTTGATGGCGGCGTTGCTGATATCGTAGTTGTGGGTGTTGTAGAAGTTCAGCTGCTGGTTGTTGGCGCGGAAGGATGTGCGTAGGACGCGCCCAGGGAGGAGAGCTTCGCTTTCGGCGTGGAGGCCTGCGGTGAAGATGGCGGCGACCCCGCCACTGACCATGCCGTTGTGGCCAGGGGCGAATGAGGAGTGCATGTCCAGCGTGCGGTTGATCTTCTTCATGAAGGCGCGGAGCTGCGCGTGGTCCAGGTGCACCTCCTGCATGCCCAAGATCATCTTGCTGAGGGGGGGGGGGGGGGGGGTCTGGAGGCGCGTGGTCTTCGCGGTGGCTCTTCGGCCTTGGTAGCCAGGGGGCGCACGTGCATTCCAGGTGCCGACGACCAGGCTCGGTGAGGGGCCGCAGACGGGCCTCTTCAGGCTGGTCGCGATCTCGTCGAAGCCCAAACTGGGGCGCGGCCTCGGGGGCGACAGCAGCACTGGCGGAGGCCTTGAGCTGCGCGCGGTCGATGCCGAGGGCGGGGAGGCCAGTGTCCTGGCAGGTGAGCACGGGAGGTTCATCACGACCAGGCCGGACGGAGAAGGATATGACGGGGGCCCAGCCAGCGAGGATCCAGCCCTTGATGCGGTCGACCCGCCAGGTATGGTTCGGGAAGTCGCGCTCGAGGGCCTGCCTGATACGTTTGCCTGTGATATCGATCTTGATCTGCTTGGGCGACTTGTCGGGGCCCACGCGCAGCTCGACAGTCCCTTGACCTGCGACAGCTGGGGCATGGATGCGGGTCCAGTTGCCATTGCGGTCGCGGAGGCTGTCAAGGACCTTCTGAACTCTCCTGGGGGCGGGCCCAGGGGGGCCCGTGAACTGGACCGCGAAGAACCGTGAGGTGGGGTTACCTTGAACCTTGAAGTCTGTCTCTTAGACGCTGCAGTCTGTGATCCATTTGGTGAGGGCTCCCGTGGCTTTCTCGAGCGTGACGAGGCCGTCGGCGTGAACTTTGATGATCGTGGCGTCGATCTCTCTGTCGAAATCGCGGCTGATGTACTGGTTCTGCACTAGCTGCTTGCTCGCGACCTCCAGCGCCTGCTGGAGCTCTCTGATCCGGTCGGCCATAGCTGCAATGGAGGCGTCAATCTTGTCGCGTCTGGACTCCAGCTCGCCGACTCGAGAATTGAAAATGTCGAGCTGCTGCTGGAACTCCTTGCGTGTGGCACCGATGCGCTGGCCGACCGCGACGTTGATGTCCTTCTCGATCTTGCCCGACAAGCCGTTGATCCCAGCCTGGGCGGCCTGCAAGGCGGCGGTGATGGGGCCCGTGGCGTCGCCCACCGCCGTGGAGACGGCGGTGTTGATGGACTCCTTGATGGCGCTGTCCATGCTGTCGATCTTGCACTGGAGGGTCTGGACATAGGCCATGGTGGCGAAAGCGTCCAGGTCGACCTCTTCATTTGGTGGTGGCGTACGCGAGCGATCGCCTCTGGGACCAGAAGCAGCGCCAGAAGCAGCACCAGCACCGTCGTCATGAGTCTTGTGTTTCGAGATGCCCCCTCTGCGCAGTGTGTGGTCGGACGCCGCAGGGAGGAGGTCCGACATGCGGGGCGCGAGGTGAGGAGGCGTTCGATAAACGAGGCGCCCACGCCTCGAGTATGCACGAAAACAGTCCGCGGACTAGCGGCCTCCAGGTGTCGGCGCGGCCAACTCAAAACCTTGAGCCAAAATGGCTACGGAGGAGGAGGAGGAAGAGGAGGAGGCCGCGCCCAACCGCCAGCCTGGACTTGCGGGGGCAGGCGACCGGGATCCCGCAGCAGGCGCGCCGCCCGGCCCGGTCGCGAACGCGGGCGGGCCCCACCGCGAAGCCGCCGGGGGCGCTGCCAGAGGGCCCGGTGGCCGCCTCGGGACGGGCGCTGCGGCTGGAGGCTGGCGCTGCTTCGGCGGCGCGCACAACGGGGTGGGGGGGGAAGGCTTCTTAGAAGGAGGCCGCTTCTTGGAAGGCGCCAGCCTTCCGCCTACAGAAGAGGCCCGCGCCTTCTGAGAAGCAGGGGTGCTTCTGAGAAGCCTTCCCCCCTCCCCCTACCCCCCTTTGCGCGTGGTTGGGCCCGACCAAACGGGACCGACACCGCTACTCCCTGGACCTCTCCTGGGGTGCGTTCGGACCAGAATTTCGAGGCGAATCCAGCGGTGGCGACGAGAGCCTCGCAGGAGGCCCAAAAAGGGGGAAAACGAGGGAGGGGTCGCAGTATAGGTACCCTTTCCCAGAGATCCGACGCCGTGTTTTTTTTCAATGCGGGGTCCCCGGATGTCTCGACCCATTCCCCAAGACCAGCTTTGCATCCCGAGTCGTTCTTTCACGGCCCCGAGGCCCGGCGAGGGCCTCTGGAGGCCGAAATGTGCGAAAAACCTCCGTCTTGATTTTTTCAATACGTTGGATCTCTGGGGACGAATCGTTCTAAACGGCCCCTGGAACGTGAGCATCCAGCTGCGTTCGCTCCCAAACCCCACCTCGGGAGAACCCCCCCCCCCTACGGTCAGGAACTCGTGCGGCCCCGTCGACACGCTGCGCCCTGCTAGCTGACAGCGTGTCGCCTCCTCCTCCTCCTCCTCCTCCTCCTCCTCCTCCTCCTCCTCCTCCTCCTCCTCCCCCTCCCCCTCCTCCCCCTCCTCCTCCTCCTCCTCCTCCTGGCGGGCGGCGCCGCGGGCGCAGCGGGGGCAGCCTGCGCGGAAAGCCGGCCACGGCGGGAGGGGCCCTGGGACACACAAACAAGTACACACAAATAACAGGATTCCCTCTATTGTCTGGTATTTTCTGGGTTTTTGTCTTCCCCCCCACTTCCAATCTTTTCCCATATTTTCCTGGGGATCGACGATTAATTGTGGCTGTGTTTTTCCCCCCCTGAACGGCATCGAGGCTCATGGGCGGGCCCAGAGATCCAACGCATTGAAACAAAAATCAAGACGGAGGTTTTTCGCGCATTTCGGCCTCCAGAGGCCCTCGCCGGGCCTCGGGGCCGTCAAAGAACGACTCAGGATGCAAAACTGGTCCTGGGGAAGGGGGCGACGCTTCCGGGGACCCCGCATTGAAAAAATCACGGCGTCGGATCTCTGGGGGCCAGCCGTGCACGTGGGCGGAGCGGCGCTCCCGGGCCGCCGGGCCCGCCGCGGGGAGCCGGCGGGCGTATACTTGCGCCCGCGCCTCGGCCAGTGGCGAGGAGGGGGGCCTGGGGGTGGTATGGGTCCTGGCCGGTGCGTGGCCGATCTGATCGGATCGGTGGTGGGTGCCGTCCATGCTTCTGAGCGTTCCTTTCGACCCCAGTAGCATTCGCAGATCGGCTCGGAGGACAGTCAGACTAAGCGCAGCTGGAGACATTTTGATACAAGGCAGAAGAAGTCATCCGATTACAATGTGCTACCTGAGCGGTTCGCTTGAATTCAATGCCACTAAGAGATCAATCTTCATAGAACTGAGAACACGAAAACACAATGCAACTGGCACCACAAAGTGCAACTGACAGCATGCTGCAATTCCGCCACCACGTAAAAAGTCCGTCCGCCACAGAAGGGATCGATGTGCAATCTGCCACATCAGGAACCCTTTTATGATTCCCCGGGGGACGAGAGGGGGCATGCTCTTGTTAGAACGAATCCAGCGCCCTGTATCCCTGTCGATACCTTTTCAGCAGGGCACCCCCGGAAAGTAACAGACAACTGTGGGCATTCAAGGTTCGCGCGTTTACGACGGGGGGGATGGGGGGGCCGGCGGGCCCTGCGTGCTTATCCCGCCTGATTGAAAAAGCACCCCGAGATAAGGCGGAAGTCTGCTCGACGTGGGGGGAGGGGGCCTCGCGCCAACTGGCCGAGCGATGCATCAAAGAACGCTCGCTGGAGCACGGATCGGCGGTGGACAAACCTCTCTTTAATAAACCACCCTTTTAGCGGTGAAAACGGCCTGGGACCGAAACCGACGGACCCGGCCCCGCAAAAACGACGGCCGCGGCGCCCTCTCGCGAACCGAGAACGGCCAATCCACGAATCGACGTGCCAGGGTTAGGAGGCCTATCGACCTCCGCCGGGGCCTCTCTGGACCCTCTCGGGCGGGGCCGGGGGGAGGACGAGGAGGAGGAGGAGGAGGAGGAGGAGGAGGAGGAGGAGGCTCCGCGGCGGAGGTGCTCCGTCGCTGGAGCTGCAGGGAGCGGGGGAGGCTTGCCCCCGCCCTCGCGCGCGCGCGCCCTCGCGGGCTCCGAGCCGCCGGGGGGGGGCTCCTCCTCCTCCTCC
>CAUYUJ010000364.1:102500-112500 GCA_963575745.1 Prorocentrum cordatum | reverse complement strand
CAGCTCGCCTCTGACGGCTATCTGCTCGCCACAGAGTGGAACGCCGTGGAGCTCCTCATACTGACGCTCCACGATTCTCGGTGCGACCTATCGTCGCTGCCGAGGTCCTTCCTTGGTCGGCGCGGTGCCTCCCGCTGCCGATCCCTTGTCCGCGCTTGCCGAGACTGGAGGCGGTGCTTCCCGCTCTCGTCCGCCCTGAGCGTCCGCGCTAGCTCTGGCTGGAGGCGGTGCTTCCCGCGCTCGTCCGCCCTTAGCGTCGTCGTCCAGAACAGTCGCCGGTGCCCTCCGTCACCTCGGCGCCCGCAATGTCGGGCCGGCGCTCCCTCGAGCGCCTCTTGGCAAGGTAGCGCACCGCCACCGTGGCTGCGATCGCGTGCGCCAGCATGAGCAGCAACAGCGGCATGACGATGCTTATCGTGCTGTCGTCGTACTGGTCGTCTCCCGTGGCTGCGGTAGCCCTTGCCGCGCCACGCGCGCACTCTGTCGCCAAGATCACCTTCAGCATAGCCGCCGTGGGGTCGCTCACTTGGCCAGCCGCGCGCCCTCTCGTCGCTGGCTTCACGAGTTTCAGCAAGACTTCACTCCTCGAGCCGTCGAAATACTTCGTCCCGATGTCAGCTCGATTCACCGCCGTGTCTAACTTGATCACCTTCAAATTCTTCGTCCGTTCTCGCTTTTGTATCCACAGGTCCTGGATGCGGAGATGTCGCACTCGGCCTGACCCCGCTCGATGGGCCACCCCTTCGCTGCCGAGCTGTCCGTGCCAGCAACACCCTGCGCGTGGATGCCGCACAGCGCGAGGATCTGCTGCAACAGGATAGCAGAGGCACCCGCCCTGTTGAGAGCAAGGAGCTCTGCCACCCCGCTTGACGTCGCTACGTAGCCCTGCGTCGATGCACACCTCCGGGTAATTGTCCCCGAACATCATCACCGTGCACTGCGTGGTCTTCGCGTCGTTCGCTCCTGCCCAGTCGCCGTCGCCCTCGACGTCCGCCGTGACAGGGAGGTCGCGCCACTCTGTCACTGGGCACCCCACCAAGTACCGTGCAGCACGTTTGAGTCTGACCTGAGCTAGTGGCGTAAATCTCGACGCCGCCGCCATTACCATTTTCGCTGCGTGCTGCACCTGCGGCGCGCCCTGGGACAGGTCGGTCAGCACTCCGCCCGCTTCGGGCACCAATCTCTTCAGCCGCCCGTCCGCGAACTCTTCCTTGGGCACGGGGCCTCCCGTTGCCATCGAGCGTGGGCTCGTCTGAGGCTTCGTCGCGTCGGCTGGCAGATCCAAGAGCTCGAGTAGAGGAGGCGGAGCCTCCCGCCACTCGATGCGTCGCTTGAGCAACCTGCCGCGAGCTGGCACTTCAAACTTGAAGCCCTGCAACTTCCGCTCCTCGGAGATCTGCTCGGCCAACGCCCGGACCGCTGGCTCCTGGTCGGCGCGCAATATGCACTCCGCGATGCCCCGTGCGTCGATGGCCGCACTCGCCGCTGGAGTGCACCGCGGCCGACTGGCGGTGTGCCACCACCAGCACAGCGAGCAGCGCCTCCACGCCGTCGCCAGCGACTGGGTCCACCAGCTGCGGCATCAGGACGGCCTGGTCGATCTGCCGATCCGCTGGAGCCAACCAAGCCATGCTGCCCGCTGAGGCCGCCAGCTCCTCAGCTGTGACCACGGCGCCGAGTTGCAGGTAGTCCATCTGCACCTCGTCGATGCTGCCAGGCCCGCCGCCCCGTCGGCGCGGGCAGTCTGCCGCCTTGGCGGGCGTGCACTTGTCGAGCCAACCTCGCGGTGGGAGGCGGGTGCGCTTGTCGATCTCCTCCTGGCTGGAAGGCGGCGCCCGCTTCGCCCTGGCTGGCACCCCGTCGGGCTCCGCCTCCGCCAGCGGCGCCTCCTCGCGCGGCGGCTGCTCGGCCGCGGCGGGAGCTGCTGCCGCGGTCGCCTCGGCCCCGACCGGGTTGAGCCGCGGCGTCTCGGACGCCGTCGCGGCGCCTCCCGCGACGCGCCCTCGCATCCAGAACAGGTTGTTCCGCCGCGCCAGGGGCGCGTTGGCGGTGCCCCCATGTAGGCTGAGCGCCGCGCGCGCGATGCGCGAGCCCGTCGGTGAGAACAGCGCAGGGCGGCCGCTGTCGCATGCCTCGGCCACCTCCATGATGGGATGCGAGACGTCGGCGACCTGGCAGTCGATGCCCACTGAGTGCACGTCTGAGCTGTCCAGCACGTTGCGCTGCACGCTCGTCTCGCCGTCGCGCGCCTGTCGTCTGCAGCGCGGGCGTCGTAGATCCGCGCGGGCTCGCGCGTCGCCGCGCCCGGGGCGCGGCTGAGTGGGCGCGTCGCTCTGGAGGCCCCCGAGGCCACCATGACGTACTCCTCGTAGCTCTCGTCGTCGCCTCCTGAGCCGCCGCCCACTGGAGCTCGCAGCGTCGAGATCCGACTCGCGGGATCCGCAGCCTGAGTCGCCGGGCGCAACGCCCGCTGGATGGCGGGCGCGGCCCCCCCGCGGCCCCGCCGCCCGCTGAGCTCGCCGTCGACAGATGCGCGGCGTTGACCCGCGCCTGCGCGATGCCGCTCGGCGCCGGAAGGCGCGCTCGATGCTGTCGAGCTCGTCGCAGGCGCAAGCAGCTGAACAAAAAAAGTTCAACGCGTCCGTTAACTCGATCGTCTTGCTGGCTGCGCCGTTCACTCTCGCAGTCTGGTCGAGGCAGTCTCTCGCCAGATGGCTCTTCTGATGGCGCCTCTTGCACGTCCGTGCCTCGACGTGCTTCCCATCGTTGCCATCTATGCCCATGCCGTCCATCCTCGTCTGGTGCTGCGATCGGGAGCCCCTCTTTCCGTCGTGGAGCTTCCCGCGTCCCTTCTCGCCGCCGTCTTTTCTTGTGCTCTTCTCCTTCCCCTTGCCCCTGCCCTTCTTGATGGCGTTTGCGGCCGTCGTCGCCTCGGCTGGCGCCGCCCCTCCCGCTGCCGACGTCGTCGCCAGGGGCCCGGTGCCCATCGGTGCTGGTCCGCCGTCGTCCGCCGTGGTGGCCCCCGCAGCGGTGTCTCTTGCAGCGCCCTTGAACGTCTTCCTGTTCGTCAAGTACGTCTGCGCGCGCTGTGCGATTCCATCGTAGTCCCCGAGGCGGTCGGCGTTGACCATCAGTCACTGCTGAAGGCCCCTGTCCTGGGCCCCCGCTACGAGGGTCGCCGCCTTGATGTCGCCGGGCACCGCGCTGCCGCGCCGCTCGTGCGTCTGGGTCGCCGCGTCGAAATCGCCCACGTCCGCGTCGATCGCCGCCGCTCCTAAGGCCCACCCCATCAGCTTCCTCATCCGACCCAGAGCTGATGCTGACTGGTCGGGCTCGAACTCCTTCGCGAGCATGCGCCGCGCCAGCAGCCCTTCACCCGACGGGGTCGGCCGCTGCGCGGCGAACGCCTTGCCTGCGAGGAGCAGCGCGAGCACGTGGTGCAGCTGCCGAGACGCTCCGACGAGCGCTGGGTTCATCAGGTCCAACGCCTCGTTGGCGACATCTTCTTCGGCCTCCTGCCCGACCGCGACCATCTCCTGATGCAGCTCGTCGTCCGACGTCGCGACGTGCGCCGGCAGCTTGAACG
The DNA here is from genome assembly GCA_963575745.1 of Prorocentrum cordatum. Classification (NCBI taxonomy): domain Eukaryota; class Dinophyceae; order Prorocentrales; family Prorocentraceae; genus Prorocentrum; species Prorocentrum cordatum. Next base: position 108,914 of record CAUYUJ010000364.1, on the reverse strand, counting down.
ACCGCGCGGGCCACGCTGCCTCGCAGCCCTTGAACTGGGTCGGCTTCGTCGGCAGCTTCGCGTCGATGATGCCCCACTTCCGACGATCCTCGCTCCCCGCTGGCGCCGCGCTCGTTGCCGCGGCGTGGCCCGCGGCGGTCAGCTGCTCGAGCGCCTGCTGAAGCTGCCGAAGCTGAATATTATGCGGTCTGGCTGTCGTCTCCGCTCGCGCCCCCAGCTCCTGAGCTCGCTTCTCTGCAGCTTCCGCTCGAGCCATCGCCGTCCGCAGCGCATCCAGAACCTGCCGGGCCGTCGGCGGCTGCTGCTGCGGCAGGGCTCCTGCTGCAGCCGCGGCCGTGGCTGCGGGGTCGCCCGCTGCCTGCTGCGCCGCTGCTGCTCGCAGCTCCTCCTCCATGCCCGAGCCTCCATGCTGCGCAGGCCGCATGGGCCTCGCTCTCGCGGGGCGCGAGGGAGTTGCCGTCCTCGTCCACGACGTCGAGCGGCCACGCGTGACCAAGCTCCATGTCGAAGACGACGTCCCCGAACACTCGGCGCGTGAACGTTGGCAGGTCGAGCTCACGCCCGACGATCTTCTCGACGAGGCTCAGCGTTGACTCCAGCAGCCTGCAGACGTCTCCGCGTCGCTGCCGTCGCCAGGCGGCGTCCTCCGATCGCCACCGCCCGCGTTGCTTCTTCTGCTTTTTCCGCCCCGTCGCTTTCGCGCCTGCCGAGGCTCCTGCCTCGGCCCGCAAAGGGTCTGGGCTGACTTTCGCGCGCCTTCCGCGGTGCTACCCGCTGGGCCGTTAGGCCGAGCTGCTGCCTTCCGCAGCCCGCTAAGTCCCCCGCTGGGCTGCTAGGCTGGGCGGCTGCCCTCCGCAGCCCGCGGTGCTCCCCGCTGGGCTGCTGGGCTGCCATCCGCAGCCCGCGGTGTTTACCGCTGGGTTGCTGTTGGGCCGCACCTCCGACGCAGAACCCGTGGATCTCTGGCCACGGGTTCCGCTACCATGCGCGGCGCCCCCCACGGAGCCGCGTACCTTTTCAAGCCGAGAGGGCTGCAGCCCAACACATCTCAACAATATCATCATACATTAGGCAGCGAATCCATCGCCTGAGCAATCGATGTAAGTTTGTTGGGGCCGCATCCGCAAGCGCCAGAGAAACAAAACAAACAACATACTCGAAGGCGTCCCAGGAAAACCGGACAACAACCCGCCCCGGAAGGCCCCAATACAACCCACAAGGCAGGAACAAGCAAGACAATAACCCCAAAATGGCCACAGGGCCATCCCAAATATTCCCCCAACGACTTTCCGAACAGCTGGCGGAAAACACGGGAGGTGACTCGTAGAAAACGTTTTCGATGAATCAATCACCATGGCCACCTGAAGAATCAATACCCGATGTCGTGCGGGATCCAACAGAAGAGACACGGTCGCATGAACTTCGTGCGGCAAAATTCACAATCAATGTGATGCGCGGTTGTGTTTCATCGCTTGCATAACGTCGTATCCGAATTTATGAACAAAACTACTTTGGTTTTTAGGACAGTTGCTCCTGCATCAAAAGGCCCTCAGCCACTGGCGGGGCATGGTCCGCACTAGAACGATGAGCAAGAACATTGATGTAACCACTTTGCACATGCTCCTGAATCGCAGCGCGACTGTGCACCACAGGAGCATGCCAGATCTAACGAACACTTTTATACAGAAGAACAACAAATACCATCAACATAAGCTCTTGGCGCTCCGCACGGATTTCTCGGACCCGCGCTGGACCACCCTCGCTGGCGCGCGGAACGCGCCAGGGGCGGCGCCGGAGGCGGGGGCCGCCGCGAAAAATTAAAAATTGACAAAAAAATAACCCTGCAATGCTCAAAAATAACAGAGAATCGTCCCCTGAGTGTTATTTTGCGAAACCCTTGTTGAAGATTCCCCCATGCTGAGGGACAGGCCCGACTGAATATTAGGAGGAGGCCACTGGCAATCATCATCAAACCGATCGAGTCGTCGGCAGTCCCGTCGTCGGGCCGCAATTCGGGAGCCGCGCGGGGAGCCTCCAGGGGAGGGGGGGGGAGCTGGGTGTTTCCCCCCCGCGGGGGCTCTCGACGACGAGCGGCCGATGGAAAATCCCTGCGCGCCGGTCGGGCTGGACTGGGATAGCGAGCCCGAAGGGCCCACGAACTCAAGGAGGAGGAGGAGGGGGAAGAAAAGGAAAAAAAAAAGGAGGAGGAGGAGGAGGAGGAGGAGGAAGAGCAGGAGGAGCAGGAGGAGGAGGAGGAGGAGGAGGAGGAGGAGGAGGAGGAGGAGGAGGAGGAGGGAGAGGAGGAGGAGGAGGAGGAAAAAGGAGGAAAAGGACGAAGGGGAGGAAGAGGGGGAGGGGGGAGGAGGAGGAGGAGGAAGGGGGGAGGAAGAGAGGAGGAAGGAGGGGAGGAGGAGGAGGGGGAGGAGGAGGAGGAGGGGGGAGGAGGAGGAGGAAGAGCAGGTGGAGGAGAGGAGGGCGAGATGGAGTGGGAGGAGGAGGAGGAGGAGGAGGAGGAGGAGGAGGAGGAGGAGGGAGGAGGAGGAGGAGGAGGAGGAGGAGGAGGAGAAGGATGAGGAACAGGAGGCGGAAAAGGTGGAGGAGGAGGCAAAGGAGGAGGGGGCCGAGGTGGAGGAGGAGGAGGAGGAGGAGGAGGAGGAGGAGGAGGAGGAGGAGGGGGAGGAGAACGAACGAACGAACGACTCTGCAGAAGTGTGCCAACGAGTCCTGTTGCAGCGCTGGGTACTCCGAAACCGAAACGTTAAAAGGGTTTCCGTTCTGACTCACTGCTAGGGGACGCAGTGACCAGAATCTTCAAGTCACGCGTGGCACTCGGTGCGCTCTGCCCCCGCCCACCAACCCCACCTCGGCTGGCGGCTGGACAGCCCCAGTGCTTTGAAGGCGGGGCACGGCCGTAGGGCGTGGGGCCCTGAGGACAAAACTGACAGGAAGAGGGGGGCCGAACCTTGAACCAGGACGCAACGCACCTCCACGAATTTTGGACCGCCAGGAGGAAACACACAGCAAACAGTTCAGGGCCCTGGGGAACGGCCTCCATGTTTCTTAAGTCCGAGCATATCCAAGACTCTAGTTAAAGGGGTCGGGAAGGGGTTGGAGTGAGAGACACGGGAGAGGCGGCGGCGGCAAGATTATTTGGCCTACTCGTGCTCAGGTGTCTCGGAGTAGCCGAACTCCCGCGCGCCTTGGCCGAAGGAGAGGAGGGTGGACTTGGTCTTGCGCCAGTAGACCCTGAAGCCGTCGCTCTGCCATCGCCCGAAGTAGGCCACGCCGTCAGCGGTCGAGTAGTAATCGTCATCTTGGTCCGGCGCGTGGCCATCGGACGCTGAGGAGTATTTGTCGTCGCGGAAGTAGCGGCCTGCGCCAAGTCGGACCCCCCAGGTCGGCACTCTCTGCCCTCGAGCGAAGGCTCAGAGGGTGAGCGGTGCGTGCCTCAGGGGCCTTCGTCCACAGCGGTGGACCTGCCAGGTTGGTACACTTTTCCTCCGAGCGTCTGCTTTGGAGGGGAGCAGTGCGAGCCTGCAGTTCCCTCCCTCGGGTTCGCAGCAGCCAGCAACCTAACTATCAGTGCGCGTCGAGGTGTAGCTGCAGGAGCCTGGCATTGTGGCTGCGCGGCGGTGTACCATGTTTGAGTACACCTCCCAGCTGCACGAGCGCCGCCACGAATCGATCCTCGATGCCCGTAGCCTTCGCCTCGATCCAAATCTTGACTTAATCCTGGGAATGTGTCGTCTGGAGCCTGCAGTGTCGGACCTGGTCGGCTAGCGCGCCGTTGGAGGGTGCCTCTGCCTTCATGCGGCCCTGGTACAGTTTGATCGTCTTGGAGTTGGCCTGCACTGCCTCGTCTCCTCGGACCACCAGCGCGCCGACCAGCGCGATGCATACGTGGGGGTGCGGGATGCCAAGCGCCTCGAGCTCGGGGATGGTCTTGCCGCTCTGGATGGCCGCCAGATTCACCTCTCGAAGTCTCTTGGCCTCCTGCCCGTAGTATCGTGCTGTGAGCAGCATCGACCGGGGCACGTCGTGGTTGGCAGGAAGCTGCACGTGGCGATACATGGCGGCTTCCAGTTGATTGATTGCCTGCTCGTGCCTGAGAGTCATGCGCCAAAGGATGGGCATCAGCATCTGCACGTGCTCGAGTGGGGCAGCCTGCAGACCTCGTACGTCTGCTTCGCGCAGGCCGTAGTGGTTGCGGGTAGCCCCCCCCCCCCACACGCCCTGAGCGTGTTGCTGGGACTGCCCTGCCCCAGGAGCTGCCGCCGCTGAGCCCGTTCCTCGCTGGGGGAGAACAGCTCTCTTGTCTCCTCGGCCTCGGCGGTCTCCGCTCCGAATCCGATCTCCTCGCAGCCCTTCGAGGTCTCGGCGCCGTTGCTCTGTTCCAGTGGCGAGAGCCCGCTCCGCCAGGTTCGACATCCAGCACTAGATCGGGAGCGGCTGGGGCATGCGCTTCTCGGATGTGGGCTTGCAGCTACTGCAATGTCTGAAACGGTCCTTGAGCCCGTGCAGTTTCGGTCCAGCTTTCCCTGAACGCCTCATGCGCCGACTCGGGGCCCACGCAAATCGGATAGTGCAGGTCATCTGGCACGAGCAGAGGGGGAGCATATGCAATCTGTCAGACAACGCCGTCGTCGCAAGGATTGCAGGAGGAGGGGTAGGAGGAGGAGGAGGAGGAGGAGGAGGAGGAGGAGGAGGAGGAGGAGGAGGAGGAGGAGGAAGGGGAGGAGGAGGAGGAGGAGGAGGAGGAGGAGGAGGAGGAGACGCCTGTATCTTTCAGATCACCCCCCGGCCATACAGCTCGGCGCAGGGCCAATGTCCACTCGGGGCTGCTCTGGCCGATGCGCACGTGCCCCTTGCGGGCCAGACGGGGCCTCGAGCCTGGCACGAGCCGAGATGGCCACGGGAGAGGCCGGCGATGAGGATGAAGATCATCATCATCATCATCATCATCATCATCATCATCATCATCATCATCATCATGTTCATCATCATCAGCCTCATCACCATCATCATCATCATCACCACCACAATAACCACCATCACCATCACCATCACCATCACCATCACCATCACCATCACCATCACAATCATCATCATCACCACCACCACCCTCATCATCACCATCACCACCACCACCACCATCACCATCACCATCATCATCATCCTCATCAACATCATCCACATCAACATCCACATCAACATCATCCTCATCCTTATCCTCACCATCATCACCATCATCACCATCATCATCATCACCAATGAGGATGCGGTTCAGCGTGATATATCTCTTAAGGGTTCCTGCTTTCTCGAACGCTCGTGGGCAGCGAGGACCGACGGACGACCAACTACACCTCCAGCTCGGGTCTTTCCTGTCGCTCCTCCCCATGCTCCTCCTGTGCCTTCTCATCTTCTCCTCCCCCCTCCTTTTTGTCCTTTGTCGCTCCTTTTCCTACACTTTGCCTCCTCTCTTCAATTTCCAACACAAGGAACACACAAAACCTACCAGACCGTTTTTTAATCAAGTCAGAATGCAAGCAAACTGATGGCGAATTGCATGATGCAATGCAGCGCAGTAGTATATTAAGCTGCGGGCGATCTACCAACCAATGCACGAATCATTGGTCCAACTACTCTAACGAAGTGCTTACTCGGCAGCCTAATCACACGTGAACTAGTCGCCAAGTTGAGCGCCATGTCCGTTGGCACTCAAACGGACTGGTGAGAAAAACGCCTCTGAGAATGCCAAGCAAGACTATTTGACATGAACGGTTCGCGTCCGTACAGTCTAGGCCCCACGAGAAACATGAGCTAAATCCTGAGTTTCGCTGGGGCCACTCCTGCACATCCGCCGGCCCCCTTCGGGGGCAACAAGCTGCAATGCGTTGAAACCCCTGTTCCCTACAACAATAACACTTGAGAAAAACCCCAATCAATGGATGGTTTGATGAATCGTAGGATCGATAAAGAGATCGGTAGGGAGGTCGACCGGAAACCCAGGAACCCGGGAACCCAGAACCCACCGAAATCGGCCCGGAACCAATATCCAGTAACCCGGGAACCCAGAACCGGGAACCCGGGAACCCAGCCAGCTACTAATATCGGCGGGGAACTTTTGCCAAATCTTTCAACATCCGTTAGGACCCCTTCAGTGCAAGCACTGACTGGGGTACTTTAGCTCTCAAATTGCAAATATATTGTTTTCTTTTTCCGCTCCAGTGTTGTAATGGTTGAAATCCGCGCGATGGGGGGAATCCAGCATGGACCCCCCAACCATCCCCGCTGGGGGGGGATCGTGATCTGTTGGCGTGCCCACAGGACGCGCCATCAATACAGCAGGCTCGCGCCCCTGGAGCGACAGTCCATCGCAACGGACGGCAGATTCGCGCGCCCCGAGGCCCCAAT
>CAUYUJ010000364.1:0-97500 GCA_963575745.1 Prorocentrum cordatum | reverse complement strand
GTGCTTCCCGGCGCGGCTCCCGAGCCGCGGCCGGTGTTCCTCCCTTCGTTGCGTCTCCGCGGCCCCCTCAGCCACGGGGGGACTTCCCTGCCTGCGCGGACCACTGGGCCGCAGCAGGGCCATGCCCGCCAGCGTGCGCAGCAGCGCAGCGCGCGCGGTTGACGCGGCCTTGGGTCAGCGCTGCCAGGAATGCTGTCACCCTTCCCGTGCTCAAGCCCTCTCTCAAAGGCTCTCGCCTTCGTAGCGGCATCATCTCGAGTAGCTGGTCCAGCCGTGCTTTCGGACGTGCCTTCGTGCCGGGGTCTGCCCAGTTGACAGAGCCGTCAACCTTGAGCAGCTCCCCGCGCTTCTCTCGGAAGAACTCCTGCACCCGCAGGTCCTTCACAGATAAATGGCGCACCTTGCCACTGCCCTACCTGTTGCAGATGCTCTGGGCCGTCGAAGAGTCGCTCAAAACCACCAACTTGCACGGCAGACGCGTCAACGCCTCGATGATCTGCGTCGTCTGGACACCCGTCGCCGCGCCTTTGATGATGGCATAGAACTCTGCCTCCCCAGAGCTCAGCGCAAGCAGTGACTGTTTAGTGGACGCGCTCATGTCGATCAAGTGCTCTCCAAAACGTTCAACTACACATGACATGCTCTTCCTCGTCTCTCTGTCGGCGGCCCAATCAGAATCGCAATGCTCAGTCAGATGCGTCGGCATCTTCTGGTACGCGAAGATCCAGATCTCGCTGGGATGATCAAGGAGGTAACGAACGCACCGGTGCAGACGCAACGCGTGCATCTTCGTAGGCGTCGTCATCCCCTCCGTGACCGTGCTCGTAGTGAACTTAACACTCGGGACATCCTCTGCCAGGTACTGCAGGGTGCCAGCCGCTGTCCTGAAGACCTGCGCCGGCCCCGTGCCAAGAGGTTCTATGATGTCTCGATCACCTTTCCTGGTGTCTTTCGACGAGGGCGTGGCCGTGCCCCGGGACGATCCAGGCTGTGGGCCTTGCAACTCCATCAGACTGGTGATGCGTTCCAAGTAACCCTCCCACTCGAATCCAAAACTAGTCTCCACCGGATCGTTCGCTTGAGGTGCTTCAGCTCCGCGGCTTGCCCTCCGTGCTCTGGCGATCCGATGCGAGGGGGGATCTTGACCTCAAAGTGGCGTTGCATGATCTTGTCAAGCTCGTCTAACGCTTCCTTCTCTGCCTCTGCCTGAAAATCGTCACCGTGACACCCGAGACTGATGTCCAACTCGTGATGCACGAACACCATCGGCACAACCACGATCATGACGAAACCCTCCTCCGTAAGAGCTTGATCACGTAAGTGCCAAACTGCTTGCTCGCCTCCCGGGTGCCATGCATGGCCTTTCGCAGCAACCACGCAAAACCTTCCTTTCTTACGTCTGCCGGCGGGATGACTGCTGTTTTCCCCATCGACTCCCGCGAGCCTTGCCCAAGTGCCGTCTGAGCGCTGCTCAGACGCAGCGAGGCTTGCGATTCACCTAAATACCTTTACTGGTGGTGTGGATTGCGTCGCGTCCTCTCGAACGTGCGTGTTTACCTCTGTTGCAACGAGGCGCGCGCGTACTGCTGCCGAGTCCGCGCCCGAAGGCTTCGGTTCAACCCTTGCTTCAGGGCTTCCGACCAAGGAATATCTTGCGTTGGCGATTTCTCAGCCCTTGCTTCCGGGCATCCGACCAAGGAATATCTTGCTTCACTTCGTAAGCGTCGATGTCCCTCATCTCCTTGATCTTGGCTTCGCACGCCTTCTGTGGGCCCAGCTTCACGCCGGCCTTCGTGGAGAAGTACTCCTTGCTCCAATCCACGTTGATAGGGGCCACTTCTGGATCCCCCCTTCCATGGATGAACGGAGGTAATTCGGCAACTGCTGTGCCCGCAGCTGCCGCTACGAGGCCGGGCTCGTGCAGCGTTGGCAGTCCAGCGATCGTTCTCGACCGTTTCTCGCTTGGTCCGTCGTCTTCTTCGCCCATTTCGTGGTCTGGGGCTTCCACGGGAGACCTTGGCAGCTCCTGCTGCTGCTGCATGTGCGCGTCAGGCACGTCTTCAGACGCAGGTGCGGCACGGCGTGGCTCCTGAGCCACTCCCGCTGCACCTCCGGGCCTCCCTGGATCCTCTGGTGCTCGCAGTGGTGCGGGTGGTGCTGGTGTAGGGGCCGTTGCTGGCGGCGTGTGTGCAGCAGCTCCTTGACGCTGCTCCCGGGCCTTCTCCTGGGCCTTCTCCTGCACCTCCTCCTCCGCAGCGACTAATCGCGCGAATCGCTCCCTACAGGCAGGCGTGTGCCTCGCCTCGCCTGGCGCCTTGCATCCAGGGCAGTCGGGCGTTTTGCCTAGACGAATGATGCGGTCCACGGAGATATACACATCTCGAAGCTTCGGCGGCCCTTCCGGCAACTCCCGGGCAGCCGGCGGCACCGGTTCCCAGGGGGATCCGACGAAAGCGTCTAAGAGCTGCTTGTTCCAGCATTGCTGCACCGGCCTGCGCCAGATGCTCCTGCACGTGAGCACACCTCTGGACGCACCAACAAGATGTTCGTCTACCGAGATGCCACCTGTCGTCTGCCTTCCCCACGGAGGATAGCGGCGACTTGTGGTGCACGCACTCACCAAATTCCATTATCTCGCCGTTGTTGTCCTTCCCGAACGACTGGCTGTAGGGAGTTTTACCGTCTGCTTTCACCAGAAAACGAACCAGCAACCATCCAGCATGGCGAACGAGCCACGGCTGGATTTTGTCGCTGAGAGGAAACACCTGTTTGTACACGGACTCAAGCCTGTGCTTCAAAGCCCTGTACTGTTTCTCCACCTCGTAGTTACTACGCTCGATGAGACCAGCGCTCTGTGAGGATCCCTTCGGCGTGTTACGCTTTGACGCGCTATGTTTGCTGCTGCGCGTCTCGATGAAAACGTCGACCAGACGATTGATTGGCCTCTCGCCATCAGAAAGCAGCAACATTCTCGTGCGCCCGCAGAAGCGCACAGCTTCGCTCATCAGTGCTAGAGCGTAGTCGTCTTCGCCCTTCTGGTTCACCATGCCTGGAAGCGGCCCTCCGGACTTAGCGTCCAAGACGTTCAGCACTGCGTGCATCTCCTGCTCGTCTCTTTTGGACGTCAAGAAACGATAATCAACGCTGATCCTGGGCACTGCTCCCTCAGCCTCTAGTTCCTGCAGCGCGTGGGGGTCCTCCGTGGCCTTCCCTGACGCGCAGTGGTCACGCCGCGACCTAAATGGCTGGTGTGTGAGCTGATGGGAGTCCCATTCAGCCTGCGTGACTGCAAATGGAATCTGCTTCGCCCGGCCTCCTCGCTTCCCCTGAACCTACCATCAGAATTGGCGGTCGGTTGTCTGGTCGCGCAGGCGCGGGCGCTGGCCCGCAGGACGCCCGCATGGGCGGATTCCGATCCGCGCTCCCGCTCGAACCCCCTTCCTGCACCGTGGGGTATCCTTCTGCTGCCTGCAGTTCCTGAGCCGCTGGCGGATCCGATACTGGCGGTGTGAACACCTTCTTTGCTGCTTTCGCTGGGCAGAGAGGTCGCGTTCCCCCGGCCGGCTGCTCGTTTCAGGGCTCCAGCCAGCACGCGCCTCTGTCTCTGATAATTTCTAAGCCAGGCGTCGCCTGCGCTACCTGGCGCAAGCCTTGGGCATCTCGCGACGAGATGACCTTCTGAACCCATGGGGCCGAAAACCAACCAGTTCCCTGCGTCGCAGGCGTCCGACGCAGACACCACAGGCACTGTCACCTGTTCACTGGAGCTGTGCCTCAACGCGACCCCCGCGCCGTCGGCGGCTTGCAGGTGGGACCACCTGCCGTCTCGTAGGCGGACCTCCTCTCCTGTGGCTGTCGCAGGCGCCGCAGGCTTGACAGACGCGTCTGCCGTGGCGGCAGCGTCGAAGGACGTGGGGCACACGGATGCTCCCGCTCCGGCGTCCGCCATCACCCTTTTCGGTCCCTGGAGCGCCGCCGGTGGTCTGTCTCCAACACAGGAAGCATCGGCAACATAAAGCCATGACTGACCTCGTCACGGTCCAGCAACAAGGCGGCGCGCGGAGCCGCAGTGTCGCTGCCTCCCGGTAGTTCCGGGGTTGCTGCCAGCTTCTTCTTGCCCTTGGCGTCTTTGGCGTTCTTCTTGCACTCTGCGGCGATGTGGCCTTTCTTGCCACAGTACCAACAGTCTTTCTCAGCTGCTCCTACCTTCGCCTTCCCCTTGGGCTCTGAGCCCTTTACTTTGCCTTCCCGTCTCCCCCTTTGCCTTTTCCGCCCCCCTTCTTGCCTTTTCCCGTCTCCCTTCTTGCCTTTTGGCGTTGCGCCGAGTTCCATCGGCCTCGGTTGAGAGTTCAGGTGCTGCTCTGTTCCAGCCATTTCAAGGAATACCTCCTTCATGGCCATCCACGTCTCCAGTCTGGCGGAGTTCTTTACTAAGCGCTGCTGGACGGTCGTGTCTACCATGTTGACAATCACAATGCCAATCTCAAGGTCCTCATCGAAAGGTTTCCCCGCCTGTCCTTCGCACTCGCGAACCAGATGCTCAAACTGGTCGAGAGACTGCGGGATGCCCCCAGAGAATTTTGCAGTGAGGACCTTGATTAGCAACCCCGCCTTCCTCGTCCGGATCTTCGGGTCCCAGTCGAGGATGGCTTGCCGCCGCGCCTCCAGACCCTCCCCGGGGGGAACGGTAGACATCTCGCCCTGAGCAGCATCGCGGAAGAGCATTACCATCACGTAGTACAGCTGTGACGACAGACTGGCCTCCCATGGCTCCAGGGACGCGTTCGTCACCACTGTTGCTGTGGCCTCTGCCCGCGCCAGAAGGGCTGGGTAGCGCGGGTCTAGTGCTGCTAAATACGCCTGAAGACGAACGACCACTCTGGCCATTTCGCCCGTTGTCCAAGATAGGTGTCTGGTTTGCCTATCAAACGCGTGTCGACACATGGCTGGAGTACCGATCCAGTCCCTTGCGGTGACGACGCCTGGGCGGAAGCTGAAGCAGAAGTAGGCGAGGCACGCAACTCTTTGATTGCGTTCACCAGCTCGGTGATCTGGCCCGCCTGCTGCCTGACTTGGCTTTGCAGCTCCTCAGCCGTAGACATTGCTGCTGACGAGAACGAGAAAGGTCGCGGGCGGCTTCCCGAGCCGCTCTGCGCCCCTCCTGAATCTCGCCCAGAAGCTCGAGGAGTTCTCCCGCGTCAGCGTGGCGACGCCCCGCTGGGAGATAGAGGCTCGCCTGTTCTCCAAGGTGCGGCCGACGTCCCCGAGCAGAGTGTCTGCCTTTGCGCCGTCAGGGAGCTCGCCCCGGGAGTCTCCTGGATCGACACGAGCTGCTCTACCTCGTCTCGCGCAAGCCGAACAAGCGTCGAGATGTCAGCCTGCTCCACGAGACAGAACTGGCGCACCACTTCCTGGTGCTGCTCGCTGCTGGTCTCCAGCAGCTCGCCCGAGAATTGGCCCGGCTCGCCCTCCCGGTCCAAGTGCGGGCGGCCTTCCACCACGGCGCGCCGCAGCGGCTCAGACCTGGCGGTGGCGATTCGCTCCTCCTGGAGTGGCGTGTCCTCAGCGCTGATACCCAGATCAGCGTAGCGCCTCGCCTCCAGGTTGCTCGCCGAAGCCACTGAGGTGTCCGGGTCGCGCCTCAAGATCAGCTTGGTGGCCCGGCGTCGGCGGCGAAGCTCCTGTGCCTCCACGCTCCGACGCTCTCCGCGGCGACGCTGAGACGGCTCCTGAGCCGCGCTCGCGTTCCGGCCCGTATCGCGGGCAGACGGGCGGCCCTCGCCACCGGGCTGGGCGCGGCGCTGCGGCCGCGGCCGGTGGCGCCAGGGGGCGCCGGCCAGGTGCCGAGGGTCGCCCCCAGTCCTGGAGGAGGATGCGGCTGCCGAGCCGCTTGGCGAAGGTCCTCCGGAGCCGCGGTGGCCCTTAGGAGGCATACCACAGCTCAGCTACCATGTCGGAGCGCGCGCGGATGCGCACGGGCCCTTTTCGGCGCACGGGCCAAAGAGGGCTGCAGTCCACCTCTCTCCCCTCTGTGCTACGCTGCTGATACTGCCTGCTGCTGCCTGCATCTACCTACCCACACCTAGATGACTGAACAACTGATGGGTCTAAAACTGCATACTGCAATCAGCAATTCCCTTGAACGTGCAGGATGCCTCAACAAGGTGAGAGCGCAAATGTAGAGTTCGGGACGAATGTCGGTGAATATTTGAGCCGTGATGCCGCGATTGGAGATTGAGGCCGCTAGTTTTGTGAACATGTGAGCCAGCAGAGCCCGAGTGAAGAATTCGGTCAAGATTCAAGCGGTGGGAGAGCAAGTTCATACTTAGGTGAAGATGTTGGCGAAGATTTAAGCGGTGAGAGCGCGCGTGGATATTCAGGTGGAGATTCTGGTGATAACATATTCGGCGAGTGCGCGAGTGAAGATTTCGTGGAAGATTTTGGATACTATTTAAGCACCGAGAGCGCGAGATTTCGGTGAATTGATAACCGGTCACAGCGCGAGTGAAGATTTGGGTGAAGATTTAGGCAGTGAGAACGAGAGTGAAGATTTAGCCAGATATCCAGATGAATATTTCAGCATCGAGAGCGCGAGTGAATATTTAGGTAAGAGATCCCGGGGAATACGTAAGCAGTGAGAACGCAAGTATATATTTCGAGGCAGACGCGGGTGATTCTTTTAAGCTGCGCAAGCGTGAATGAATATTGAAGTGCAGATTTCCGGTTCAAGAGAAGATTTAAGTCAAAATTTAGGGTCCCGTTGATGATGAAGATTCAACTGAAATTTACGGTTCGGGGGAAGACTTTGAAGATTTACACTTGGGGGGGAGGAAGGGATGAAGATTCAGGAAAAGATTTCGGGTCCGCGGGGGAGATTCAAGTGAAGATTTAGGGCTCGGTGGGGAACATTTGGCCCAGATTTCGGGTTCGGGGGGGGGGGAATGAAAACTTATGTGGAGATTGAATGTCTGGGGGAATGTTGGTGCAGATTGCGGGTTCGGGGTGGATGGATATTCAGGTGAAGATGCTGGGTCCGGGGGGGGATTGAGGTGAAGAGCTAGGGTTCGGGGGGAGATGGCGACGTAAGTGAAGATTTAGAGTTCAGGGCAATAATTAGGGCGGCACGTAGCACCCCGCACTTGCGGATAAGGGTGAGGGGGCGGCGGGGGCGTCTGCAGTCTGCGAGGCTCTGAAGAAAAAAAAGCCGCTGCAGGCGCACAACTTTTAAGCTGCACAACGAGTCCGCCGCAAGCGCCGATTTTTTGACAATGAAGGTGGGTCGCGGGTTGGGTCGCAAAGGGGTCAGGGGTGGGTCGATGGTGTGTCGCGGGTGGGTCGCGGGGTGGGTCGCGGGCGGGTCGCGGGGCGGGTCGCGGGTGGGTCGCGGGCGGGTCGCGGGGCGGGTCGCGGGGCAGGTCGCGGGTGGGACGACGACAACAAACAACAAACAACAAACAACAACAAGAATCCGCATCGAGGAATCTCACTTCAGCCACGCACCCAGGCACAAAGAATGACTGTTCGGTTCCGTCCCATCACTCTGACACTGAACGCGGTTTGGGTCGCGGGTGGGCCGCGGGTTCTCCGCCGGGCACGAATGCGCAACATGCCCGCCGCAAGCGCGCAAAAAATGGTTTGTACCCTGAACGTGGTCGCGGGTGGGCCGCGGGCTCTCCACTTGAAACGAATGCGAAAGATGCCCGCCGTAGGCGCCGAAAATGATGGCTTGTATCTTGAACGTGGTTTGGGTCGCGGGTTGTTCGCGAGTTGGTCGCTGGGTGGGTCGCGGGCTTTCCACCTGGAAGGAATGCAAAAAAAACCGCCGCAGGCGCCGAAAATGATGGTTTGTATCTTGAACGTGGTTTGGGTCGCAGGTGGGTCGCGGGTGGGTCGCGGGGTGGGTCGCGGGTGGGTCGTGGGCGGGTCGCGGGGTGGGTCGCGGGCGGGTCGCGGGTGGGTCGCGGGTGGGGTCGCGGGCTGGGGTCGTGGGGTGGGTCGCAGGGTGGGTCGCGGGTGGGTCGCAGGTGGGTCGCGGGTGGGTCGCGGGTTGGTCGCGAGTTGGTCGCGGGATGGGTCGCGGGGTGGGTCGCGGGCGGGTCGCGGGTGGGTCGCGGGTGGGTCGCGGGGCGGGTCGCGGGGGGTGGGTCGCGGGCGGGTCGCGGGGCGGGTTGCGGGTGGGGCGACGACAACAAACAACAACAAACAACAAACAACCTCAACAAGAATCCGCACCGCGGAATCCCACTTCAGCCACGCGCCCAGGGACAGTGAATGACCGTTCGGCCCCCTCACTCTGATGTAAGTGAAGATTAAGGATTCGGGCGAAGATTTAGGCGGACATGTAAGGCCGGGAAAAACTTAGAGTGGAGATTTCGGGTCAGGGGGGAGGTGAACATCTATGTGGAGATTTAAGGTTCGGGGGGAGACATAAGTGAATATTTCGGTGAAGACTTAGGGTCTGGGTGGAGATTCGGTAGCGATTTAGAGTCCGGTGGAAGATGTAACACAGGTGGAGTCTGGTGAAGAATTAGGGCTTGCACGAGGGGCGGGTGGGGATCCATGTGCAGATGGGAGGCTCGGGAACGGATTTTGGCGAAGATGTGAAGTCTGGTGGGGGTGCAGATTTAAGTGGGGATTTAGGATCCGGGGAGGGGATTGTGGTGAAGATTTAGGGTTCGCGGTGGGTGGAGATTTAAAGTTCGAGGGGAGATGCGAGTGAAGATTGAACAAGGATTTAGAGAACAGGGGAACATTTAAATGAAGATTTAAGTTAAATGGAGATTTAGGTTTCGGGGGTCCAAGTGAATATCGAGGTGGGCATTCACGGTTTGGGAGAATATGTAGGTGAAGTTCGATGTGAAGGTTAAAATGTTGGGTGGAGATTTAGATGTGCAGATGAAAGATGAAGAATTAGATTCCGGGGGAGTTGTAGGTGGAGATCCAGCGTGCAGGTGAAGATTGAGAAGGCGATTCAAATGACGATTTAAGCTTCGGGGAAGACTCGCATGAAAATTTGCGAACTCGGGGGGGGGGGGGGGGGATGGGATATTTCGGTGAAGATTTGAGCTCTGAGATGGTGAAGATTTCACATTCAGAGAAGATTTACGGTTCGGGGGAAGATTTTGCTGAAGAAATACGATTCGGGGAAGGCGGGAAGGATGGGCATTCCGGTGAGGATGTCGGGTCCAAGAGAGAGGTCTCAATGAAAATGTAGGGCTCGGGAGGTGCAAAGATTTGGATGCATGTTTAACGTTCAGGGGGGATCTATGTGAAAATGTAGAAAGAGAAGTTAGATCCTGGGGGGATGTAGGTTATGACTTAGGTGCGGATCTAAGGCCGGGGGGAAGTTGACGTAATGTTTAGGTGGGGATTTTCAAGCCGGGGGAAGATTAAGGTGAAGATTGACGTGGGGCCTTAGGATGCGTGACAAAATGCGGGTGAACATTTAAGTGAAGATTTGAAATCCGGAGAAGATGTTGGCGAATATTTGGGACCCGGGGGACAGTGGCAGAGGGCGCGCCGCTGGGTCTCCCCAAGGGGGGGGGGTAGGACCCCCCCTTCCCCGATCCGTCGTCGGGGGGCCCCCTCCCCCCCCCCCCCTTCCCCGGTCCGTCGTCGGGGAATCCCCCCTCCCCCCCTTTCCCCGATCCGTCGTCGGAGAACCCCCCCCCCCTTCCCCCCTTTCTAGGGGGGGGGGGGGGGGGGGGCGAACTCCCCCCCCCTCCCCCCCTTTCGCCGCGCCGCCCCCTGACTCCGGACACCGACCCCTGCCGCCCCCGCCCCTAGTCCTCACCCTGACCCAAACCCTCAATCCTAACCCCAATCACTAAGCCCAGCCCCAAACAGTACTCATTACTCATTACTCACTACCTACTACTGACTACTCGCTGTTCGCTACTCACTTCTCACTACCCCCTACTCACTACTCACGGCTCACTACTCACTATCCACTACGCACTACCCACCACCCACCACTCGCTACTCACTACCCCCTACTCACTACTCCCTCCTCCCTACTCACTACTCACTCCTCACTTCCCACTACTCAATACTCGCTACTCACTAAGCACTACTCACTACTCCCTACTCACTACACTGACCACTACTCATTACCCACTACCACTATCCACTACTCACTACTCACTACAAACTACTCATTGCCCACAAATCACTACTCACTACCCACTACTCGCTACTCGCTACTGCCTACACAAAACTGGCTACACAGTACTCAGTACTCACTACTCGCGACTCCCATACTCGCTACTCAATACTCACTACCCACTCCCCGCTACTCACTATTCACTACTCACTACCTACTACTCCCTATAGTCACTACATAGTCTCTGGTCACTAGTCACAACTCACTGGTCACTAGTCACTACTCACTACCCACTACTCACCAAGCGCTACTCACTACCCACTATTTGCTACTCACTTCTTACTACTCACTGCTCACTACCCCCTACTCCCTACTCCCTACTCACTACTCGCCACTCCCTACTCGATACTCACTAATCACTACCCACTACTCACTGCTGACTACTCTCTACTCACTACTCACTACTCACTGCGCCCTACTCGCTCCTCACTACTCACTACTCGCTGCTCCCTACTCGCTACTCACTACTCATTGCCCACTGCAACTACCCAATACTCTCTATTTATCACTCCTCACGACTCACTACTCACTATGTACTACTAAAGTATTCAATACTCAGTACTCACTACTAACGATGCGCTACTCACTAATCACTACTCACTACTCACTACACACTACTCATTACTCACTGCGCACTACGCGCTACCCACTACTCACTACTCACTAATCACTACTCGCCACCCACTACTCACTACCCACTACTCACTACCCACTACTCATTACTCCCTACTCCCTACTCCCTACTCAGCACTCACTACTCGCTACTCGCTACTCACTACTCACTACTCACTACTCGCCACTCACTACTCACATATCAGTACACACTACTCACTATTCACTACTCACTGTTGAGCAGGACCCAGGGGTGCTGGACCCCGCCGCGGCGGGGCACCCGCCGCCAGGGGGTGCCCAGAATCGGCGGGGCGCCCGCCGCCGAGCCCCCCCCCCCCCCCCCCGAACCCCCCTTCAGGGGGGAAAGGGGAAGGGGGGGGGGGAAGGGGGGGAGAGGGGAAGGGGAGGGGTTTCTGGACCCCCCCCCCCTCCTCGAGTGTATTGAGGGAGATCCACTGGCGCGCTTTCGCAGTGACAATTTAAGTGAAAAGTTACTGCTCGGCGGGGAGATTTCACTGGCGATTCAGGGGCTGGGGGGGATGGAAGTTTAGATGGGGATGCAAGGTTTAGGAGAATATTGATGTCATGATAGAAATGAAGATTTAGGGCCCGCGGGAAGATTTAGGAGGGGGCGAACATGAAGATTTTCATGGAGTTCTTATGGAGTTCTTAAAAGGCGGGAGGTTGGGATCTGGTGGAGATTCAAGTTTCGGGGGGGATGGGGATTTAGGTGAAGATGTAAGTCTGGTCCGGGGGGGGGGGGGGGGGGGCGGGGGGGGGGGGGCGGGCGACGTGGGGGGGCATTGAGAGTTCGGGGCAATATTTAAATTAATTATCAGGTGAAATTTCAGGGCTCGGGCGAAGACGTTGGCGAATATCTAAGCGAATATTGAGATGAAGAAGTGCGATTCGGGAAAGGAGGAGAGGGTGGGCGTTCTGGTGAAGATGTCGGGTCCAAGAGAGAGATTCCGGCGAAGATTTAGGGCTCGGGAGGTGCAAAGATTTTGATGTTATTTAAAGTGCAGGGGGGATCTAAATGAAAATGTAAGAAAAATTAGATGCGGGGTGGATTTTTAGGTTATGACCCAGGCGGGGATTTACGGCCCGGGGAAAGATTGATCTAATGTTTAGGTGGCGACTTTCAAAGGGGGGAGGTTTAGGTGGAGATTGACGTGGAGCCTTGGGATGCATGACAAGATGTCGGTGGACATGTGAATGAATATTTGAAATGCGGAGAAGATGTTGGTGAAGATGTGGGGCCCCGGGGACAGTGGCAATTGACATGAAAAGTTACGGTTTGGTGGGGGGATTTGACTGGCGATTCAGGGAATGGGGGCGGATGAAATTTTAGATGAAGATGCAAGGTCTAGGGGGAGATTGAGGTCATGATTCATATGAAGATTTAGGGCCTGCGTATTTAGGTTGATAATCAGGTGCAGTTTTTAGGGCTCGGGCGAAGACCTTGGTGAAGATCCTCGCGAAGATTCAGATCCCAAGGGAAATTCTGGTGAAGACTCAGCGTCGCGGGGGAGGTCGAGATTGATGTGAATATCCAGTGTTCGGGGGAGATATAGGTGCAGATTTAGCTCAAGATCTAGGGTCCAGGGGGGGATTCTGGTGAAGATTTAGGCTCCAGAGTATGTTTAATATTGCGATTGAAGTGGCGATTTAGATTTCAATGAAAGATGTAAGCGACTATCTAAGGTCCGGGGGGGGGCGTCGATGAAGAGTTAGGGTTTGCATGGGGGGGGGGGGGAGATTCAGGTCAGAATTAAAGGTTCGGGGAACGATTCTGGTGGAGATGTAAGGCCCAGTGGGGGTGAAGATTTAAGGTCCGCGGTGCGAAGATTCAGGTGAAGTTTTAGGGCTCGTGGCGGGTGGATAATTATGGTTCCAGGAAACGCATCAGAAGATTTAAACCTAGATTTGGGGCGCGGGAAAAATTCAAATGAAGATGTCGGTGAAGATTGAAAGTTCGGGGGATGAAGATTGAGATGAATATATGCGGTTCGGCAGAAGACTTCGGCGAATATGGATGTGAAAATGAAAGATTCGGGAGAAAGTCTTGAACGGAACATTTAATGATGATGCTTAGATTGCGGGAAAATTTTACGTGAAGATTTAGGCTCCGGGTGAACATTGAGGCGGCGATGTTAGTAAATATTGAAAGTTCGGAGGAATGTATGTGAGATGTTAAGGTCAGGGGGGGGGGGGGGGGTGGTGGTGAAGATCTAGGGTCCAGGCGATGATGAAGATCGAGATGGAGATGCACGGTGCGGGGGAAAATGCGGATGGAGATGCGCGGCTCGGGAAAGGCGGAAGGGCTGAAGAGTTGCGAAGATGTAAGGTCTGGGAAGGAGATCTAGATGGGGGTTCAAAGTTCGCGGAGGGCGAGGATTTAAGTGGAGATTTAAGATTCATGGGGGAATTTACGCGGTAATTTAGATGGGCACTGAGATCCCTGGAAGATTTGGGTTAAGACGCTGGTAAATATTTACGGCCTGGGGGAAAATTGAGATGGAGACCCGGGCGAAGATTTTCGGGCGGGGCGAAGACTTTGGTAAATATTAAAATGGAGATTCACGGTTCAAGGAGAGATTCCGGTGAAGTTGTAAATGAAGACTTAGGGTCGGGGGGGGGGGGGGGGTGTTATGGGCAGCCGCCGCCCGAAATCCGCACCGCAATCTTCACCCAAATTGCCGCCGAAATCTTCGCCGAAAATCTTCAACCAGACTGCCGCCAGCCTAGATCTTCGCAAAGATCTTCACCCTGACTCCCGCCAGCCAAAATCTCCCCTGAAATCTGCGCCCGGACTTCCGCCAGCCTAAATATTCATTCAATCTTCGCCAGGACCAGCGCCAGCTTAAACCTTCACCGAAATCTCCACCCAGAGCCCGCCGTCCGAACTCCTCCCCACATCTGAAACTCCCCCCCTCCGACTGAATCTCTCTCTGGCGCGCAGGCCGGGCTCGCATTCGCGCAATTATTCGCATTCGCGCCGCGCGCGGGCCTGCAGTGTATTGATGTCCCTCGCCGCTATTGTTGCGCTTGCCTACAGCGCGCGCTTCAGCCACTAATTCCAGAGCCCATTGACGCTCCACTGCAGGGGGGCATTTTTAATAGTAGGTGGCGATTTAAGGCCCCAGCGAAAATTGCAATGCAGATTCTCGGCTCGGGGGGAGATTCTGGGGGAGACCGATGTTAACCTGTAAATTGCGATGCAAAGTCAAATGGAATTTTAGGTGAAGATTTTGGTGAAGATTTACGGTCTGAAGGATTCTGGTGAAGATTTAGGGCCCGGCGGAGAGGATGAACATTCAGGTGGAGATTGAGGGCTCGCAGAGAGCATCAGGTAGAGATTTCGAGTCCACCAGCGATTTTGGTGAAGATTGAAAATCGGGGAGAGGATGTAAGTGGCCACCTAGGTCTTGTGAACAAATTGTTGTCGAGATTTCGGGTTCGGGGGGAACGGAAGCGATTTAGGTGAAGATTCCAGGTTCTTCGGGAGGAAATTTGGGTGGAGATTTCGGGCCCGGGGGGGGGTTGAAGACGAAGATTAGGGTTCGGAACGAGATTCAGGTGCATATTTGTGGTCCAGGAGCGATTTTGGTGAAGAAGATGAAACGATTGAAACGAAAATTTTGGATTCAAAGAAATTGTGGGTGAAGATCTAGGGTCCAAGGGGGGATGCAGATTTAGGTGGCGATTTAGGACCCAGGTGAAGATTAAAGTGAAGATTGAGAGCCCGGGGAAAGATGTTGGTGAAGATTCGCGGCCTGGAAAAGGATGCGATTCATGATCCAGGGGGATATGTTGGCGAAGAAGGCCCGGGGCAATATTAAAACAAACTAAGGATTCTTGGCCCGGGGAAGGATGTAGACTGAACTGAAGATTTGAAGTCCGACAGGAGATTCAGGTGAAGGTGCAGGTGAAGAGTGAGGCGAATGCGCGGCATGGGTGAAAATTTTAGTGGGGATATAGAACGCGGGATAGGATGGAAATGTCGGTGAACATTTACGGCCCGGGGAGAAAATTCAGTGAAGATTCGCGGTTTGGGGGGGGGTGGAGATTTAAGTGAAAATTTCAGGCCGGGGGGAGACGCAGGTGGAAATGTAGGGTCCGGGGGGAGATTTTGGCGATGACTTCGGGTGAAGGGGGGGGGGGGGAGATTTAGGGTAAGATTGAAGGCCCGGGAGAAGATTTCGGTTAAGTTTTACGGTCTGGGGGGGTCTGAAGATTTAGGTGAAGATTTAGGGTTCGGGGGGGATTTCGGTGAAGATTTAGGTGGCGATTTAACCGGCAAGAGCGCGAGCCAACACGTTGTTGAAGATTCACTGCGTGAGTTAAGCCGCGAGAGTGCGCGCGAGTGAACATGTTGGGGGAGATTCGAACTAATTTTTCAGCCGTGAGAGCGCGAATGAAGGCCCGGGTGAAGATTGCACATGAAGACTTAATCCGCCGACCCCTCGGGGTCACAGCATGTGAGATGCATCCCCCTCCCCAAACCCCTCCCTGGGGAGCCGTGTCTGACCGGCTGGGTAGGGGGGGGGGGGGGGGCACAAGTGCCGGCCGCGCCCTTGGGCCCCAAAACTGACGAAGAGAGCCTCCAAAGGCCCCCTGGACTGTCCAAGAGGGCCAGGAGTCGCCGAAAGATCGCTCGAAAACGCCAAGGACTGCCTCTAGATGGTCCCACGGGCCCCCAAAACGTCCCAAAAAGCTAATAAGAAGCGCCTCAAGAAGCCCTCTAAAGCAAAGCCGTATCGTTCCCAAGGGAAAACGTATATGTTCAGCGCATTCGCCTCTTGGGCTTTTACGAGGCCCACAACGGCCCAAGAAACCTTCAAGATCGCCCAAGAAGACTCCAAGACGGACCAAAAAGGCCCCAAGACGACCCCAGAGGCTTCCAAAACCGCCCAGGCGGGTCCCAGGACGGCCCCAACAGGAGGCCCACAGGGGGAACTCGAATGAACATTTCGAGAATTCGGCCCCGAAAAAACAGGAGGAGGCGCCAAGAGGACCCCAAGAGGTTCCCACGAGGTCCCCGAAATGCCTAAAAAGAAACCCATTAAGGCCTCAACACGACCCCCAAAAAGCCTCAAACGTGCTGCCAAGAAAACCAGAGAAACCCAAGAGCAGAGCCGCGATCCGCCAACCGCCCGACGAAATCCCAAGAAACTGAATCACCAATGTTCCCCAGAAATCACGCGCGTTCCGCAACCTCCATGCTTCACTCTTGCTGAGGTGGGGGTTTGGACGAAAAGTTAAGCAGTGAACGCGCAATTTAAGATTTAAGCGCAGATTTCAATGAATATTGCTCGCGCGGGACAACGAAACGCAAGCAACACGAGCGGCGCCTGCCCGCGCGAAAACAAAACGCCAAATAAGACGTGCGGCGCCTGCCCGTGCCAGAACAAAACGACCAGCAATTTCGGCGGCCCTGTGGCCACAACGCATGGGCGCAACGGCTATCGTTCAGAGCATGTAGACCGAAAACGAACGACCAGAAAACAAACAAACAACACTGTTCAGGTTCAGCCCTGAAGTTCGTTGTTGAGCGCATGACGCAACATACAAACTTGGCGGGGAGACGCGTGGTGCCTCCCCCGAAGTGTCACCCAGGCGCATGGTGCCCGGACCTTGATGCTCCTTCCCCCTGGCCAGAGCCACCATAGGGCTCGGCGGCGGGGCGGATGCATCAGCCACCAGCGGGCGATGCCACCCGACCGCACGGGAGGCCACCATAGGGCCTCCGACGGCGACCAGGCGCGGGCGGGGCGGACGGGCGAAAAGGACTTCATGGAGCCCATTGCCTTCAATGGAAATCGCCACCACCCCTGGCGCGGTCCGTGCGGCGTCAGGGGGGGGCTGCCCGCGCGCCCACTCTCCCACCATAGGGGAGGGTGCGAAGTCCCTGCACGCGGGGCGGGGTGTGCAAGGTGAGACATCATAGGTCCCCCAAGCAAGCTAGGTGCGCTCGCGTCATATCTGACGTCCTACCCTCCCTCCAATTCCTTTTCCATGGCGTATATGTTCTCTCTCTTCGCAAACTCGGATGTCGCAGCAGGGCATAGCATTTCATGGCACAGCATGGTGTTGAAGACGAACGCGCAGCATGACATAGCATGGCGTGGCGACGCTCCGAAGTGGGGGGGGGGAGGCTTCCGCGGCCCAGAAAATCAACGAAGCGACACCGAATGTGTGATAACTTCCGATGGTCTCTTCGGGAGGCCGTTTGCAAGATATGGGGGCCTATTTGGAAGGACCGAGAACCATGCCGTGGCATGGCATTGGAAATCATGACGTCAGCGCTGCAGCGGGAGCACGATTCGGAACGAGCGAAGCGCGGAAATGAGGCCAGCGCTGCAGCGGGAGCACGATTCGGAACGAGCGGTAGCCAGAAAATGAGGCCAGCGCTCCAGCGAGAGCAGCATTTTGAAAACAAAGAAAGCGGAAGCGCGGAAAAAAAATGAGGACGCGTAGCCTGACATAGCATGGCGTGGCGACGCCCCAAAGTGGTGGGGATTCTGCGGCCCAAACAATCGAACATCGGCACCGAATGTGGAATCACTTCCGATGTTTTTCGGGGTGTCCTTTTCTAAATTTGGGGGCCATGTGGAAGGACCGGCAAACATGCCGTGGCATGGCGCTGGATCACCAGAACGGCCGTCTTAGAATACAGGCACGACGTGTGAAAACAGGACAGCTTCAGCCGGATATGTTCTGAGAACGCTTCGTGCACACCAGCAGAGGCTCTGAGAGCATTCTCTGGTGGGCCCCTGGGCAGGCCGGGACGCCTCGCCACTGCTCGAAGGATGCGGGCGCCGCCCGCCGGGTGACCGCCGCCCCGCCTCGTCGAAGCTGTGCACCTCGCCCTTCGAGGTCTTCAGCTCGTCCTCGGGCCGAGGGCGGGCCGCCCTCGGCCGGAGCAGGCCCGGGTGTCTACCAAACTCGCCATCGCTCGGACGTCCATTCCTCGTGTATTATTCGATTTCGTGCGTGTTTTTTTTTTTCGCCAAATGGTCAAGGATGGTCCTCGATGGCCGTCGCCGAGAAAACATGCACACGTCCGAGCGATGCCAAGCAGAGGTTCGCGCGTCGCGCCCCGCGGTGCGCGGCTCACGTGTGGCGGCGCGCACGAGGGGGCACATTCGGACCCAGGACAGGAGAACATGCTTCAGGAGCACGAGGCCCCGCGCCATCCCAAAACGAGGGACATTTTCGAGGGTGTCCTCCCCCAGGATGCGCACGAGGATCCCGCGGGCACGAAGAGCGCGAGGGTATTTACCCTCCCCGAAGCGACCTCGATCTTCTATCTCGGTCCGACTGCAGGGGGAGGGGGGGGGGAAGGC
Source organism: Prorocentrum cordatum (assembly GCA_963575745.1). NCBI lineage: Eukaryota > Dinophyceae > Prorocentrales > Prorocentraceae > Prorocentrum > Prorocentrum cordatum. Next base: position 79,377 of record CAUYUJ010000364.1, on the reverse strand, counting down.
TTCTTAGACAGAGGCTGCTTCTTAGAAGGCGCGGGCCTCACATCTACAGACGAGGCCCGCGCCTTCTGAGAAGCGGCCTCCTTCTGAGAATTCTTCCCACCTCCCTCTTACCCCCCCTTCCGAGCGTGGGGCAACTGTGAGCCCACGAATATCAGACCTTCCTTGAAGCTGCATCGGCACGGGGCAGAACGCGAATCGGAATCGACCGTGCCGGGATGCACATCAGTGCCACGGGCCGCCTTGGATCGTGAGGGTGTCGGGATCGAGGCGATCGGGCCACCCCGAACTAACTTCGAATCAACATGTCGGGTCGGATCGACGCGGATCCTCGGGTGCCTCACCCGCTGCTGCCTCGATCACTCCCTGCGTTCTTCCTGCCCTCCCGCCCTGCCCGCGTCCGTGCGACCCCCAACCGAATCCCCTGCGCTGTCGATGACGATGACGATGACGACGACGGCGACGACGACGACGACGACGATGTCGTCACATCGTTTGGCACAAAGGGGAACGGGTACTGAGGGAAACGGGTCCTGGACCCTGGGGACTTCCACCAAGATGAGTTTTTCATCCTCAACCATTTTCTGACCTGGCCATCGCTCGGACGTCCATTCCCTGTGTTTTTTTTGGTTTCGTGCGTGGCTTTTTCGCCAAATGATCAAGGATGATGCTCCTCGATGGTCCTCGCCGAGGAAAAAACGCACACGTCCGAGCGATGCCAAGGGTCCTGGACCCTTGGGCCTTCCACCGAGATGAGTTCTTCATCCCGAACCATGTCCCGGGGCGCGTGGAGTGCCCAGGGAGCTCGAGAACGGCCAAACACCTCAGGGCCCCTTTCCCTCAGAGCCCGCTCCCCTTCGGGCGAGTCGTCTTCGTCCACGGCCCCGAGCTGGGATCCGTGCGCTCTGTGAACACGAGGTCGAGCTTGGCCGCCCTGCCCGTCGCCTGGCGGGCTCGGCGGTCGATCCCGCTGCTACTGCCGTGCGCCGCCGTGCGCCGCCGTGCATGCTGTCGTCGTCATCGTCGTCGTCGTCGTCGTCGTCAACGTCGTCGTCATCGGCGACGGCGGCGTCGTCGTTGAACGTGCTGGCCCATTCTCTTTGCAGCTCTTGCAACTGGATGCATGGAAGGCGGACCCCTCATCCTCGTCGCCATCGTGTCCTACGAGGGTGGTTGCGGTAGCGTGACGATTCAATCAAATAATGCAGGAAGGTGACCCCGACCAGTGTATTTTCAGCAATCTGTGTGGAGCAACCCGTGTGGTGCAGTCTAGGTGTTGCAGTCTAAGCTGCGCCCTCTATGCTGCGCAGTCGATGTTGTGTAATCATGCAATGTATGCTCTACAACCTCTTCTGTTGTGCAATCTACAACGTGTGACTTACGTGGAACAAACTAGGGGAAGCAATATTTGTGTTGCAATATGTGTATACATATATATATATACATATATGTATAGATGTGTGTGTGTGTGTGTGTGGAAACCTATGTCGTGCAATCTACGTCGTGCATCTATGTGTAAAAAAACTTGGAGCGGTAAAATCCACAGCTGGCGCACAGTGGCCTCCAAGATGGCTGAAGATACCTCGCGATGGCTCAAGATAGCGTCCGACGGACAACCAAGTGGACTCAAAGCGGCCCTTAGACGGTTTCAAGTACCCTCCGAGCCCTCCAAGGACCCTTCCAAGAGGCCAACAATATTCCAGAACCGACGGAACATCCATGGATGTTGCTCGCCTTTTCGCTGCCGATGGGCTGCCGAGGCCTGGCGATGGCCAAAGCCGGTCCAAGAGAGCCCCAAAAGGGGCCCAAGAGGGCCCCAAGAGGCCCCAGAGCTCCCCGAAAGAGGGCCCCAAGAGGGCCCCAAGAGAGCCTCAAGAGGACCCCAAAAGCGTCCCAAGCGGCCCCGCGCGGGCCCCAAGAGAGCCCCAGGACGGCTCCAAGAGACTTCCGAGAGAACGCGCCCAAGGCGGTGGTTACAGTGTGCGCCTGTGCGCTTCCCTGATCAAGGTAGCTCGCCTGGCGATCTGCTTCCGGATGGGGTGGTGGGGATGCGCAAAGCGTCCAGGACTTGATGCGCCTGCTGAGAAACCTATGGCCTCCTGAAAAGCTTCCAAAAACCGCGCGCAAGCGTTGCTTGAAACCTGATGGTGCAACACCATGTGTATTGATACGTTGTCGGGGCAATCAATGTTGAGGTCTGCGCGGAACCGAATGCTTTTGACCAGGTTTCGGAATGCGCGCGCAACGACGAACGCGCATACATTTCTCATTCTAGAGGTTGCAAACAATTTTTGCGACAACACGCGCGCAAGGCCGTTCGAAAGATTTCGACATGCGCGCGCCGGAGGCACGTGTGGCAATTAACGCGTCGTAAACATAAGCGAAACGCCTGGTATCCTCGAGTATCCGCAACAACGCGAACGCATGCTCTTGTGAAGACCCTCGTTGCGAAACCAGGTTCTTTCGATTTTGAACTCCGCACTGACCTTGCGGGTCTGGAATGATTCCTGGATGCGCGCGCGACGACTCGCGCGGGAACACTTCAATTCGATTCTTTGTGCTTGGGATTCGTGGCGCCTGATGGTTGGTTGATAACCGAATGCGCCCGTATTGTTTTTTGTTGTACGGAGATTGGGGGAAGGGTACAAAAGGACTGCTGGGATGGTATGGGCCAATGTTTCGACTGGGCGATGGGCAGAAACATATGTGAATTGCAACGCAAAAAAAACGCGCCTCTAGGTCAGGCGGGATTAGATCATAGTGCTGCTCTCGAGAAGAAAAATGACATTGAAAAACTTGGCGGTGTCTGCTAGCGGAAACATCCCACCAGCCCGCCGGCAACTTGGCTTGCACGACCCATGCGGCGGCGAATGCGATGAGAGCTCGGCGTTGGCTGGTGCATCCCTGAAGCCGCGCCAGCCCGCGCATGCTGGCACGCACAGCTGCCTGCTAGTTTGGTGCGACCGACGCGGCCGCGGTGGCGCTGACCGCTGGGCACATCCCAGCGGGCACTTCAGTGCGAGTCGGTGACTTGGGCGGGCGCGGTATTAAAGCGACGTCGGCATCGGTAGTAACGGTGATGATCGTAGCGATGCTGGTCACGGTGATGGTGATGACGACGGCAAAACCAATGACGGCGCCGAGTTTGATCACGCCGATGACGATGCGTGTGTCCTCGCGTCGGGGAGGAAGGTTTTGTAACGCGTTTGGCACGCGCGCGGCCGACGCGCGCGAGCGGCCCGCATTGCAGTCTTTGACCAAGATCGTGCCTCCCTGGCACGCGCGAAAGGCCCGTTTGGCTGAATCTGACGAAAAGCGACGGTTGTCTTCAGAATTCGCAACGGTGCGCGCGCGCAGACTTCATTTCGAAAACGGATATTGCAAAACCGTGCTCGGGGCACTCGATCATGAAATCGCTGCGAAGCCAGGGGGATTTTGAAGGATTTTGGCATGCGCGCGCGACGACGCGCGCGCACTTTGTCCCATGAAAAAGATTTTGGAGACTGACAATTATCGATGAACGAATGTGCTCTTAGTGCTTTTGGCAAAAGATATGGGGGGGGTCGGTAACCGGCCTGCCTGGAATGGTCTGACCTGATTGTTAGGATGGGCGGGTGAAACAAATCTGGAGATAAAACAAAACACCATTCGAAAAAAAGGTGACCCGTTAGATCCGAAGAGGGGGTCCGAATGTTCTCTACGGTACCAGGATCTATGTAGTTCAGCAGACGCTGTGGGTCCACGCGTTGCAATCAGCATCGAAAAGAGCTGGAGCCGCCAACTCTCCGGATACAAAAGGGCCCTCTGGAGGCCCTCAGGGGCCCCTTCCCTGCACCCCTCGCTGCCATCCTAATTTGCCGCCCCCCAACTACGCGACTCCCCACCCCCGCGCAGTCTGTTCGGCGCCGCCTTTGCGCGGCGCCAGCGTTGAACCGACAGTTCTTGCGGCGGCAATCGCGTTGCCGGGGTGTGCCGCTGCAGGGGTCATTCGGCCGTCCGCGCCGGGGCGCCCAGCTCCGCAAAGGAAAACGCTCTGGCACGCAGGCGCCGATATCTTCATCGGGCCCTTGCGGCTCCCATGGCCTCCCGCCCCGCCCAACCTTTGGAGCCCCTGCCACATCGCGCGCCGGGCTCCGCCGGCAGAAGACTCCGGAGCCTTCCCCTGGCCCGGAGGCGCTTCCCGTCTCCTCCCTCCTCCCTCCTCCCTCCTCCCTTCCCGTCATCCGCCACCGTGCCTTGTGTACATTGAGGCGTGGACGAATGCCAAGGTCTGTCTGGTCGGGTTTCTTGAATTTTCGAAGGGCCCTCCCCCCAAGTGCGCACCCGCTCGCATCGTCTCCTCTTCAGGTTCGCGCGCTCGAGGCGCAGATGCCTCTGAGACGGCCCAATGAAGCTCAAGAGCGGGCCACGTCGGCAGACGGCCCAAGATGGCCTGAAGACGGCCCACGAGGCCGTCGAGGCGCCCCAAGAGCTTTTCCAACCTGGTCTCGAGAGGCACACAACATATAGTTCCCATAGGTTTTGATACGTTTTTCGAGTCTCGCCTTTTCGAGATTCCGACGCCCCAAGACGACCCAAGAGGCCACCAGGACTGCCACAAGACGGCCCAGGAGACCCACCAGAGAGCCCCAACATGGCCCCAAAAAGCTTCAAGACGGCCCAAGAGGTGCCCCCGAATGCTAAAGAGGCCCCCGAGAGCTCCAAGAAGGCCCCAGAGGTCTCCAAGACTGCCCCAGAGCCGCCAACGACTGAGAGCCCTAAGACAACCCAAAGAAGGGCTCAGGAGTAGGAACACGAACAATGGCGATCTGCTCTTGGATGGGCTGGTGGGGATGCGCGAAGCGTCCAGAATTGGATGTGCATGTTGAGAAACCTATGACTTTCTGAAGAACTCACCACAAGAACGCGCGCGCAAACGTTGTTTGAAACCTGGTGATGCAAAACAATGTGTTTCAATCTGTTCTCGGGGCAACCAATGTTGAGAATCCAAGCCTTCTGCCCCACGAGGCCCCCAGCGGGCCCCCTTGCCCTCTCGAGCAGCTGCCACCCAGAACGGTGCGCTGGCACGGTGGCGGAATGGCCGAAGACAGCTGGAGACCAGTGATGTTGTCAGCACGACTGGGCTGAGCGTGACAATCCAATGATGATGCCGAAAAGCGGGCAGTGATGGGCCGGAGAGGGAGAGGGCGAGGGCTGCGGAGAGGGCGAGGGCTGCGGGCGAGGGATGAGGGAGAGGGCGAGGAGGAGGACGAGGAGGGAGAGGGAAGCGCTGCGTGAAGGGCGAGGGAGGAGGAGGGCGAGGGAGGAGGAGGGAGAGGGAGGAGGAGGGAGGCCTGCCTAAAGGGACAGGGGAGGGAGAGGGAGGGAGAGAGGGAGAGGAGGAGGAGGAGGAGGAGGAGGAGGAGGAGGAGGAGGAGGAGGAGGAGGAGGAGCGATGCCGATTCAGGGGGAGGACAAACAAGAGGGCGAGGGCTGCGGGCCCTCATCGACTCGTCGATCGCTTCCTTGCACTTTGGGCTCAGCTGCACCTGCGCGCGCAAGTCCGTGATCTGATCGTCATCGTCATCACATCCACCACCGTGCCTTCGGGCACGGAGTGGGCGTGCCCTCCTACAGTCAAGTCACCCCGTAGAACCGCCACCGTGCCATCGTCACCGTCATCATACCCGTCATTGTCATCAATCACCGTCATCATATCCGTCAACCCGTATAACCTCCTGAAGTCATCGTCATCATATCCGCCACCGTGCCATCCTGCAAACAACCCCTATAATAAGGATGCGCGGTGAGGATGCACGGGCCTTGGAAGGCCATGTCGACGCTTTGGGAGCGGGGCGCGGGCAGCGAAAGCGGCCAGGGATGGGCCGAAGGGAGAGGATGCAAGGACACACTTGGGAAGGTTGCCCATCCTGACTGTGCGGGTTGACTGTACCCCTCAACTTACGTAGGTCGAGCGTGTCCCACTACAGACGGTTTTTGGACGCAAAAAAACATACCCCCAATATGATCAAACATAGCACAAAAATGATCGAACAATAGTCCCCCGAGCATGTTTTACTATTTTTGAACTGTCCCCTTGTAGAGGGACAGGCCCGACTTAACCCTGACCCTCTAAACTCAATCCCTGCTCCTGAGGAGTCTCTTAGAGGCTCGGACCCCAAATTCTGCAACATCTCTGGGGACCCGCCGCCGCTCCCCGCTGGACTTCTTCGGGGCCAAGAGAGCCCCCAGACGGGCCAAAAGGGCCCCATGAGGCCCCCCAAAATGGTAGAAGAGGGCCCCGAGTCGCCGAACGATCGCCCCAAGATGCCCAGGACGGCCCCAAGACGGCCCAAGAGGCCTCCTACGAGGTCTCCAAGGAGCAACACACATGCATTTTCCTCAGGTGTTTCAAAGAATTTGGCGTTCTCGCCTTTTCGGCTTCCCGACGCTCCGACCCCAAAGGCTTCCAAGAGGACCCCAAGACGGCCCAAGCGGGCCCAATAGGCGGCCAAGACGACCCAAGGGGGCCCAAAGGCGGCTCCAAGAGGGGGTCCAGATTGGGAGCCCGAGCGGACATTTCGAGCTCTCGGCCCCGATGGGCCCCCAGGAGGCCCCAAGAGTCTACCAAGAGGCCCCCAAAGGCCCCAAGAGACCCCCCAAGAGACCCCCCAAGAGGCAACCAAGAGGCCCCCAAGAGGCCCCCCGAATGCCCAGGCCCGAGAGCGTTCCGAAGAGACCCCAAGAAACATCCCTGAGAGCTTTGCCCCATAACTCAGGCTCGGTGCCGGGATGGGCCGAATGCCATCAGATATTGCACAACGTATGCGCAAGACTGGAAGAGAAGCGATGGGGGACCGGCACAAAACAATTTGGGCAAGCACGCCATGCCCGGCCCCACGACGTCCGATCCCTCCGTGCAGAGTCGCACCTCGACCGCGCAGTTGCAACTTTGGAGCGAGCGTGCAGTAATCGGGAGCGGCCAAGAGGGGGGTGTCCAAGAGGGGGGGGTGCAAAACATGACCGGCGGCATGTGCGCGGCCCAGCGGGGGGGCTAGGGACATAATGAAATAAGAAGAGGCGCCATGAAATCTGGGGAAATATCATGGCCCACGCCATGATATCCACCCCCCCCTAGTCATCACCCCCCTCTTTTCCGCCCCCGAAGTAAATGCAGCGCCTGCGCGGAACAGTCGGAGCCCCGTCGCCTCGCCATACTTCTACGGTCGCACGGAGCGGCGAGTGAGGCTCGCGACGGCGGCTCTACACCCTGCGAAATGCTTAAGAAATCACGGGTTAAGAAATTCATAGTCTCAGAACGTGAATAAAAACCCAGAATTTCTATTCAAATCTTAGGATTTACATTGAAACATTAAGAATAATCGAGCCTCTGGCCGAAAACTTAGGTTTTCTTAAGCATCGCCTACGGTGTACCAGACGGGAGAAGCTGGAGGTCGCGGAGGCACGATGAGCGCCTCCATCGCGGCACCGAGGGCAGAGCGGCACCAGCGGCAGGAGCTCGTGAGGGAGGAAGCCACACAGCACCACTTTGAGGTCGGGCACGTCCCCCTGCATGCGGACTTGGGAGACAATTAAAGATCTCCCCCGAAAAAAAACGCCCCGAACCAGTTTCTTAGTAGTACTAGTGCTCTGATGAAAAACCGTCCCCTTATAGTATTGTTGACTGTGTTTGAAGATCCTTCCTGTAGAGGGACATGCCCGACATAACACTGCTTGATGGCGTTCGGGGGTCGGGCCATGGGCAACGCCAGCAGGAGGCGGAGGACCAGAAGCGACAGGACGGGCAAGCCCACAGACTTCCAACGCCACGCATTTCCCAACCATCCTGTGGTGATTGGGCATCGTGTCGAAGACACAACGCCCCGCGTCCACACTCACTCCTCCCCCTCCTCCCTCCTCCCTCCTCTCATCCTTGTCTTTACGATTGCTCCCTTCGTACTTACACATCTCGGCACACCCAAGGTGCGAATACGTTCCCGCGCCTATTTCGGCACACCCGTAACACGTTTCGTGGTTTCACAAAACGCTCCACCGAAGGCTTTTGTGGCAAGGTTATCATGCGTCCGCCGTCTCGGCACGCCCCTCACACGTTTCGTGCCCCTAGAGGGAAATCCTCCGGAGGCTCTTGTGGCAGGTTTCGCATGCATCCCCCCGCCCATTTCGGAACACCCTTCAAACGCTTCGTGACTCCACAAGGAACTTCACAAAAAGGCCCCTGTGTCAGGATTCGCATGCGTCCGCCCGCCCAATTCCGGCGCACACCTCACACGTGTCGTGGCCCACAAGCAGTTCCTCCTTCCTTCGTCCCACCTGCCTTGCGGTACTCACATTTGAAAATTGGGTCTTTCGGCACGAACATTCTGGTGGCGTGAGCCGTCAAGTTTTTCGACCCACCCTCCGGGGGGGGGGGCTGTTTTGATCAGTGGTGTTTCGCCACCCTTCTGTGTAGTTGGGTCCCCGCTTTCTCTCCGCAGCGCCGCCCGTTTCCTCATGCCACACCCCTCCTCATTTTTTCCCGACCATCATTGGTGTTGGGCTTTCGTTTTGAAGAGGCGGTCCACGCGTTCCCTCCTTCCTTCCTCCCCACCTTCCGCCTCCCTCCCTGCGCTTGCCCTGCCCAGTGCAGCTTTTCGGGGCCCCATAGGGAGCTCCACCGAAGGCGCCGCTGGCAGGGTTAACGCGGCGGCCTCGGGCCATTTCCCCACACCCCTCACGAGGATCGTGGCCCCATAGAGAGCTCCACCCGACGCGCCACTGACGTGGTAAGCGTGGCGGCCTCGGGCGATTTCGGCACGCCGTTCACGAGGATCGTGGCCCCATAAAAGGGGGCTCCACCCGAGGCGCCGCTGACATGGTAAGCGTGGCGGCCTCGGGCGATTTCGGCCTGCCGTTCACGAGGGTGGTGGCCCCATAGGGAACTCCAACAAAGGCGCCAGTGGCAGGGTTCGCACGGCGGCCTCGGGCCATTTCGGCAAACCCCTCACAGGGGTCGTGGCCCAGAAGGGAGATCCACCAAAGGCCCCCGTGGTAGGGTTCGCATGGCGGCCTCGGGCCATTCGGCGCACCAATCACAAGGATCGTGGCCCCGTAGGGAACTCCACCGATGGGCGCCAGTGGCAGGGTTCGCGTGACGGCCTCGGGTCCTTTCGGCACACCTCTCACGAGGATCGTGGCCCCATAGGAGCTCCACCGAAAGCGCCAGTGGCAGCCCCCCTCATGGCTTTCAGAACCCTCTCCTGCTTCTGCTCCTTGATCAGGGGGACGCCGTCTTCGTCGTCGCCCGTGCCCGCGAAGACGGCCACGAACGTGTCCATGAACATGTCGGGCTCCGGCGGGAAGCCGTGGCCACATAGGGGGCGCGGGCTAAGATGGTATTCACAACCGCGTATGGTTGGGTCCTTCGCCAGGCAAGTTCTGCCTGGGCCACGATACCCCGCGACATTCTCAGTGCGAACGGGGGCGGGGCACGCGGCGTGGGCGCCCAGGCAGGCGACAGTCGAGTGCCTGTGAACTGGCGGGTTGCACCCAGAAGAGGCCAATGTCCCCAAACTCGGATGGCTCCGTGCCTCATCAACTTCGCAAAACGGACACATGAGGAAGAGGAGGGGGAGAAGGAGGAGGAGGAGGAGGAGGAGGAGTCCGCGCCGACGGAGGCTCCTTCCAGAATGCTTCGCCAAGCCTTTCCACGCCTTTCGGGCGCCCAACTATTCCGGGATTTTGACGATTATAGACTACACATAGTGCTGGTGGCAATCCAAAAACACCTCGACGCGAATTCTTTGAACTTGCACCTTGTTCCGGCAAGACTAACCGTTTTCGAATGGGCACCGGCGGTAAACCGTTAAGCTGGTTACCGCCGGAACCTCGTAGAGCTCCTTGCACATGTAAGAATGTTCTGAATGCAGACAGAAAGCTCTCTGGAGCATAAGCGTGAACACTCTAACATTTGATTCTTTCGGTTTTAAAAGGAAGTCGGTCCGTAAGGTGTTTCAAAAATATTTGCAGCTAGAGACCTGGAACAAATTATTGTTGACGTGTCATAGTTTACGATAGGCGGGAAACATGAAACTTCTGAACATGAAAAGTTAAATATCTCAACACATTCTTTTTTAGAAAAAAACGACTCCGCTACCACTTTTTATCTTCTTTCCGGGACGGTCAACTAGCTCCACGGCCCACGCAGCCATAACCCGCAGTGCCTCGGCGACATCGACCCAGAAGGCGCAGGCAGGCAGCGCCGGGGAAACAGTGCGTGCTTGGGGAACTCGGACCGGAAGAGTTCTCCCCAGCCCACGGGGGTTTTTGCGGGTGCTTTTGCACCCGGCCTCCAGGAAAGGAAAAGGGCCCCCCTAGGGACCGCGAAGCCTGGGACGCTTTCCTGACCGCAGCGCCTGGATCTGCTTAGCTTTGACAGTGGTGCAGCCAGCACGCAAGTCACAGGGGTGCCTAACTGTTGTGCAGCTATCTATGGCAGCGTGTGCAAAACAATTAACCGACCGCGGGCGATAATAACCTCCCTGGGGTAATAAAGTTCGCGGTTCCCGCGGGGATGATAAAGGATTTTCCTGGGGAAGGTAAATTAACGATGATGATGATGATGATGATGATGATGATGATGATGATGATGATGATGATGATGATGATGATGATGATGGTGATGACGACGATGATGGAGGAGGAGGAGGAGGTTAAACCAGGCGCACGACAGAAGCCTGACTCGAGCGATCTCGAGGCCCGTGGCTACTTGCCCGCAGAGGCGCACTACACAAGGATGACTCGAGAAATCTCGAGGCTGCGGAAGCTGGTGTGGTGAGACCACCATGGCCATGCTCAGCGCTTTTGATGCTGTTGCTAATCAACATGATATGATAGCAACCTCGATCCCCGCAACTTTTCCGTGGATGATAAAGTTCGGCCTCCGCGCCTTCCCCACATATAGATCCCTGGTCGGGGATAAAGCAAATAGAGGGGGTGAGGGGGGGGGAGGTACTTTATTATCGCCTGCGGTCGGTTAGCCTGGCGAAGGACCCAACCATGTGCAGCTGCAAATATCGCAGGAAATGCCACTCTCATCATAAGCAGCGCACCGCGAAAGGGATGGAGCACGGGGCAACGCGGATGGGAGCCCCGAAACGTGCATGAGTTGTGCCGACATGGGCGGGGGGGGGGCGCATGCGGGCGTTGCCACTGGGGCCTTCGTCTAGAGCTCCCTATGGGGCCACGAAGCGTGTGAGGGGTGTGCCGAAATCGCCCGAGGCCGGGGCCTTCGGTGCAGCTCCCTGTGGGGCCACGATCCTCGTGAGGGGTGCGCCGAAATGGCCCGAGGCCGCCATGCGAACCCTGCCACTGGGGCCTTCGGTGGAGCTCCCTATGTAGCCACGGTCCTCACGAGGGGGGTGCCGGCATGACACGCGGAGGGCAGAGGCAAGGATGGGAGGATGGAGGAGGGGAGGGCGAACGCTGGGCGCCGTCTTCACAAAACGCGGACCCAACACCACAGGATTGTTGGGACTTAGCCTGGCGACGGACCCAACCACGTGCAGCTGCGAGTGTCGCAGGATCTGCCCCTCTCATCGTAAGCAGCGCGCCGCGAGAGAGATGGAGCACGGGACAACGCGGATGGGAGCCCCGAAACGTGCGTGGGGTGTGCCTGGGTGATCGGCAAACGCCAGTCTTCCACTGGGGCCTTCGTCCAGACCTCCCTACGGGGCTACGAAGCGTGTGAGTGGTGTGCTGAAATCGCCCGAGGCCGCCGTGCGACAAAGCCACTAGGGCCTGCGATGAAGCACCCTGTGGGGCCACGATCCTGGTAAGGGTGCGCCGACATGTCCCGAGGCCGCCAAGCGAACCTAGCCACTTGGGATTTCGGTGGAGCTCCATACGGGGCCACTATCCCAATCGCCCGAGGCCGCCATGCGAACCGTGCCACCTGGGCCTTCGGTGGAGCTCCCTACGGGGCCACGATCCTCGTCAAGGGTGCGCCGAAATCGCCCGAGGCCGCCGTGCGAACCCTGCCACTTGGGCCCTCGGAGGAGCTCCCTATGGGGCCACGATCCTGGTGAGGGGTGTGCTGAAATCGCCCGAGGCCGCCATGAGAACCCTGCCACTGGGGCCTTCGTCTACAGCTCCCTATGGAGCCACGATCCTCATGAAGGGTGTGCTGAACTCGCCCGAGGCCGCCGTGCGAACCCTGCCACTTGGACCTTCGGTAGGGCTCCCGATGGAGCCACGATCCTCGTGAGGGGTGTCCTGAACTTGCCCGAGGCCGACGAGCTCCCGATGGAGCCACGGTCCTCGTGAGGCGTGCGGCGGTATGGCCCGAGGCCGCCAGGCCAACCCTTCCACTGGGGCCTTCGGTGGAGCTCCCTATGGGGCCACGATCCTCCTGAAAGGTGCGCCGAAATGGCCCGAGGCCGCCATGCGAACCCTGCCACCTGGGCCTTCGGTGGAGCTCCCTATGGGGCCACGATCCTCCTGAGAGGTGCGGAGGAATGGCCCGAGGCCGCCATGCGAACCCTGCCACTGGGGGCTTCGTCTGGAGCTCCCGATGGAGCCACGGTCCTCGTCAAGGGTGCGCCGAAATCGCCCGAGGCCGACATTGCCACTTGGGCCTTCGGTGGGGCTCCCTATGGGGCCACGGTCCTCGTGAGGGGTGTGCTGAAATCGCCCGAGGCCGCCATACGACTCCTGCCACTGGGGGCCTTCGTCCAGAGCTCCCTATGGAGCCACGATCCTCGTGAGAGGGGTGTGACGAGATGGCCCGAGGCCGCCATGCGAACCTTGCCACGCGGGCCTTCGGTGGCGCTCCCTATGGGGCCATGATCCTCGTGAGGGGTGTGCTGAAATCGCCCGAGGCCGCCATGCGAACCCTGCTACTGGGGGCCTTCGTCCAGGGCTCCCTATGGAGCCACGATCCTCGTGAGAGGGGTGTGACGAGATGGCCCGAGGCCGCCATGCGAACCTTGCCACTTGTGGCCTTCGGTGGGGTTCCCTATGGGGCCACGGTCCCCGTGACGGGCGGGCCGACATGTTTGACATGCGGAGGGCAAAGGCAAGGATGGGAGGAGGGAGGAGGCGGAGGAAGGAGTGAGTGAGACGTGCGGCGCTGTCTCTTCAAAACGAGGACCCAGCACCACAGGGAATAACTCCTCGCCCTGTAGCCAGCAACCTGGCCACCTGAACGAGTGGGGTGGGTGGGGGAGGGGGGGGAACAGAGCAGGTGGCGGAGGGGGGACAAGGATCCACAAGCAGAACCTGTGGCGGCTCTCTGGTTCAAGAAAAGACGGGCGCAAGCAAAGCATTGCCAACAAGCGCGCAGGGAAACGACGGGCGCAAGCAGCGCATTGCCGATCCCCCCGACATCGCGGGAAAGGCAAACGTGCTCTCGGGGATCCTTCGGGACCCTGGGGGCCTTCCGAAGGTCACCGTGCAAGTTGGGGCCATGGGGCCAGACAAGCAGAGTGGACAAAACCGCATCAGCGACCTAGTCCCGTTCTGTGTACAGCTAGGAGGGTGGCAGCATCTCGGGATGACCCGCGCCTCTCTGTAGCCTCCTTGGTAACAACATCAGGCCAAGATCTCCCTCTGGTAAGGCACTTGGCCTGTTCAGGCTCATCATGCTCACTAAAATGTGATTTAGCTGTATGGGTACTCACATTACGGGTGCTGGCACCCTTGATCCTTCTCCAGTGGCCTGGCTGGGCCGCCTTGCCTCTAGAGGCCCTCAGGGGGCTTCGCCTTTCCCGAAACAAGCGCCGCGCAATCAGCATGCACTTCGGTGGCACCCTAGGTATGTCCGACAAAGCGCATAGGGCCGCGGAGTTCAGCGATCGCAGCAGTATGAGGAAAGCGTCCAAGGATGGCCCCCCCCCCGACATGTTGCGGACAAGCTTACCTTCAGAGTCTGTCTCGATCGCGGCCCATCCACCTTTTGCACCAACGTCCTGACCTTGGGTCCAGGACCGAACCATGCGTGAAAACCCTTGCCCCCTTGGGCGGAATTGGAAGGCTCAGTAGACCCGTTGGCGTCGACATGATGAACCTAATCCTCGACTGGGCCCCCCAGCTCCGTCTCAAGGATGGCCAGCCACAGTGTGTTGATCAGCTGATCGTCCCCGCCTGATGAGATAGTTTCCCAACTGGGTTCGGCGTCAACTTCGATAATCAAAAATCAATACCCAAAAACCAACTTCAATAATCAAACATACCCTAAACTAATCAATCACTAATCCGAAAATGGTCCCCGGACTATGTTTTGACTATGCTTGAACATATTCCCCTTGTAGAGGGACATGCCCGACTTTAGCGTAGAAGAAGCCGAAGAAAGGAGGGCAGCGGTACGATGCCGAACAACATGTGTTGTCCCAAACCAACAGCGGCCGCTGTTGGGCAGGCGGCCACCTGTCTCGAATGGACACAGGCGGCGTGGACAGCGAGTCCTGTTCAAAATGACCAGGAAGGGACAGACCCTCCCCGCATTCCTATAATCCTACCACGAAATGTTCGTAGAACCCAAACCTGATCTAAGAACAAAAACAACGTGCTTAGAACACAAGCCCGATGTGTTGAAACAAGACAGCCCCAGCCAGAAAGGTTCGAAGAACACTTCGTCGAAACCACACAGGGTCCATCGAACATTGCTTAGTCGGGCTATAGGCGAGCCAGGACGCTTCGCCACTGCTTGACTGTTGGACATCTTTCGGCCGTGGACAAACCTCCCTTTAATAAACCTCCCCTTAGTGAAAACGGCCTGGGACCGAAACCGACGGACCTGGACCCGCAAAAACGACGGCCGCGACGCCCTCTCGCGAACCGAACACGGCCAATTCCTTAATCGACGTGTCAGGTAGGAGGTCTGTCCACCCTCGAATCTTCCCCATTCGTTCCGCATCCGTTTCGTTCGTGCCGAGCGGCCCGGCGGGGCCGCGGGGAGATCCGCCGGCGGAGGCGCCATGCCGGGCTTCCCGCAGGCCTCCAGCACCTGCGGGGCCGGCGCCGGGGGTCGGAGGGCAGAACTGGGGGCCGACGGGTGCACATTGAACTAGCTCCTCCTTTTCCTCCTCCTCCTCCTCCTCCTCCTCGTCTTCCTCCTCCTCCTCCTCCTCCTCTTCCTCCTCCGGTTCCTCCTCCTCCTCCTCCTCCTCCTCCCTCCTCCTCCTCCTCCTCCTCCTCCTCCCTCCTCCTCCTCCTCCTCCTTTCCTCCTCCTCTGCTTCTTCTTTTCTTCTTCTTCTTCTTCTTCTCCTCCTCCTCCTCCTCCTCCTCCCCTTCCTCCTCCTCCTCCTGCTCCTGCTCCTGCTCCTCCTCCTCTTGGTTCTCCTCCTCCTCCTCCTGCTCGATGCTGCCGATCGGTTCGTCTTCCTCCTGCTCCTGCTCCCGCTCTCGGGGGTCCGCGCAGACTCCTTGGGTCTCCAGAGACGTAGCCTCTTGCCCCCTGGCCAGAAACTGCCAGCAACATATCCTGACTCCCCTGGTCTAACCACCACACTAGTTTCACACTGGTATCGCCATATCCTCACCACTGGCCAAACACTGGAAGAAAAATATCCTCACCCCCTGGCCTGAACTGCCAGCGAAACAGTGAGCTTCACCCGCTGGCCCAAGAATGGCAGCCAAATATCATCCCACTGCCCCCTTCGCCAAACATTGCCAGCGAAATATCCTCACCCACTGGCCTGAAACTGCCAGCGAAATACCCTCTCCACCCTGGCCTAAAAATGCTGGCGAAATATCCTCAACCCCTGGCCCAGAACTGGCAGCGAAATATCATCGCCTCCCTGTCCTACACGAAAATGCAAGCGACATATCCTCGCCCCCCTGGCCTAAAGGTGCCAGCGACATTTCCCCGCCACCCTGGCCTAATAAAAATGCCAGCGAAAGATCTTCAACACCTGGCCAAAACGTGCCAGCTAAATGTCATCGCCCCCATGGCCCCCTGGACACAACACTGCCACCGACACATCTCACCCCCTGGCTTAAAATTACCAGCGAAATATTTCCCCCCATGGGCCTAAAACTGCCAGCGAAGTATCCTCTTCACCCTGGGTCCCCTGGCCTAAAACTGCTAGCGAACTATCCTCACCCCTCTGGCTCCAAACTGGCAGTGAAATATCCTCACATCACTGGCCTGAAAGTCCCAGCGACGTATCCTCAACCCCTGGCCCCAAACTGGCAAGGAAATATCCTGTGTACCATATGCAGTTGGGGGTACCACGTTGTGGGTACCACTTTCGGTGGAGCCCCCTGTGGGGCCACGAAGCGCTGTACTGGGCGGGGGGGGGCGCGGCCGCGGCGCCTAGGGACTTCGGTGGAGCCCCCCACCCAGACATCCGGCTGCTCCAATTTCTTTGGTGCGCGGACCCAGGAGGTCTGGACCACTTCCCTGGGGCCGGTTTTTCGTCCTGAGTCGTTTTTTGACGCTCCCGAGGCCCGGCGAGGGCCCCCTGAGGCCGAAAACTGGCAAAAACCGCCCGCTCCGATTTTTTGCAGCGTCGGGTCTCAGGGTATGGGCACCAAAGTGCTACACTGGGTGGGGGAGACGCATGCGGCCACGGTCAGTTGGGGCCACCGGTGGAGCTCCCGGGGTCCCGATGCGCCGTCTTGGGGTCGCTCGGCCGTCCGCGCCAGGGCGCCCAGCAACGCAAAAGAAAATGCGCTGCCACACAAACGCCTCCATTTTTTGGTCACCCCTGAGCCGCCCCGAGGGCACTTCCAGAGTTTGGGTAGGGCTGGGAGGTCAGCTCTGCAGAACAGCCCAAACGGACGTCAAGGGGCGCAACCAACCTGTTCGGTCAAGCTGGAATGGATGCATCACACCCGGCGTCAAGCCAAAACCTTGGACACAAACGAACGGATAGATGCTGCACATCTTCGTGAGCTTGACCGGCGAGGCGTTGGATCACCTTGACGCCCCCTTTCTGGTGGTCCTGCAGAGGGAGGCGCTCCCCTGACCTTCCAGAGAGCTATTTTTTAGCACTGGAAACCTAAAAACCTAAAAAACGAGACGAAACAGCCTAAAACCAAGACGTAAAATAGCTTTGGGATAGGTTTTTACGTCGGGTGCTATTTTTTAGCCCTCCTGGAAGGTCAGGGTCTCTGACCCCTACTCAGTCCAGAGTGCCTTCGGCGCGCGCGCCCGCGCGCGGCGCCTCTCGGCGCCGCCCTCCTCCTCTGCGCGGCGCCAGCGTCGGGCGCGCAGTGCTCGCGGCGCCCACCGTCCGCGGCGCCCGGGGGCCTCCGGCGGGGAGCTCCCTGCGGCTCTGGGCCGCGGTGCGGAAACCACCGAGTGCTCCAGCAGGAAGTCACGATGGCGACGGCCACGACCGTCCACGGCCACTCGGCGGTGGACAGACCTCCCTTTCGTAGGCCTCCCCTCAGTGAACACGGCCTGGGACCGAAACCGACGGACCTGGACCCGCAAAAACGGCGGCCGCGACGCCCTCTCGCGAACCGAAAACGGCCAATTCCTTCATCGGCGTGTCAGGGTGGGAGGTCTGTCCACCCCCGAGCCATCAGGTCGGCCCCCCCTCCCACCAGGGCGCGAAGGCTGGCGACCGCCCTGCCACCCGCGCGGGTGCGGGCACTGGTGGACCATCACTGCAGCGAACGGATCGCCTGACGCAGCACATCGGGGCTGCCGGGCAACAGCCACATCGGAAAGACGAAAGGGGTCCTCCTCGTCAGCATCACATCGCATTCCACGAACCCTGCGCAGCCCCTCCTGCAGAAGAAGACGAAACCCCATGAGCATAAAATTCTGGCGCTCCGCGCCTGCAGAAGAAGACAAACCCCCATGAGCACAAACTTCTGGCGCTCCGCGCGGATTTCTTGGATCTGCGCTGGGCCCCCTCCCCCCGGCGGCGCCTCCGGCGCCGCCCCTGGACAGTCGGGAGCGGCCAAGAGGGGGGTGTCCAAGAGGGGGGGGTGCAAGTCATGACCGGCGGCATGTGCGCGGCCCAGCGGGGGGGGCAGGGGCGGAACGAAGTGAGAAGGGGCGCCGTGAAATCTGGGGAGATTCATCATGGCCCACGCCATGATATCCCCCCCCCCCCTAGTCATCACCCCCCTCGTTTCCGCCCCCGAGGACAGATCCCCGCGAGCCCAGCCCGCCAGGAACGACCTGCCGCAGGCCCTCCGTCCAGCCGCTCCTCGCGGGGCCATTCTCCCGGGAAGACTCCAGGGGCTCCGCTCGGAGCTCCCACCGCTGGCACGCTCGGGTGCCCGCCTCTCCTCTCTCTCTCTCTCTCGGGTGCGCTGTTCGTCTGTATCTCGTGCAAAGCCCTCACTACGTTGGGCCCTCTCAAGAGCCTGGGCGAACCGTGCCTGGGAGTGGCGGGAGCCAGGTAATAAGAGCAGGTGGGCTCTTGTCCTGAGAGGCCGTCACCCGAAGCTCAGAGGGGTTTCGTTGACGGCCGATGTCTCTGCTTTCGAGTGATCTTGATGGCAGGGGAATGGTCATGTACACAAAACAGATCTCGGGTGCGCCTGCGCGAGCAGCAGGCAGCGGTGCCGCGGCCCTTCGCCCTGGGCCGCTGCGGGGGGGGCCCGAAGGCGGCGCCAAGGCTCCCCGAAGTGCCGCTGCGCGCAGGCCCAACAGGCGTGCCGCTGGAAGCAGGGGGCGCCTGCAGGGCGGGGCGCGCCACGCCTCTGACCGCCACAGAGCCGAGGAGGAGGAGGAGGAGGAGGGGGAGTAGGAGGAAGAGGAGGAGCGAGGAGCGAGGAGCGAGGAGCGAGGAGGAGGAGGAGGAGGAGGAGGAGGTGGAGGAGGAGGAGGAGGAGGAGGAGGGGAGGAGGAGGAGGGAGGAGGAGGAGCGAGGAGCGAGGAATAAGGAGAGACGAGGAGGAGGGAGGAGGAGGAGGAGGAGGAGGAGGAGGAGGAGGAGGAGGAGGAGGAGGAGGAGGAGGAGGAGGAGGAGGGAGGTAAGGAGCGAGGAGGAGCGAGGAGCGAGGAGCGAGGAGCGAGGAGGAGGAGGAGGAGGAGGAGGAGGAGGAAGAGGAGGAGGAGCGAGGAGCGAGGAGCGAGGAGCGAGGAGCGAGGAGCGAGGAGTGAGAAGCGAGGAGGAGGAGGAGGAGGAGGAGGAGGAGGAGGAAGAGGAGCAGGAGGAGGAGGTTCGGCCCAGCCCTGTCCGTTTCGCGGCTCCTCACGCTGCAGCCCGCCAGGAGCCGGGGCAGACACGCTCGTGCGAGCTGCTGCGCTATCTCTCTCTCTCTCTCTGCTGCTGTTCTTTGGGCCGCGCCTGCGGCACGCCCTGGAAAGACTTCAACGGGTGAGGAACGGCATCACATACACTGTTTCGCGGTCGGGGGCGCCTGTCCCAGGGCGGCCTGAAAGTTTACACCCTTACGGTGGCAACGTAGGGGTAGAAACTTTCCAGCCGCTCAGGGGCAGGCACCCCCGGCGACGAAGCATGTTATCATATACCTTTCTCCGCACACTAAAGAATTTCGAGGCGGATCCAGCCGTGTCGACGAGAAGTTCCCTGGATGCCAAAACATGTTCCAGAGCACCCAAGCACCTCTACCCTGGATCCTCGACCCTCGATCCTCCTACTCCTCCACTCGATCCTTGATCCTCGATCCTCCACTCGATTCTCGATCCCCGATCCTCTGTCCTTGAACCTCTGTCCTCTTCCCCCGCGCAGTCCCTGGGTCTGGCCGAGCCTCCAGCTGGCTCATCAGGTCGCCGAAGAGGTGGTAGCGCTGCATGTCCTGGCTCGGCCCAGGGGGGGGGGGGAAGGCGATCAGAGGAGAACAGGAAGAGGAGTTGAGGGAGGGAGAGAGGAAACAAGGGGGGTTGGAAGGAGGACGAGGAGAGAGAGGGAGGGAGGGGGGGACAGGGGAGGAAGTGAGGGAGCACAAAAGGAGGGAAGGGGTGAGAAGAGAATGGGGAGGGGGAGGAAGGGAAGGGAGGTGTGAGGGTGAGGGGGCTTGCGATTGTCCCAGCGTTCCGTTCTAAAGACGGCGCGTCGGGGAGGGTGAGAGGGACCCTAGGAGTCAGCGGAGATGATCTCTCTGGGCCCCCATCGGCTCGATCTCGAACCCGATTTTCTCCATTGCGACGCCGCCGATGCATCGGCGATGCGGCGCAACCTCCGACCCCACTTGTTCCAGCCCCACCTGGGCGGCCTGGACTCGCTCTCCTCTGTCATCTTCCCTCCTCCTTCTACCCCTGGACTCTCCAGGGACATCCTTGGCCTTCCCCCCCCCGTCCGGGGCGTGGCGCTTCGCAGCTGAGGACGAGGCCAGGAATGGGGAGGACCCACTTACGACGGCAGCAGGGCGACCCCTCCCCGGGGGGCCGCGAGGTGGCGGACCGGCTGCCGGACCCCCAGCACACTTCAGTGATGCAGCGATCCACCCTGCAGCTCGGACCCCTCGGCGAGAACCTCACTGGGAAAAAACGCGAGTTTGCGGACCAGCCTCTCACCATCCAGTGCTGCAAATGCACTCGCTGTTCGAGAGACTGAGGCTGCGGGAGGGGGAGAAGGAGGAGGAAGAGGAGGAGGAGGAGGAGGAGAAACGAGGAGGAGGAAGAGGAGGAGGAGGAGGAGGAGGGAGGGAGGAGGAGGGAGGAGGAGGGAGGAGGAGGGAGGAGGAGGAGGAAAAGAAGGAGGAGGGGGAGGAGGATAGATCGATTGTGGGACCAAGTCCCGAGCGAGGCTGCGAGAATGCACGCGCACCGCCCAACAGCTGCACACATGTTGAAGGACCTGCGGCGCCAGGGTCTGTGAAGGCCTGAGCTTCAAGCAAGTGCTCAATGTTTCGAACAACCTGCCCTCCACCAAGGATGTTCCTGGACATCTATCTTCAGAAATACAAACTGGCATGATTGCCAGCGTGGACCCCAAACAGTAAGCTCTGGCACTGTGGATGTGTAAACTATGTGATGAACAAGCGTCCTGCGGCCTGTCTTCGAAGAACACATGCGAATCCTCGGGACACCCTCAATCGGCAACGGCCGGCAACGGACGGGAACATTGCGGATCCTCGGGGCGCCCCCCACAGGCGGCTACGGGCGGCAACGGGCAGGAAAGTGGCGAGTCATCTTCGGCGGTGGACAAACTTGAACAGGGACCGCCCGTCCTGGCATTCCTATAATCATACCACGAAATGCTCTTAGAACCCGAAAATGTTCTAAAAACAAAAACAATGTTCTTAGAACATACACCGATGTGTTGAAACAAGACAGTCCCGGCCAAAAATGTTCTAAGAACATTTCGTGGGAACCACAAAAGGTTATGATAACATTGTTTGGTAAGACTATAGGCGAGCCAGGACGCTTCGCCACTGCTTGACAAACCTCCCTTTCGTAGACCTCCCCTTGGTGAAAACGGCCTCGGCCCGAAACCGACGAACATGGACCCGCAAAAATGACGGCTGCGGCGCCCTCTCGCGAACCGAAAACGGCCAAATCCTTAATCGACGTGTCAGGGTAGGAGGTCTGTCCACCCCCGACAAATGGACTGGGGGGGGTCACGATCCGTACTTTTGACCCCTCCCCCCACTGCAACACCCCGGGGTGCGATCTGGGCGAAAACACGTTCTTCGCCGAGCACCCGGCAGGCAAATTCGACTAACACCGAACTAGTTGTGTATCTGACGTTTTCGATTCATGACATCAGCGGATTTGACGCGTGATTTTTTCGGTGCCGTTTCGTCTCAGAAAGAACTCGAATTGGTTCGATATTTGGGGAAAAATATACCGAACTCAACGGACAAAACAGTTAAAACAATACACCGGAAATGCGTGGTCACAATCACAATTCGCCCAATAATCAATCAGAAATCAGAAATACACCAGGAATGCAACCGAAAAGTAAACCAGATGCCCCCCAAGGTCCCAGATGACAGACGATCCCCACGGCGGCGGGTTGGGCCGACGGCGACTAACTTCCACGAGGTCCGCCTCCTCCTCCTCAGCCTCCGCCTCATTCTCCTCCTCATCCCCCCCTGCATCCTCGCCTGCGTTCCTCCGCCCGCACATGTGCCCCACCTCGTGAGGAGGAGGAGGAGATGGGGGACCCAACACATGAAGAGGGCGAACATGAGGAGGGCGAATCGCCCTGACGACGACGACGACGAGGAAAAGGGAGAAGGAGGAGGGCACCCATTTCCTGCGCCTCGGCCGCTTTGGCGCAAGGCCGCGCCGCGCAACCGCTCATGCGTGCTTGCCGCCATCGTCGCCGACCTCGTCGCCGCCCGCGTCGTGGCCCTCCACCTGGGATGATCGCGTGACAAATCGCTGCTTGGGACCCCCCTCCTGCCAGCACCGCCGGCGTCCGTTCGTGGCTTATCCCTCCTCCTCATCCTCCTCCTGTTCCTCCTCCTCCTCCTCCTCCTCCGCTTCTCCCCCATCCTTATCCTCCTCCCTCGTGCTCATCCTCCTCATCCGCCTCACTCTCTCGCCTCCTCCTCTCGTCATCTTCCGCCCCATCCTCCTCCTCCTCCCCTCCTTCTCCTCCTCCTCCTCCTCCTCCTCCTCGTTCTCCTCTTCGGGCCCCGCAGGGCCTCGGCGAACGCCAACTCGCGGACCAGGGTTGTGCCCATGACCCCCACAAGGCCCTGGGCGGTGATCAGCTCCGACGGGGACGGGTCGCGACCTGCCGCCTTTGGACCAGTCTCGTCATCCCCACCCTCCTCATCCTCATCCGCCTCCGCTTCCTCCTCCCCCACTTCCCCCATCAATACCATCCATTAACATTCGTCTGTCATCCTCGGTTCTATCTCCTCCCATCTCCCTGCTGAAGCATGAGTGCATGTCCTGCCTTCTGCGTTCTCCCGCCCCCCCCTCCCTCCACCCCCACTCATCCTCGCCCCCCTCGTCCTCTCATCCTTCATCCTGCTGCTCCTCCTCCGCGCCCTCGCGCCCTACGCATAATCCTCATCCTTCCACTGATTCTCCTCCTCCAATTTCTCTCCCTCCTCGCCCGCCGTCTTGCAGAGCGCGAGCGGCCAGAACACGCCGACGGTGTGACTCGTCGCTGTCGTCGACGGCGACGCCACTGCAGGAGGCCAAGAAGAGCAGGAGGAGGTCGCTGGACTTCAAGCTCTGCTAGAGAGGTCGGGGGGGGGTCTTGGAGACGCGCGGCAAGGGGCAAGGACCGGGGCCTGGGGCAAGGGCGCCAGGTTAGAGGAATCATTGGAAAAAAAAACCAACGGCCTTACAACCAGTAACTATCCAACAACCGTCCTCATCAAACAAGGGCGCATCCAGGGTCTGAACCTTCCTGGGCCACTGGGCCCACAGTCCGAAAAAGGAAGGAGTAGGAAGAGGAGGGGGAGAAGGAGGAGGAGGAGGAGGAGGAGAAGGAGAAGGAGGCGGGGCCCCTTCGCAGGAGGAGGGAGGATGAGGAGGAGGAGGAGGGGAAGGAGGAGGAGGACGAAGAGGAGGAACATGAGGAAGAGGAGGAAGAGGAGGAGGAAGAGGAGAAGGAAGAGGAGGGGGAAGAGGAGGAGGCGGAGAGGGGAGGAGGGGGACCCCGGACCCCCGACGCCGCGTTGATTTGTTCCCCGACGCCGAATTCCCCGATACCCGGCGCCGACGTCGGTCGGCGGCATGCCGCGGCAAGCCGGTGGCACGCCGCGCCGCGGCCAAGTCCCCTAGCCGACGGGCGTTGGACCGCGTGCCACCATGTGCATCCCCCATCCACACGTCGGTCCAACGCCCGCCAGAACACTCCGAGGATGATGCCTTGCCGCCACTTCGCCACCACTTCGGGACCCATGGCCGCGGGGGCGCAAACTAAACCTAGAAGGGCGGCCCGGGCGGCTGGCGGCCATTCCGTCATGGAGAGATGGGGATGTGGGATGTGGAGACCCCCCGAGCCACTTCCTCCTCCTCCACTCTCCACGCCGTCATCCTCACCCCGTCATCCTGCCCCCCCTCCTCATCATCAAGTGGAGGGCGAGAGAGGAGAACGAGGGCCGCGCCGCCGCCGGCCGCCCGCGGGGCAGCCGCGAGGGAAGGGCGAAAAACCGTCGCCTTCCTCGCCGCTTCAAGGGCCCCCCGAGCCCGAACCAAACCGGCGGCCTCGCCGCCGCATCTCCCCCTCTAGGGGAGAGGGGGGGCGAGGCCGCGGCGGGGGGCAAGGAAGGCGAAAGAGGGTCGTGACACCGCCGGCCGTCCGCCGGGCAGCTGGCAGTCACAGAGGGCGGGCGGAAAATCTGCGCGCGCCGCACCGCGCCTCCCGCGTCGCCGTCGGCGCGCTCCTAGGCCGCCGCTGCGGCGCCCGGCTGCTCTGGCTCAGGCGCGGGCGGCCCGGCCTCCTCGGCCCCTTCGGGGCGCGGCCGCTTCGCGGGCGGCGCCCGCGGCGGCGGCGTCGACTCCGCCGCGGCGGCCGCGCCGGGCGCCGCGGGGCCGCCAGCCTAGGGGGCTGAGATGAGAGATCGGAGATCATGGCCACGGCGCCCCTGGCTTTTCGTGCCACGTTGACGCCCATGGGGCCCTCCGGGCCTCGCGAAGGGTTCGGCGGGCACCGCGGGCCCCCCCCTGGAACTCCTGGAGACGCGCGGGGCCCCGGGCACACCTTGAGAGTTGGGAGAGATGCGTTGCGGAGATGGAGCGAGGGACATCAGAATTCAGAATCAAGGCCAGCCTCCTTGGCCGACCACTCGCCCGCCTGCTTCTCCAGGAACCTCAAGACGCCGCCGGGGAAGTGCCGGGGGGGGAATGGCGGGGGGAAGGGTGGGGGGGGCTGTATAAGACATGAGGGGCGGCGGGGGAGGAGGGGCGCGGGGGGGGGGATGATGAGGCAGAGGAGGGGGGGGGGGGCCCTCCTCCTCTCCTCCTCCTCCTCCTCCACACCCTGATCCTCGTCGTCTTCTTCCTCCTCCTCCCCCTCCTCAGGGGTGGGGTGGGGCGGTGTGGGGGGGGGGGGGGGGGAGAGGGCAGAGAAGGAGGCGAGGAGGGGGGGGAAGAGGCAGACAGGGGGGAGGGGAATGAGGGGGGGCACGATGAGGAACGAGCGGCACGAGGAGAAGGAGGAAACGGACACAGAGAAAAAGGGGGGGAGAAGGAGGCGGGCGAGGACCAGGGCGGGGGCAAGGCGAGAAGGGCGACGAAGAGGACAAGGACAATGGCGCGGGGGGCGATGAGGCGGAGGTGGAAGGGGGCGTCCTGCACCGCTGACTTACGGTCAGCCACGTCCGCAATGTTCTTGGTCAAGGCGCGAATGCCCCGCTTGATCAGGCCGGATCGCGCCCCCCCCCCCCCCCCCTCGCGCATCGGCCGGGCGACCGACGGGGCGCCCTCGATCGCGCCCCCGACGAGGAGGGCGGAGAAGCCAGGATGAGGACGAGGAGACGAGGAGGAGGAGGAGGGGGGGGGGGGGAGGAGGAGGAGGAGGATAGGGAAATGATAAGGAGGAGGAGGAGGAGGAGGAGGAGGAGGAGGAGGGGGACGGGGGAGGAGAAGGGAGGAGGGGGAGGAGGGCGGAGGAGGAAGACGAGGGGCGAGGACAAGGCGGTGGGAAACATCCCACCCACCCTTTCTCAGACAGGGAGAGCGAGATGAAAGGGGGGGGGGGGATGGGTATGGGATAGGGGATAGGGTAGGTCGAAGAAGATGAGGATGAGTAGAGGACGGAGGCAGAGGAGGCGGAGAATGGCCAGAATCCAGAATGACGGCGGGGCGAGGGAGGCATGCATAACACGCGTCTGTATGTGTATATATATATATGTATATATATGTATGTATATGTATGTATATATATATATATATATATATGTGCCACATGTATTTGAATGACTAGAGACGCATCAGAGAGAGAGAGAGAGAGAGAGAGAGAGAGAGAGAGAGAGAGAGAGGGGGGGGAATGGCCATAATCCAGAATGGCGGCGCGCGCGCCTGCCTGCGAGGCCACCGGCCCGAAGGTCGCCAGGGCGGGCCCAGCGGGGATCGGGCGGCTCGCCGAACGCGGCGCGCATCGTAGCCCTCGCCTGGGGAGGGGGGGTCGGCGGTCGGAAGGGGCTAAATCACTTGGCCTCGCGCGTCGCGCAATATCTTCGCGCTCTCGCGCCTTCGCGCCGCCCCCCTGGGAGAGGGCGCCAAATTTGGCCCAGGGCAGCTCTCGCGCCTTCGCGCCGCCCCCCTGGGGGGGGCGCCAAATTTGGCCCAGAACAGCGACGCGCGAAGCGCGGTTTTCTTCGCGCCCCCGGGCCTCCGCGGGCGACCTAGGACGTCGGATTGAAATGGGGGGCGACGCGACGGAGAGGCATGGAGGGGCGGAGTGGCATTGCGAGGCGATAGGATGTGCGTCGCAGCCCCACCTAGCCCTCATGCGCGCGTCGCCCCTCAAGAGCCCCGCGGCGTCGCAGAGGGCCTTGGGTCCTTCGGCGACACAGCGTGCAATGGATCACCTGGGGAGGGGCGGGGGCTCCTCAGTTATCATGTCATCATCTCCCCCGTGCCCCCTGTCGCCCCCTCTCTCCCCCCCATCGCACTCTCGTCATTTCTCATCTCACCCCTCGGCCTTGACACCTACCATTGCGTTGGCCCCGCGTGACCTATCGCGGAGTAGTCGAAGATGGCAGTGTCCGACGCGCCGCTGGTCTCCACGGCAATGTTGACGGGCACCCCGATGCCATTGATGAAGACACTCAAAGCTTCCTCCACGATTTCACAGATAGAGACGATGACGTCGGTGGCCCCCTGCAACTCTCCTTGCTTAGTCATGCCAAGCCACTCCCTGCACTGGCCGATGATGTCGGAGCGAACCATGTGGAGACTAGGGTCGAATTCGTACGCGATCGCAAGATGATCAAGCGTCTTCGATAGCTCCGCGCGAGTGGTCAGTGTATCGCAGCTCTCCGAAATGGACGCCATCGCCGTTGCACAAATCTCCCACTCGTGCACATGGATCGTAGTGGGATCGGGGATCTCAGAACTTGGACGTGCCCTCAGCTTGAGCAACACTGGAGCCCAAATCAATGCGTCCGCGTTGGCCGTCACATCAGCGTTGCCGTCCTGGCGGGCAATCACTTGAACGTGCTGCAGAAGTGGCCGGTGCACGTCGGCGAAATGGTATGTGAGCTCGCAGCTGTCAGACCAAGCTTGGGGGCGCGTCATCGCGAGGTCGCCATCGCCAGCGGGGGTCTCCAGGAATTTGTCGACGGCAGCCGTAGACAAGTCACTGAGCTCCAAGGCCGCTGAGTGCGCGGGCTTGAAGACGACGCCATCGGACACCAGCTGGCTGCACTTCAGCGACATGGAGATCTCGAGGCCCTCGAGGTCCCAGGTGGGCCAAACGGTCGTGCCCCTTTATGCCATATGTACTATGTCTTATGTATAAGAATGGGCCAATGACCGAAGGGGGGGGGGTAACCTCCCGACGGAGCGCCCCTATCCCCTATCCCGCCCTCCGACCCCCCTCCTCAGATTCCACCTGCACCGTGTCATCGCCCCCCATCCACCCCCCGCCCCTTCCGACGACGCGCGCCCGCCCTCCCGCCCCCCCTGGTGAATCCAGGGGGGGGGGGGGGGGACTATTACACCATCCCCCCTCGTCCGCCTTGTCACCGTCCCATCCCCCCTCGCCCCGTGCGTCGCCATCCGCCTCGCGCTCGTCATCCGCCGCGTCCACGTCGCCCTCATCATCGACGTCTTCGTCATCCGCCACCCTCGTGTCACCCTCGCCCTCTTGGCCATCCGCCTCATCGGCCCCCCCCGCTCGAGGGCCCAAGGCAGGGGTCGATTCCGAAACGAGTCCTTGCGGAAGGGCGCGTCGAGCAAGTCGAGCAGCCCCCCCCTGCAAGACTCGGCGGTCGCGCTCTTCAGCATCTCCGCGAAGTCCTCGCATTCATCATGGGCCAGCGGGGCCGCCGCCAGCCCGACAAGGCAGCGGGCCAGGCAGTTGACGTCGTCCTTGGACGGACTTGGTTTCCAAGACCACTACCATCAGTTGGAGGGGGCCAATATCTACCTTATCCTCCGCGTCCGCCGCCCCCCGCCCTCATCGTGCCTCCCCCCCCCCTCCCCCCCCCCCCCCCCCCCCCCGTCGTCCGTCTCGCTCGTCTTCCCCCCCTCTAACTTAGTGTTTAGTGGTGGTGAAAACATGCCCATCATCCTTGAATGCAAGCAGCCAGGCCGTCATCTCGGCCAGACGGGGGCAATCCGGCTCGACGAGACAGGCCGGTCCACTGTCCTCGGGCAACGTGGAGTTGTCAGCCGCGTCGGGGAAACCCAGCGCGCGTTTGACGAGCGCTGACACCTCGGCTTGCACCCGGGGCGTCGCCGTCGCGTCAAAGGGCACGCCAGCGCCCGTGATGGACGCGGTGCAGGTCCGCAAGCTGGCGACGATGTCGGCCACGCACAGCTGGATCTTCGCGGTGATTGCCTCCGAGAGCGCGTCAGCGGCGGCCCCCAGCGCAGTGGCCACCTCGTGGAGGGCGTCCTTGCGCTGGTCTTTGAATCCGCCGACCCCCGGCGCCCTGCGCCCTCGTGGGCCTCCGAGCGCGTGAGATTACGCCCCCGCCCCCTCCCTCCACCAACCGCCGCCCAAGTTCTGGATAACATAATAATCGAAAGAAGGGTGACTAACCTGCCGACGAGGACCCCCCCCCCCCCCCCTCCGCTTCCCCCCCCCACCCCCACCCCCCCTCTCCGCATCCGCCCCTGCCCCTCGTCATCCCCGAACCTCCCATCCACCTCTGCCCCCCCCGCCCCTCTTCCGACGGCGCGCGCCAGACCGCCATCCAGGGGGGGGCGTCGCGCCATCCAGAGTAACCAAGGACCAAGGATACGGAGGACGAGAAAGGAGGAGGAGGAAGGAGGAGGAGGAGGAGGGAGGGGGAAGATGCGGAAGGAGGAGGGAGGAGGAGGAGGAAGGGTGAGGAGGCAGAAGGACGAGGAGGGGGCGGGCGGGCGGAGGAGGAGGCGGAGGATGAGAACGCGGAGGAGGGGCGCGAGAAAGGGAAGAAGGGGGGGCGCGGAAGGCGGAGGAGGACGAGAAGGGAAAGGGGCGAGGAGGATAGATGGCCCGAATAGGCAGAGATTGAACGGGGCGGCGGTGGAGGGCTTCTCTGAACGGCTTTGGCGACCCGTCCCCCTCCTCATCCGCCACCGCCTCCTGCTCCACCGTATCGTCGTCCTCCTTCTTCTCCCCGTCCTCGCCCCCTCGCCCAACTCCCCCCCCCCCCGCCTCGCCCTCCCCCGCCGCCGCCTCCTCATACCTCATGCCCCTTCTCCGCCTCGCCCTCCTCGGGTCGCCTGCGGCCCCGGGGCAGGCCGCCCAGTCGGCGGATGCGGCGCAAGCCTGAAGGAGCGCGCCGTCGCACCTTGTCACGGGGCCGGCCATGCCGCCTGCGAGCGCGCGGAGCACATTGCCGCGCTTGTCTGGCATCCGGATGTGCTGTTGCCCGACATCTACGCGAAGAGCAGCTTGCGGGTCGGCCGCGATGCCCCGAGCGATCTCGAGGAAGCCGGCCAGGGCGATCGTCAATCCAGCGTCCTGCAAGACAGACTCCACCTCTTCATGCGCCGCGCCGAGCACCATCACCCCGGTTGGGAACACTTCGAGAACGCGTGCGAACCGACACGCGTAGCCCCCCTTGGCCTCCTTGACCTTCTTCTTGAGGGCGCCCGCAAGCTCCGCGTCGCTTGCTGAGGTGGCATCAACATCCAAGACGAGCGCGAGCAGCTCCGTGACGTCGCTCTGGAGCTCGGCGTCGCGTAGCTTGTCGGCGACGCTGGCCAACGCCCTGGGGCGTGCAACATCCGCCTATCCTCCGCGCCTATCTCCCCGCGCCCGCCGCCGCGCCATCGGCCCCAAGGGGCCCCAGAGGGCCGCGTAGAGGCAACCGAGCCCCCAAAGACGCCCCAAGAGGCCCCACAAATCGGGCCGATACTCCCCCACAAGCTGAAGGCCCAAGGTCAAGTAATCCGAAACTGCCTCAGTAATACAATAATCAAAAACGTAATGCGTCAACCACGCGATTCTAACGCACACCCGTGATACGTCTGACCCACCAGCCAGGCGCGGTGGCAAGATAGGCCGAACGGCCACTGGCCACTAGATAGTTGATAGTATATAGTATATCCAGGAGACGGAGGAGGAGGGGGAGGAGGAGGAGGAGGAGAGGGAGGAGGCGAGGATGGGGATGGAAGATGAGAGGGAGGAGGAGATGGAGGAGGAAGGATGAGGAGATGGAGAAGGAGGCGAAGGGAGAAGGAGGAAGGGGGGAAGTAGAACGCGGCCCTGCCCCCCCCGCGACCTGGCCCACTTGCGCGTGTTCTCGAGGCTATCGTTCGCCCTCAGGAGAGACGCCGTGCCGTCCACGATGAAGACCGACTCGTGCTCTTCCCTGCTAGCGTCCTCGGGGCAGCCGCCCCCCCCGCGCCCCGCGCCCTTCCCCCCCCCGCCACCGCCCCGCCCGCGTCCTCATCCTCCCCCCTCCCTTCTCCTCCACCTGCTCATCCGCCTCCTCATCGCGCCTGCGCCCCCCGCCTCCCAGGAAAAGGAAGGCGGGGGGGGGGGGGGGGGGGGGCGACGACGCCCAGGCAGTTGCTTGCCCAACGACGATGCATCCCCGATAACATCGAGCAGCTTAGCGGGGACGCCGTCGCCGTTGACGATGCGAGTGGCCGCTGATGCGTAGTCCCGAGCGGCGAGCTCGAGCCGCGCCATTTGCCGCCGAGCCCTGAGCACTAAGGCGGTGGAGAACTTGGCCGGGTCCGCATTGTTGAGGGCGGTGGTGATATTCTCCATAGTGGCTGCCTTGTCGCCGCCGACCTCGAGCAGAGGAGCATAGGACATCAAGCTTCTCTGCGCAGACTGCAAATCCTCCAAGACGTCATATCCCGACCGCGTACCACCCGCGGTCGCGGAGTGGAAGGACTTGACCTCCGAGTATATGAGATTCAACTTGTCGTTGAACCGGGCCGAGATCTCCTTCATGGCCTTCTTTGCCTTTGTGGTGGCGCCCCCATCGGCGTCGTCCCCGGATGGGCCTTCGAGCAGCACCGCCACTTGTTTGGCCTTCAAAATGGCTTGCTCCGACACGTTGAGCTCGCGGATGTTTCTGTTGCCCCCTCTGCCGCCCTTGCGAGGGACAGCGGGGTCGATGCCAGGTCCGCCAGGTGCCGACCGGTTGGCAATGGGGCTCGGCCTGTCTTTCTTCGGCTTGCCCGTGGTCTCGGGGATGATCGCGGAAAGGAAGGCCCAAGAAAGATCTTGGGCATCACCGTCAGAGTCGCAATCGTCCAAGTCCGCCGCCGCAGCGGGCTCGGGCTTCTGTTCGTGCCTGAGTGTGGGCATATTCGACTTCTTGTCGTCGTATTTCACCGAGATCGCCATGCGGCCGGCAAGCGTCGCGAACCTGAGCCCGACCCCGTGGGGCTGACGACCTGCCCAGCTCCTTCTCGTGCTTGACAGAATTCTCGGTTGTCATCCTAAGCTCACTGGTCCCCGACGGCTGTGCTGGGGGGACTTGTCGGTCGGCCTCCGAAAGGGGGTGGACAGTTGCCCCCCGCCCCCCCCTGCTTTGTTGCGCGGCGGCATGCGAGCAGCTCCCAGGGGGGGGGGCGTCTCCGAGTGGGCCCAAAGTTAAGGTGCCAGGTGTCGTGGCCGACAGACCCCTCCGCGCCCCAACTCGCGCCCCCTCCCCTCATGCCGAGGCATGATTATCCCCGCTCCCCGCTCTTCGCGCGACCGAGGTCCAAGGCGCTGGCGGCGCGCGCCGCCGGGGCGCGCGCCAGGACTGGCCCAGCAAGCGCGACGTGCTTCAGAGAGGAGGGGGATAGCAAAGGGGGGGGGGGTGAGAATCAGCTCACGTAGCTGAATTCCCCGGCGCCCCCCGGCGCCAGGAAGCTCCCATGCGTCGAGGAATTGGCCCGGCGGCGGGGCCGAAAACAGCTGCGCGCAGCAAGTTTCGCAACTCCCTAGTTCCCTATCCCCCCCTTTCGTTCGGCCCGACCATGGTTCTCATCGTCGCCTGCCCCCACCCTTTGCCGCTCGTTTCTCAGCCCGCCCCGCCCCGCCCCCGCCGCGCGCCGCGTCGCCGGCGCTCCTCATCAACATACCTCCTACCTCGGCCCAATGTTCTTCGTCGCCCTGTCATCCTCATCCTCCCCCGCATCGCCCCTTATCCCCCCTCCGCCTCGCCCGCCTCGTAGGGGGGCGGTTCGATGCCCTGGCGTCCGCAGCTGATATCGCGCAGCGCGCCTTCCGCCGACTCACCGTGGATGTCGCAGGTCTTGACGCCCTTTTTATTTTGTTTTTTCCCTTCGAACTTCGAGCATCGCGCTGACAGCGAAGCTCTTCTTCTCGGCCTGGGCGACTTCGTTATCAACTTCCCGGGGATGGACGTCGCAAGCGAGACCGCGCACAGCCCGGGGTTGTTTCGGCGATCCCCCAACCAAAACAGCAGCGCCATATAGGACTCGCACTCATCAGCGCCATCTTTGATGGCGGCGAGCACTTTTCGAGCGTCCTTGCCCGTCAAGGATCAAAACAAGGGCACTGGATCCAGCGATCCAAGGGGTCGACCCCTCGACGCCAAGCCCCATCGCCCATCTCCCCCCGCCCCCGCGCGCGCGCGCCCCCGCCTGGAAGCGGCGCCCAGGGGGGGGGGGGGGGATCGGGGAGGGAGGTCGCGGGGTGGGGGGCAGGCGAGAGGAAAGTAGGACGCGATGTGGGCGGGCGGGGTAAGGGGGAGGGGTGCTCGTCGAATGGGGGCCGCAGCACTCGGCACCCGCGTAGTGAGGTCGCGACGTTAGCACGCAAGGGCCCTGGAAGGCAATGTTGACAGTTTCCGGAGCTGCAAAGCCATAAGATGCCAAAACGTAAAGATGCAAAACCATGAGATGCAAAAACCATAAGATGCAAAACTCCAAGGGTGAAATGCAACGCGTCAAAGTGCAGTGGTAACCGTGACAAATCTGATTCAGCCTTACGCCGGCGTTCTTAATGTGCGGGTTGACCGCGCGGCGCGCGAATGCCCTCGCGACGGGGCCCCATTGGGCTGCAAATGCCTAGGCACGCCCAACCGATCAGGTTCCGACGCGGCTTGCGCTGCAGCAGCGACCGCGCGCTGACGCGCTCCAAGTACCTGCGGCAGGCGCGATGGAAACGCGCCCCGATCAATATATAAATCGATCAATCTATCAATATATCTGCAAGGGCACGATCGCGTTCCCAGGGGCCCCACGAAGCCGAAGCCCCAAGAGATGCCCAAGATATGTCGCGCGCAAATCCGAAAGACATGCATTGGCCAGCTGGCCCTCGTCTGCTCCTCCTTCGTCTTCTTCTCATCCGTTTCCACCTTCGCTTGCCCCTCCGCCCCCCCCCCCGCCTGGGGGGCCCCCGGGGAGACAGACGTCTGGGGGCATGGGGCACGAAGGCCACCTGGAGGAGAGGGGGGGCGGGGGGGAGGGGGGGGGGGGGGCGGGGGAAGAGGAAGGAGGAAGAGGAGGAGGAATGCATATGAAGAGGAGGATACGAGGACGCGGGATTAGGGATGATAGGACGGCCCGGGTTGAAGGCGGGGGGGGGAAGAGGCGATGGGGGCGGGAGGAGGGAAGAGGATGGAAGAAGAGCGAGGAGGAAGGGGGGGGGGGCGGGAGAAGGAGGGATAAGGTTCTGGCTGGGCTGGCGGGAATGCGCGAAGCGTCAAGAAGACGCGGCTTGATGTTTGCAGCCCAGGGAACGGGCAGGGGCTGGGCAAAATTGGGTTCGGCGCGGTGCAAAACTCGCGCCGGCGCCGCGAGCAGGCGCAGCCATCCGGCGGGAGCGGGAACTGTTCCGTCGCCTCCGGAGCTGGCTGGGATTTCCGCTCCTCCATCACCTTGGCGAGTCGTGCCTTGATGTTGGCGATGGTATCCGCGCCGCCGGACCTGGCGGGCCCGCCGCTAGAACCCGAGTTGCCGCCGATGGGGCCGGATGGAGACGTCGTGCTGCTCGAGGATCCTGCCCAGGTCCTCGGTGAGCTCGCCCTCCGACGGTGCCGCGGGCTAACCGGCCCTGCCGGTTCCTGCGGCGCTGGTTGCACCATCACCTCACAGGCCCCCCCGCCCCCCCGTCAGACCCAAGACCCCCCCAACGGCTTATCGTTTATCAATTTATCATGACCAGCGTTCCCTTCCGTCTCCTCATCAACACTCATCATCGTGCTCATTCGCCGTTATCGTCCTTCTCATCATCCGGCACAACTTGAACAATATTTTATGTTCTGCTTCGTTATCGCTTGTAAACGAAGATTGAATGAAAACGCTGGCCAGCGTCGCGCGGGCCGTTCCAAAGCAAAACAGCGAGCGAACAAAACAACGGCCCCCGAGCTTCAGAAAACAAACGCAGAACAGAACGGTGGCGCGGCCGCTGCCCACCAACAAAGCGAGGAACTAAACCGGCGATCACCAGGCGACATTACGCAGCGAGAGCGCGAGTAACAATTTCAGCGGCCCGTCAGCGCACGCACGTACAGCACGACCCCGCAGCGCACCTCCCCTCCGCACAACCCCCCATCTGCACAAACCCCCAGCACAACCCCCCAGCATAACAACCCCCAGCACAGCCCCCTGGCACAACCACAACACATTCCCCCATCACATGTCCCGAGCACCCCCTCCCCCCAGCGACCACCTCCAGCACAACCTTCCCATGGTTGTGCTGGGGGGGTTGTTCTGGGGGGTTGTGGCGGGGGGTTGCGCCGGGGGGGTGCAGGGGGTTGCGCTGGGAGGATGTGCCAGGGGGTTAAGCCAGAGGGTTGTGCCAGGGGTTATGCGGGGGCTTGTGCTGGAGGCTTGTGCTGGGGAGTTGTGCTAGGGGGGTTGCGTTGGGGGGAGGTTGCTGGGGGTTGCGCCAACGGTTTGTGGCGGTGGGGGGGGGGGGGGAGGAGGCTGAGGGCCTTAGTGTGGTGAGGGGTTGAGCTGGGGGATTGTGCCTGGGGGTTATGCTGGAGGTTCGTGATGGTCTTTGTGCCAAGGGGTTGTGCTGGGGGGTTGTGCTGGAAGTATATGCTGGGGGTGGGGGGTTGTGCTGGTGGGTTGTGCTGGGGGTTGCGCGAGTTCTGCTGGGAGTTGTGCTGTGGAACTATGCTGGGGAGTTGTGCTGGGGGGTTGTGCTGGGGGATTGTGCTGAGGCCTTGTGATGGGGGATTGTGCTGGGACGTTGTGCTGAGGGGTTGTGCTGAGGGGTTGTGCCGGGAAGTTATGGTGGGGGGTTGTGCTGGAGTTTGTGCCAAGGGGTTGTGCTGGGGGATTATGCGGGGGAGGGGCGTGTGCTGGGGGGGTTGTGCTGGGGGGGTGCGCTGAGGGGATTGTGTTGAGTGGTTGTGCTGGGGGACTGTGCTGTGCTAGGGGGTGGCGCTGGGGGGGGGGGGGCTGGGCGTGGGTTGGGGTACTATGGGGTTGTGGGTTGTGCTGGGGGGTTGTGCTGGAAGTCCACGCCGGGGGCATGCGCTGGGGGGTTGCCTTGGGGGAGTGCGGGTTGTGTTGGGGGGTTGCGCTGGGGAGTTGTGCTGGGGGAGTGCGGGTTGTGTTGGGGGGTTGCGCTGGGGAGTTGTGCTGGGGGGAGGGGGGGGGGGGGGGGGCACTGGGGGCTTGCGCTGTCAGCGCAACAAAGCGCATGCAAAACAAGCGGCAACTGCCCGCGCGAAAACATAACGCCAAACAAAACGCGCGGCCCCTGCCCGCGCCAGGACAGAACGACCAACGCATCGGCAGCCCAGTGCCCAAAACGCAAGGGCGCGACAGAGGGCGTTCAGAGCATGTGAAACCATTTTCTGAAACGCATTCACAGCATACAACAAACGTGAAACGGAACCACGTGAGAGAACATAGGAAATCAATGTTTAGGTTGCGCCATCGCATTCCTTCTCTCTCCTCGCCTCCCCTCATCGCTCCGCCCGCCTGGCCTGGACATAGCGTGACTTGGGTGACTGGTCATCCTGGACAGCGTTCGTTGCCCTCCTCCTCGCGTGCGGATCACCATCTGTAGGCTGTAGGCTATCCTTCCTCATTCTCATCCGCCTTATTTTCCTTCTACCTCACCGCGCTCCTCCCTCGCCTCCTCGTATCAGTTCTTTACCAGTCATCGGAACCTCATTATCCTCCTCCTCCTCCGTCTTGCGATCATCATCGTGGACCTTCGTCGCCGCTGAAGTCGATTGACCGGCGGCAGCGGGGCGCCGTGCGGATATTGCGCCTGCTCGAGCGCTCCGACCCGGTTGGCCCCATGGCGTCTCGCTGCGGGGAATCGGGGGGCATGGGGCCTAATTCCGTTAGATTGTTGTGCTTCTGGCTGAAGGAAAAAACGTTGCACCGGCGAGGCGCCGCGAGTGACCACTTTTGCCCCGACCCACTTACCCCCCGACTGTAGTATTCCAAAACGACCGTGCACGCTGAAAACACACGCCGAATGCCGAATCGATCTGCCCTGGGCAACGCAAAACATCGCAATGTAGCATGTGTTGAGGTCGGGGGCGCCGGGGGGCAACAGTGCCATTCGGGTCGCAATCAACCCGTGGGCCAAGATAGCGCAAACAGGATTCGTCAACAGTCTCGCCCGGCTTGAGGCTTGAGCTAGTTAGCTGCAGCCCGACCCGCAGGAGCTGAGGCGTCACCTCGAAGGCGTGGTGTGCAACGACGAGCCGAGCCGAGGCAGCCCCGCCCGCGCCAGGGATAGGCGGTGGGGGGGAGGGCGGGGGATGAGGTCAGGAACGAGGAAGGGGGGTGATATGGAAGGGGGGGGGGGAGAGGGGGGGAGAGGAGGCAGCCGTGGGTCGGCGCATTCCCCTTTCCTCGTTTCCTCCCGCAGTGTCCTGGTGCACGATGTCCTGGTCCATGGCATCTGGCACATGGTCCCCAGGGCCCGGAGGTGTAATGGAAGCATCGCCAAGTAGCTAGACACTAAATACGAAACGCGCGCTCTCCGCGACAGGGGCCCAGACTGAAATCCGAAGCAAATCGTGGCGGGGAAGAGCTCGCCAGACATGGGCTTCGCTTCGCATGGTGTTGGTCATATAACGTCGCGCTCCACGTCGTCGCGCCGGCCCCCTGGGGGAGAATGCGGCAAATTTGGTCCAGACCGCGATGCGCGAAGCGCCGTGATCACGGGACATGGTATCCCCGCTGGCATCATGGGAGGTTCTCGGCGCTGACGTTTTTGTGTGTTTGGCTGCGCCCCAACGCTGCGCAGCGGATCTGCGAGCGGCCCACGACCCACGCGGGCGCTCGGCCTGAAGCGCCCCTGCGTCTCGGAGCGGCAGAGCTGACGGGGAAGTCTGATCTGGGAAGGGGAGCGAGCAGGGACGGAGAAGCGATCGGCTGCGTGCTGGGAGCTGGGGACATGTGGGCCCAGCCGCGATGCGAGCGGCGCGCCGACCGATCGGCCAGATCCACTGCCTCCCCCAGGCGCGAGGCTATGCGGCCATGCGCCCGCCCGCGTGTCGCCCCGGGGCCGTCTCGGAGGCCGCCTGGGTCGACGGCCTGGGTCGGCGCCAAGAGGCGTCGACCCCGAACAGACCCCAAATCCCGCACCCAAGCCCTCCAAGATGCCCGCGCAGACCCCCGAACCCAACCCCCCAAACCGCGCGAACCCCAAACCCCAAACCAACGGCCAGGCACGTTGCGCGGTGGCGGGGTATGCCGAAGGCAAGCGTTACAGGAAGCCACGCAGGAAGCTCCAGCCAGCAACGTCGTCGATGTCGACGTCCGAGTCGGCGTCGCGGGTGACGCTAATCAGCGGCGCCTTCAAATCAAGGACGCGCCCCGGGCGCGAACCGATGGCACCGCGCTGCCTGGGCGCGCCGACGCCGACGGCGATGTGCGAGGCGGGGGCGTCCGCGGCCATCGTGCCAGTCTGGAGCGCGTTTCCCGCCAGGTCCATCCACGTCTTCATGCTGAAGGTAGCGCAGAGGTGCGCGGGCTGATCTCCTGGCAGGACAGCGCCGCGGCGGCCAATTTAGGCGCGCATTGGGCCAGGGGGTGGAGGAGGCGGGGGGGGGGCGAACTGGGAAGGTAGTCGAGGCGGGGGAGGGGCAAGGGGAAGAGAGGAAGGGGCACGAGCCATGAGGAGGATACGACGGAAGGCGAGCGGGAGGATGTGGCAGAGGCTGGAGATCATCAGGGGCAAGATATCAAGGCGTGATCGATCCAGGGTGTACACGCTGGCCTGAAGGAGTAGGGTTGACTCCTGGATCGTGAAATCTGATGGCGGAAGTAGATTGGGTTCAGACCCGCCCAACGAACAAATTATAACAACACATATCGAGTCTTGAAGTATGAGGGTGCGTGGAGTATATTGAGATCTGGGGGCTCAACGAAACGTGATGTCGACTGGCGGGCGATCGATGGTTCACGATCGACCAGGGGTCCGATGTGCAGGCCCTGGACGAGCGCTGCCTCGATGCCGTTCATCAGCCTGCACATGTCCGCGATGTACATCTGCATCTTAGGAGTGACACACGCGACCACCACACCATCATTGCTCATGCGAGCCCGCTTGAGGGACTGGCCGACGTCGAC
This sequence comes from Prorocentrum cordatum, assembly GCA_963575745.1. NCBI lineage: Eukaryota > Dinophyceae > Prorocentrales > Prorocentraceae > Prorocentrum > Prorocentrum cordatum. The sequence continues at coordinate 40,927 of CAUYUJ010000364.1, read as the reverse complement.
CATGCGGCGGGATGCCTCCGGGAACTTCATCCCACTCACAACCGCCACGTCGAACTCGCGGGGGCCCAGCCTGCGAGCGCCCGGTAACGACGTCGCAATGCGATCCATGTCATCCTCGCAGCAACGGGCGTTAACTTTTATCCGTGGCACCACCCCCGCGTCATGCAGTCGGGCTGCTGAAATAGGGAACGCTAAATAAGGGGCGAATCCGGTCTGCGACCTCAAAAAAGCCACGGTGCACGAGAAAGGCTAGAGGAACAACCGCGGAAGGACGTGCGGAACATCGAGCCCCTTCTGAATCCAAAATGTCCCTTATGCCAGCGTCTTGGCTGTACGGAGGGAGAGTGATGGGCGCTTGAATATGGGTCCTGGGTCAGGGAACAAGCGCCAACTGCCCCGCGGTCGATCAGAGCGAGGGCGTGGTCCGTCTCCCACTTCCCACCCCGCTTCTGCTTCTTAGTCGGCGTTCCCTCGTCGCCATCGCCCTCGTCAACGCCGCCCCGCTCCCATGGGAGGGGCAACCTCTCAGCCTCGAGGGCATCAGACATACCCCTGTCTGTCTCATCCGCCTATCCCTCACCGCCACCCCTCCCTCCTCACCCCCCGCCCCCTCGCCCCCCCCCAGGCCGCGTCCTCGCCCTGCTCAGCATAGTCTTTCTGCTGCACTTCCCCCCGCGTCATCCTCCACCTGCTCGTCGTCGTCTTCATCGCCCCCTCCCTATCCTCCGCCGCGTCACTCATCGTGCAATATGTCATGCAGGTTAGCAGTTAGCGACGCGTGGGCCTGCCCATGCATACATGTTACGATGGTCGGTCAGGGCGATAGGGCGTCCTGGGCACCTACCTAAACCAGTGCATCGGGTCACATAACGTTGCGCGTCGCACCCAACGATGCGCGACTCACGGGCATATTGGCATCGTTGTGCTACCGTGCAAATCGTGGGTGGCCTAGTGCCTAGCCTGGTGCATGTGACCCGCGCTGGCTAACGATGCGTGGATCTGCTCGTCCAAACCTTATGGCACGTGGTCGGGCCAAACGAAAAGGGGGGATAGGGAAAGGGGGGGGGGTGCGATATCTGCTGCACGCAGCTGATTTCGGCCGCGCCGCCAGGCCCATTACTCAACGCATGGGCGCATCCCGGCGCCGGGGGGCGCTGGGAAAATCAGCCACGTGAGCTGATGTTCTCACCCACCCTTTGATATCCCCCCATTGCGTTCCTTCCGATATGGGAGAAGATCGCGAATGCTACAAGCGGTGTGTGCGAGTTGCGCGGGTGGCCTCTTCCAGCTCGGCCACCGCGGCAGGGTCGCTGTCGCTGGGCAGCAAGTTGGCCAGGTCGACCAATCCGCGGTTGCTCAGGCGGCGCGTCAGCAAGTCCGAGATCCAGGAGTGCATCTCCGACGGCGCGATCGCGAACTCTTGTCTGACTTGGGAGAAGGGCAATCAAACGCACAAATGCAACATGACTCACGAACATCGAGTTCGCCGACCCAACGGAGCAGAGGCGCGCTGAGATATCCAGAAGTTCGAAGCCCCAATCTGGAGCCGCATTTACTGAATTTACAGATGCCAGATCTTCGACTCGGCGACTCGACGGGGGGGGGGAGGTGGGCGCAGATAAGGGGAGAATGGGGGACTAATGACCCAAGGCGTGCTCTGAGTGCCGAGGGGCGGCGGGTGACAGGATCGTCTTGTTCACCGAGGCAATCCAGTGCCTGGCGCGGTTCTGCGGGCTGCCGAAAGACCGCGGGTCGAGCAAGCGCGCCGTGGGGTGGATGCCAGACTTGGAGAGCTGAATGAGGCGCCTCGACAAGTTTGACTCGTGCACAGACAATGTCACCTTCGCGCCGTCTGGGTGTCGTGCTTTAGGTGGCCGACCCAAGCCTTTCACATTCCCGAGGAAGCCGAAGTCGGGCTGTTTCTCGGACATCATCTTGACGATCGAATGGAAGCACTTGCCTGCGCAACCTCCTGGCAGGGTGGGTGGGCGGGTGGGGGTGGGTGGGGTGGGGTGGGGTGGGGGTGGGGGGGGTGGGTGGTGGTGGCGGTGGTGGCGGTGGCGGTGGCGGTGGTGGCGGTGGGGGGGCGGGGTGGGGGGGGCGCAGAACTTTTGCGAGGAGGAGGGGGCGCGGCGTCTGAGTGGCGCGAGGGACAAGGCGGGTAGTATAAGGAAGGGTGCGAGGGGGAAGGCCGCATGCACCAGTCACATCTCACATAGGGTCGGCCCACCCAAGACCCAAGAGGGTCCAACGCCCCAAGAGTCAAGACTCCAGCACCCCAAAGTGTCGCAAGTAATACCTCGTAGAGCTCGTCGGCATCGATGAGCTAGAGGAATGCCGGCGCGGGGTGGAGCTATTTGGCCGACCCGACCTTAAGAAACAAAGTGGTGACTTTGGGTCGGTTTTGCAAAAGTTTGAGAGATATTTGGCAATTTATTTTGAGAAAGCAGATTTTTCGCACCTGCAGTGAATTATGACGCGCGCGCCTGTGAAATTTTCAGGCCAATAGGTAGATTACTACTGAAACACTTGGAGCAACCCACGTTGGATAAAAACAGAAAAACGTGATTTTTCTGTTTTTTTTTCAGGTCTTGCTCAAGAAGCTTTTTTAATGTGTCCCGAGGAGCGCTGCGCAAGAAAAGAGCTCTACGAAGTCCCCGGCGGCAGCCAGGTTGACGGTTTACCGCCGGTTCCCATAGCATCGGCCCAGGAACCTTGGCGGGGCGCAGTGGCGGCGGCACGCGCGACGACGCGGGCGCGCAAGGCGCCCCGCGCTCCCCGGCGGCGGTGGGGGGAGGGGGCGGGGAGGAGGAGGGGGGCATTCAACTCCCCCGAGTACCCCGATGAGATATCCAAGATAACCTTCGAAGCCGCAGCAGCCCATCGGTGCAATCATCAGGCTTGACATTGCCATCAGGCCTAACATAGGCTCTGCACGAAAGGGGGGGGGGCAAAACAAACCAGATCATGACCGCGCCCCACCTCGCGCACACCTAACATAACTCAAGGAGACAAGCTCGAGTTGCAGGCCCGGCGATGGGCGCGCGAACGAACCTACGCGAGCCCACTGGGCTCGGTCGTGAGCAGCGAGAAGAGACGTAGGTTGGAGGAGGCGTCATTGCGGCTTCGGCGGTCACCATCACCATCCGCATTCGCCGTCATTATCATTATCATTCATCATCAATCATCCGCATCCTCATCCATCCGCCTCCTCCCGCATTTCTTGGTTCCTATGCCGCATCGGCGTCCCCGTCCTCATCTCATCCGCCTCCGCCCTCTTAGCAAGGCAAGGGCATCGCGATGCATGATGCCGCGTCGAGGGCGCCGCCGAGGCAGCGGGGAAGGTGGCGGCCATATGATCGGGAATGGGGGTTGGTGGGGTGGGGGGGGGGGGGCGGGGATCGACGCAGATGTTGTGGCCATGGGTCGTGGGCCCCGCGTGGACTCAGCCGATGGGCCTACGTGGTTATGTGGCAGGTGGTAATATGCCATCGTGGGCCGCCGCCCCCGATCATCAGATCGCGGTGTCTGACTCGCAGTCTGGGGGGGGGGTGATCTATTCAACTGCGCTCAGCACCCGACGCGCATCATCATCATCATGCCCTCCTCCCCAGGTCAGAAGCATCAGTCAGCATCGCCATCGTCGCCATGGGTTTGCCATCCTTTCTCGTCCGTCGTCTCGTCGTCGGCCGCGCGACGCCACGAGGCGCGAGGCAGGGGGGCAGAACAAACGGGCCCCTCGATGCGACGGTCAGTCATTACAGGAGGAGAAGCAGCAGCAGCGGCAACGGGCGCAGTAGGAGCAGGGGGCAGGAGGTAGGAGGCGGATAGACGATGGGTAGACTGGAGGGAAAAAGGGAGAGAAGCAGATGGGGGATGCGATGGTTACGCGTGGCGGGGAGTGTCGGCGCCGACATTGGGGCGCGCGCTGCGGTGGCGCTTTGCCCTTGGCGGTCCTGCGCCAGCGATCGCTGCGCGATCCTGCTGCTCGTTCATGATGGTCGCGCCCTGGCATGGGGCCCCCCCGCGACGTTGTTGAACTCGGGGGTCGGCGCCGGGGTGCCGCTGGCATCCTCGACCAAGATGTTGCGCGAGGCGCCGTCGGCCAACGCGCAGACGGCATCGTATAAGATCGGCAGATCTGGGCAAGCAACCTTGCGCCAGCGCGACGCTGTCGGCGCTAGCATCGCTGCGGCCGCCGTCGTCGTCGTCGTCTCCGCCGCTGTCTTCGGCGTCGCCGTCGTCAGCGTACCACCCGTCCTCCCATCGCGGCTCATGGTTACTGATCATCCTACTCATCCTGCTCCACATGCTCAGTTTGATCATCCCCCCCCCCCCCTCTGGCCCCAGCCTGCGCCTCATGCTCATCCGAAAAGAGGCGGGGGTAAACGCGCGCAGCCTTGATGAACCCCTGCTTCGCCGCAGCCGCCTCGCAGCTGAACGTGTGAGCGAAGCCGGCGCCTGCAGTGTAGTCTGCGTCCGAGAACGCGACGCCTGCCTCGCGAAGCGGCGCGATCATGGGCTGCAGCTCCTCACGGCGCACATCTGCGAGCGCCCGCGTGACAAGGGCGGGCGAATCGTTTCCAGAGCACGCCGAACCGAGGCTGATGGGCCCTTTCTTCAGGAAAACCAGAAGCAGCCCCTGCTCCTCCACGGCGCTCAGGCGACGCACCATAGCACGAGTCAGCTCGCGCAGGTACGTGTCGGGAGCGCTCAAACCAGCTGACGCGGCGCCCGAGTAGACCGGCGGCAACTCGATGACAGGGCAGGCGTGGGGCAGCGAGTCAGCCTCGCCCCATGGGGCCGGGAGAGTATCATCATCATCCGAACTGACAGCCTCTCCAGCTGCCTGTCGGCGCCTCTTCTCCGCTGCCTTCGCCTTCCTCTTGACCTTTGCCTCCGCAGCCGCAGCCTGCGCCGCCTTGGCGGCGGCCTTGGCCTCGGCCTCTGATTGCCTGGCGCCGGCCCTCGCTGCTTTCGCTGCTTTCTTCTTGCGCTTGCTCAGCGCTCGCGCGGCGCCCCGCTCGATCCTCTGGGCGGCGGTCTGCGCCGTCTTGCCTCCGCCCGCTGCTCGCCGAGTACGGGGCGCGGGCTCGGCGCGGCCCCTGCGGCGCTTGGCCTGAGCGGCCGGGGCCCGTCATGCGCCCTCTTCCTCGGCGTCGCCCCCAAGCTCATCGCCCGCGTCGGCGTCGCCAGCCTCGCCGTCATCACCGGGCGACGCCTCCTGGCCAGAGTCAGAGTCACTACCGCTGCTGCTGGGCGATGAGCTCGAGCTCGCGCTATCACCGCCAGGTTCCTCCATGCGCGCGCCGTCTGCCGCGATCTGTCGGCGAGGGCGGCGGCGCCCTGCGGTGTGCAACCATCGCTATGGCCAGGGCTGACAGACGAGCGGGCCCAGTGGCAGCGGAACCGCGGTCGCCAGCTGCTGCAATCTCGCTGGCGGCGGCGCCGTGACTGGGACTGACGGGCGCGACCGCGCCCGCAGCTCCCCCGCGGTCGCCAACTGTTACGCCGTCGCTGCCAGCGACGACGGCTGCACCCTGCGACGTACAACCGCGGTCGAGATTGGCAGCGTCTCCGCGGTCGTCATCTGCCGCGCCCTCGGTGGCGGCGACGGCGGAGGCGTCCTGCGGGGGCGCGCGGGCGCCGGTGACTGCGCCCGCAGCTTCCCCGTGGCCGCCATATGATACGTCCTCGCTGCCAGCGGCGCCCTCGGCGGCGGCGACGAAGGTGGCGCCCCGCTGCGCGCCGATGCCGGCGATCGCGCCCGCGGCGCCCCCGCGGTCGCCAACCGACGCGACGCCGATACCAGCGACGACAAGTGCACCCTGCGACGTGCAACCGCGGTCGGGACTGACAACGCCCCCGCGGTCACCATCTGCATCGCCCCCAGTGGCGGCGACGACGATGGCGCCCTGCGGCGCGCTGGCGCAGGTGGTCTGCCCAGCTGGGTCGCCCATCGAGGGGGGGGGGGGGCGGCTGTGGCTGCGTCGGCGCCGCAGGGGTCGTCACCGAAGACCCCCGCAAACAACGCATCCAAAACCTTACCACGGGCGACGGGCGGGGAGGTGAGTGGGCGGGCGGTGGAGAAGGCGAGGGAAATGGAGGAGGAGGGCGGAAATGAAAGTGCGAACGATGAGGGCGGGTGCGGAAGAGGAGGGCGGAGGTGGCGGGGGCGAGGAGAAGGGAGACGGAGGCGGGGGACGATTAGGATAGGGATGCGGGGATGAGGAGGAGGCGCAGCGGGAGCAGAAGGAGGCAGGGAAGGGATGCATGATGATGGGGAGGCGGTGGTGATTCGAAGGGAAGGGTGGAAGCGGCCGGGTGGAGAAGGAGGAAGATGGCAAGTGACCTCGTCAGCGGTCGCCGGCTGCGTCGGCTGCTCACCGACTGCGGCATCAGCATGGGGTGGCCCGCTGACGCGTCCAGCGGCGGCGGGTGGATCAACAGGGCGCGGTGCATTGCCCTTCTTGGGCGTGGCATTCGTCGGCGCGAAGAAGGCGGCGACAGCGCCAGCCTCGTGGAAGGGAATTTGTGGAGGCAACCAACTGAAACAACCTGAAACACAGCCGCACACGCGGACTGAAACTGACTGAAACAAACTGCGACACCGCCTTCGGGATGACTGTGCCAACTTGACACAAACCAACAAAGTGAAACAAACTGGAACACTAACAGTATGCCCCCCCCTCCCTCGGAGACTGCAACAGACTGCAACAACCTACTGCGCCGCCCCCTGGGGCGGCTGAAACATACTGTAGCATACTACAACACCACCCACATGGGCCACAACATACTTACAACAGACTGCAACAACACTGCAACACCGCACACACCGCTTTCTGGCGAGCATAGCACGGTGGGCGCGGTGATAGCTCCATATGTTGTGCACTGGCTCGCTCCCGTCATAGTAGTCATCCTGCGACACGGAGCTCCGCGGTGGTCGTGCCGCCACCGAACGTCATCCGCCACGTCCCGAGCACGGAGCGATCCCGAACCATTCCCTCCCTTGGACACTCACACCTGGTACATCCGCCGACCCCCGCTTGCGTCGGGGGCGCGCCAACGTGGATTAGCGATCCATGGATGTGGCACGCGGTCGCCAAATCCATGGGTCGGGGGAGGTGCCCTCCCCAAAATGCGGCCGGTGCCGCCTCGCTCGGCGGCGGAAATCAGCGATTTCCTATTGGAACGCCCGCCGCTGATCCACGCCTCCTTGATCCATGTTTGCGATCGCCTGACACTCCCCCCCTGGACCCTCACACCCGATACACCCACCGACCCCCGCGCGCGGTGGGGAAACAGCATGTGAGATGAGTGACTGCCCCCTCCCCACTTCCCCGTCCCCCGGGGTCCAACATCTCGTTCAACGGGGGGGTATTCGGGCTCCTGGGGTGGGTGCGGGGGCTCCCTGGCGCACCCGTGGAGACTCGGGAGCTTCCAAATCTGCCTCCCGTTGCCTCAAAGACGTTCCGAGACGGTCCCGAATCGCCGAACGATCTGGCCGAGACGCTTGCGATGGCCCCAAAACGCCGCCAAGACGCCGTCGAGGCGCCCCAACAGAGGCCCAAAAGCCTTCCCGAGAGGGCCCCGCGAAGCAAACAGGGCCCCGCAAAACTCCAAGACGACCCAAGAGCCCCCGTAGACCGCCACAAAACTGCGAGGGCCTCACGACGGCCCAAGAGGGTTCCAAGACGGCCCAAGGAGGGGCCCAAGACAGCCAAATATCGCCCTAAGAAGGCCCAAGGAAAGGCCAAGAGAGATAAGACGAAACGACAATCCGATCGCTCCAGCCCAGGAGGCCCCCCAAAAGCCCCACGAAGTCCACAAGCAACCCAAAAGAGACCCCCAAAAAGCCCCGAGAGGCCTCCAAGAGGTCCAAGAGGCCCCCAAACAGCTCCCCAAACGCACGCAAGAATCCTCAGATAGTGCCAAAGAAACTCACGACGCCCCAATCGTAGACTCCCCGCCTCATCTCGGAGTCGGCGGAATGTCGTAAACCTCTCTAGCATTTTTCCTCCTAACCTGTGACCAACGTTCATCGCACGACTCTTCGAGTCTATACGCGCTTCCGTCATCCGACACGCGCCGATGGAGAAAACAACACCGAGCAATTCCCCCCATGGACACACCAATTGATCAATGTGTTCCCTCTGGGCCTGTGACCACCATCCGTCGCGCGACCCTTCGAGTCCAACCGCGCTGCCCGTCATCCGCTAGGCGCTGATCACGGAGCAATCGCAAGCCAATCCACCCCTGGACCCCGCCTTCCAGTTGATAGATCACACGAGAGAGAAAAACCAAACTGAGCATTTCGGAGCACTTCTCGAGTGGATGGGTCAGCTTTTCACACGCATCTGCTCCATGAGTGTTACTCGCTCACTCTCTCTCTCTCTCTATCCGTCAACTTCTCTTTCTCTGTCTGTTCTCTCTCTCTCTCTCTGTCTGTCTGTCTCTCTCTCTCTCTCTCTCCCTCTCTATCGTTCTCTCCATTCCCTGTGTACACATCTGTACATAGCACCCCGCAGATGCGGATACGAGTGAGGGGACGGTGGGGACGTCGGCAGTCTGCGAGGCTCTGGGCAAGCCCACCGCAATGGCCAAAATTCTACAAATTGAGCAACGAGCCCGCCGCAATAGGTCGCGGATGGGTCGCAAATGGGTCGCGGGTTGGGTCGCGGGGTGGGTCGCGGGGTGGGTCGCGGAATGGGTCGCGGTGTGGGTCGCGGGCCGGGTCGCGGGCCGGGTCGCGGGTGGGTCGCGTCTGGGTCGCGGGGTGGGTCGCGGGTGGGTCGCGGGGTGGGTCGCGGAATGGGTCGCGGGGTGGGTCGTGGAATGGGTCGCGGGGTGGGTCGCGGGCGGGACGACGACAACAACAAACAACAACGAAACAACGCAACAATGAGGATCCCCACTTCAGCCACGCACCTAGGGACAACGAATAATCGTTCGGCCCCCTCTCACTATGATATGCACGCATTCACCCTCTCACAATCTCTCGCTCTCTCTGTCTGCTCCGTATCTGCACGTACCATAAGTGGTGTAAATTCTCGTCTGCTCTCTCTCTCTATCTCTCTCTCTCTCTCTCTTTCCTCGTGTAATCTCTCTCTCTCTTTCTCTACTTTGTCTGCGCTCTCTACCCTCGCAATTCGCTGTGCTTTTTATGTTGTGTAAAGAGATGTGTGCTACACGATCCCTCTCGTAAGCTAGTATCGTCCCTCTCTGACGTGTGCTTCCTGCTCTCGACGGAAAGAAGGGCCCCCGCCGAATCCATCCCGGAGCCCGCAACCCAGACCCCGAACCCAAGATCTTAGCCGCTCACCGAGATCGGCGGGAACTCGCAACCGGGAGCCTGGGAACCCCGCCGCCCACCGACGTCGGCCCGACATGTTCGCCAAGTCTTTCTGTCGCTCTTTGCTAAGACCTCTTCAGAGCAACCGCTGATTGGAGAATACCTATCTCTGGGCCGTACCAGCGTCCATCGCGACTTTCCCAGTCTGATCGCACGTCCCGTCGTCCGCCATCGTGCCTCGAGGCACATGTTGGAGTGTCTTCACGTCCCTCCGAGTCCCCTGTTTTGAATAGAATGATGATTTTTTGTGGCGGGGTACAACCTGGAATTCTGGCCGCTCTCGGGGGTTACAGGGCCTTCCCGTGTCCCCGCGTGACTGCTCTGGATGCAAGAAGACCCCAAGACGAGCTGAAAGGGCCCCAAGAGGCCCCCAAGACGGTCTAAGAGGACCCCGAGTCGCCCGAAGATCGGCCTCAGATGGCCTGAAGATTGCCGAAGATGCACCCGAAATGCCCCAAGGGAGCACCCAGGGACCCCCAAATGCAACATTCATTGATTTACCAGAACCGATGTTAGCGTTCTCGCTTGTCTAGACTTCTGGCGCTCCAAGACGACCCCATAGGCCCCCACGATCGCCGCAAGAGGACCCCAAGAGGTCCCCAAGACGGCCCAAGATGGCCACAAGACGTCTCGAAGAGGGCCCTCAAGAGGGGGAACTCGAACTGACAATTCGCGCCTTCCTCCTAACGATAAACCCCCGAGCAAACCAGCGGGCCCCTAAGAGGCCCCCAAAAAGCAAAGGAGGTCCCGCAGAGGCACGAATCAGGCCTCAAGAGGCCCCCGAGAGGCCCCAAGACATCCGCAGACCAACTCTGAGAGGCTTCCGAGAAGCCCCTCGGAAGATCCCCGTAAGCATGCTGGAGGTCTCTGACCTTTGACCCAGGCGCGGTGGCGGGACGGAGATCACATTTTCCTCTTTTCTACCGCAGCCGTTGACCGAGAATTGGAAGTACCAGTTCGAACAGTTCGTCATTTGTTGCGATCGCTTTCGCAACACCCTCGTGTGGGGCTCTGCGAGCACGACGACCAGAGTTGGTACGTCTGACGCGTCTCAAGGAACGAAGGGCAGGAACATGGCATGCGGCTGCCTGGTGGCTGACAGCTCGGCAAAGGTGTCAATCAGACAACCACCCTACCATGTCCTTCAACATGGCTGGGATTCTCATAACGGGTGAAATTATTTCAACTTGGCTCAGCATGGGCGCTGCGTGACGTGACGATCAACTCACGTACGCTTACGCTTGGCGATAGCTCAGGACTGGCCCGACTGGGTGCTTCCACCTTTAGCGCAACTGTGTCGCTGAGAGCACAAGCTCTGCGTGTGCACATGATCACAGCTGTGTACGAGTACGACAGCGTTTGTGGCTCTGGAGCTCGGTGTCAGAGGGTGAAACAACAAAAGGTCGATCGCATCACCTTCTTGAAAACCCGGCGACAACGATGAGAAGGGAAGGACGGAGGATGAGGACTCCAGGAGACTACACGTGGGGGCACCTTTCGGCAACACCCTACGTTTCATGGAACAACGGCGCGACGACCACTTCAGAGCCACGCATCGCAAAATCAAGTAATTCGATCCCCACCAGCGGCATAGTTGATTTGGGGCGTTTCCTCTTGGAACTCCATTCTTCACCTCGGGGGAAGGTTTACCATTGATCTTTACTCGTAAACTCCTTCCCCCACCAAACAGGCAACTTCCACCCGCCATCCCTTGCAACAGAACAGTGCGAAGTTCACATTGCACAAAAATCTGAGTCTTGCGCGGACACCCCGCGATCTCTGTGCACTAGTCTTTGACAAGAACGGTGCGGGTGCCCGCATATTGCCTGCTGTGTACGATGCACCCCCACTACCATCCCTTGCAATGCAAACTATGCAAACTACACTTTTAAACAATTTCTGCATCATGCGCGGGCGGCCCGCGATCACTTTGCATCAGTCTCCGACAGAGACGACGGGGGTGCTGGCAGATTGCCTGCTCTGTACAATGCCACCCCGCCATCCCTTGCAACTAAAAACGATGAATAATGAATTTTGCACCAGAACTGGATCATACCCGGGCGCCCCGCGATCACCGTGTATAGTGTTTGACAGGGACGGCGGGGGTGCCAGCATGTTGCCTGCTGTATGCAATGCCCCCCAACCACCCCTGGCAAATTAGCCTGGAGAGAGACCCAACTATATGCAGCTGTGGGCACCGTCGTTGTATGCACCGCATTCGGTTGAGCTCCTTATGGGACCACGGAGCGAGTGAGGGGTGGGCCGAAACAGGTGCGGTGGGCGCATGCGAGCGCTGGCATGTGGGCATTCGGTGGAGTTTCCTATGGGGCCACGAAACATGTGAGAGGTGTGCCAAAATGGTTGCGGTGCAGCTCCCTATGGGGTCACGAATCGTGTGAGGGGTGTACCAAAATTAGCGCGGCGGGCGCATGCGACAGCTAGCATGTGGGTCTTTGGTGGAGCTCCTTGTAGGGCCACGAAGCGTGTGATGGGTGTGCCCAAATTGGTGCGGTGGGCGCATGCGGGCGCTGGCACCTGGGCATCTGGTGGAGCTCCCTGTCGGGCCATGGGACGTGTGAGTGGTGTACCCACATGGATGCGGTGGGCGCTTGCGGGCGCTGGCATTTGGGACTCCGATGGAACTCCCTTTGGGGCCAGAAACGTCTGAGGGGTGTGCCAAAATGGCTGCGATGGGCGCATGTGGGCGGTTGCATTTGGGCCTTCGGTGGAGATCTGTATGGGGCCACGGGACGTGTGACGGGGTGTACCCAAACATGGGTGCGGCGGGCGCATGCGAACGCTCGCAATGGGGCCTTCGGTGGAGCTCCTTATGGGGCCACGGAACGTGTGAGGGGGTTGTCCAAATGGGTGCGGTGCCGCAGGCGCATGCGAGCGCTTGCATTTGGGCCTTCGGTGGAGCTCCCTATGGGGTCACGAAGCTTGTGAGGAGTGTGCTGAGATGGGCGCGGTGGACGCATGCGAGCGCTGGCGTTTGGGCCTTCGGTGGAGCTCCCTGTGGGTGAAGGGTGTGCCCGAATGGGCACGGTAAGGCGCATGCGAGCGTTGGAATGTGTGCCGTCGGTGGGGATCGGTATGGGGCCACCAAACGTGTGAGGGGTGTACCCAAAATGGGTGCGGCGGACGCATGTGGGCGTTGGCATTGGGGCCTTCGGTGGAACTCTCTATGGGGCCACGACACGTGTGAGGGGTGTGCCCAAATGGGTGCGGTGGGCGTATGCAGGCGCTGATATCTAGGCCTTCGATGGAGCTCCCTGTGGGGCCACGAAACGTGTGAGGGGTGTGCCGAAATGGGCGCGGTGGGCGCATGCGAGCGTTGGCATGTGTTTTTTTGTTGCTCCACGCTGCGCCGAAACTATCAAAACTCGAAGATCGCACTGTGGCCACCTGAACGGTGTCTGCTGGAGGCCCAGCCTTCAAAGCTGCGGAGCAGCCCAAATATAAAAGACATGTGACGAATCATCCGCCTGAGGTTTCTGCATCTTTCCCTTAGTGTGAGTTGCCATGAGTGGCGCCACGCGCTAGAATCGAAAAGCCTTTACACCCTTGGACGGGAATTAATCGGGATCCATCGTTGGCGATGGCAGGTCGGTGGGACAACAACTGCGCATGGCAATTGTGGTGCAAACACCACCACAAACACCAACGGGAAGAATCCGCCACTGTGCCGTGTGCACGTTGGGGCGTGGAAGAATGCCAAGGGCTGCAGGGAAGGGTCTGCATTATGATAGGGGAGGGAATCTTTGTCATCATCGTCATCATCATCCTCATCACGGCTCTCCCGCCCGCGAGCAGTCGCCACCGGGAGTGCTGAGCTGGCACGACGGCGAGACTTGCCGTGAGCAGCTGGATAGAAGAAAAAGAGAAACGCCAGAGGGTTGGGATGAAGACGGACCCCAGCATAAAGGCTGAATTGTCGCAGTGACCTGAACAGTCAGTGCAGAGAATCGTGAAACCCACTGACGGGAAGCTCACTGACGGGAAACCCACTGACGGGAAAGCGGATCGTGCACGCGTGTTCGCGAGTAAAAGAAGCTCCTCCAACTTGGCGGCGGTGGGCTGCGTCCATCATGGCTGCCCTTCCCACGGAGGCGGCCATTGATGGGCGGTCCCTGGGGCCCCAGAGCGTCTCCCCCTGGCCAATGGTGGTAGGCATGAGGGGGGGCCTTGCCTACGGGGCTGGCTCTGGCATGGCCACGGGCACGAAACGGCTGTCCGCCTCGTCCAATCTATCCTAGTCGTCGGTGTGCCCCGCGCCTCGTTCGAGGCCAGTTCATGAGGGGTCCGCCGTCTCCCTGTCCTCGATGGCGCAGACACACGAACACACACACACAAACAAACAAATACCAGTGGGAGAAAAAGAAGGAAGGATGGTCTAATGAGAAAACGAAGCATCGAAACGCCAGAGAGCTGGGATGATGACGAAGTTGGGACTTGGGAACAATAAGGCTGGGTTGTAGCAAGAGGCTTGGACAGCCATTGCAAACAGTTGGCGGAAAGAGCAAACCTACCGACGGGAGTGCGGGAGCGTTGGAATCAGCGCCAGCGTGCACACGTTTTCGCGAGCAGAACAGCCCCTCCGCTTGGCGTGGGCACGGAACGCCTCGCGGAGGTATCCCTAATTTCGCCTCGCCCCTCTCCCGTCGAGCCTCGGCCTCTTCAGATTGCAAGAGGGCGTGGTTGGCAGGGCAATGCGCATGCGAGCGTTGGCATGTTGGTCTCCGGTGGAGCCCCCTATGGGGCCACGAAACGTATGAGGGGTACGACACACTGGCTGCGGTGGGCGCATGCGGGCGCTGGCACGTCGGACCTTCGGTGGAGCTCAAACGTACGGGTGTGTGTGTGCCCAAATCAGTGCGGTGGGCGCTTGCGGGCGCTGGCATTTAGGGACTCCGATGGAGCTCGCTGTGGAGCCACGAAGCGTATGAGGGGTGTGACGAAATCGACATGCAGAGGTTAAAAGGCACGCATGGGGGGAGGGAGGGGGGAGAGGAGGAGGAAGGACGGAGGAAGGATCGCGTGGCGCTGTCTTTCAAAACGGGAACTAACCCAGCACCACAGGATGGCGGGAAGCACCATACAAAATGCAACACCAGCATCTAGGTCGTGTGCAGATGCCCCACGAACCCTCTGTTTGGTCTTCATCAGGGACGACGGTGAGAGCCCACATACTGCCTGCTGTGCGCAAGCCCACGCATGCTCAATGCACACACACACACAAGACACCATGCTGGCACACCCACCGTCCATTTGCACGTGTGCCTCCAACTAAGCTTGCGCATGGGACTTCTAGCTCACGCCCTTGAGACCTGGTCCAGTGACGACTCTCCCCCAATGCTGCCCCAAACAGTTGCGATTGCGATCCCCGTTCCCCGTCCTATGTTGTCCGAAACGGTTGAAATGGCTCTCTGTGTTATTGCAATGGCGTCGTGGCTTCCCCTGTATTGCATCCGCTTCCTCTGGTATGTGCAATGGCTTCCTGTGGCTATCCCAATGCCATCCCAACAACCGCCCAGCATCGTCAACATCATAAGTATACCATAGTAGACGCAAGTATACCAGAGTCGAATCAAGTGCAATAGGATAGAATAGGGACGCGTATATTGATGTCGTGGAATAGAGCAAGCGAGAGTAGAGAGGAGGAGGGCCGAGTAGGGTCTGGAAGAGTGGCGCAGAGGAGGTGTTCCTAGAAATTGAATGCGAATATATTATATTCTAGTAGGAAAGAGTAGGGTAAGGTTGTAGGGTCAAGCCACGTCTGTTAGAGCACAGTGGATAGATAATTGGGTAGACTAGCGAATAACGCAGAGTTCAAGAGAGTACGGGAAAACTGGGCAACAATAGAGCAGGGTAGGGCCCCGTAGAATAGAATAGGGCATAATGGACTAGAACGAACAGAGTCGGGTAGATGTCAGTGTGGAGCCGGGTAGACTAGAGTACACCAGAGCATATCGTAAGGCAATAGGGCAGGCAAAGCACACGCGTGTAGTGAAGCAGAACAGGTCAGATACGAGTAGGAGTAGAGTAGCGTATAGCAGTAGGGAGCAGAGTAGAGTAGAAGTAGAGAGTACTGCAGGAGTAAAGCACATTACACTAGCGCAGAGCAGATGAGCGTAAGTTCAGGGTAGTGAAGGACAGAGCTGGGTAGGTTAGATTGTAGAGTCATATCGAGTAGCCTAGATCTGATGAGGGTACAACTGCGTAGAGCCGAGTGAAGCATAATAGCGTTGGTTCGAGTCGAGCGAAGTAGGGTATAGGTTGCGTAGAGTTGGATATAGCATCACATAGTCTATTAGAGCAGACTCCAGTAGAGCAGAGTGGAGTAAGACGTATCAGGGTAGACTAGAGCAGAGTAGGGTAGATGGTACAGTAGGGTCGACCAGGAGTAGAGGAAGAAACTGATCGGGTAGAGAAGAGCGGAGATGGCAGATCAGAGACGGTTTAATAAAAGTAAGCCAGAGTCGAGCAGCTGAGCGTATTGTAGATGAGCGCATCTTCTATTAGAGTCGAGTCGAGTAGGAGCAGAGTAGAGTGGGAGCAGGGTGGAAGAGGGTAGCTCAGACTAGAGTAGGGCAGAGTCAAGACGACTCTCCTAAACGCAGACAATTTGGCCCACTCTCAGCCGCCTTCCCAACACATACGTAGTGCCCGAGTCTCAGCATAGTCAGCGGTCGTCGTTGGATGGGCAGCTACTGGGAACCAATATAGATCCCAGGTGCCAGATGCTGGAACGAGGTGCCCCACGCGTGCCCGACGCGCCACGAGCACCAGGCGCGCCAGGCGCCCCTGGGGCCCAAGCGTGCCAAGCACGTCTGTTGCACCACATGCGCAACGCGCTCCACGTGCGCCAAACACCGCTTGCTCCAGCCGCGCAATGTGGCGCAGGCTCTGGGCACGCGCAGAAAGTATGTCAGGTGCTCCTGCGCACGTCGGGAAACATGTCGGCCCCCACCATCCTTGTCGAACATCAATGCACAATCGCAGCGGAATGGACATCATGATGTCTGGCGAGCCTGCATAGAGCAAGCAATGTACCAACAACCCGGGCGTCCGTCAAACAAATGTAACATGATCGAGGGGTGCCCGCGCAAGATCCAGATTCAGCCGCGAAGTGCAGCTTGCATTGTTTTGTTGACATGGATGGTGGCCCTGCGCGCAGCGGGCCCTATGCTGGCACCCTCGCCGTCCCTGTCAAACAACACATGCAAAATGCTCGCAGGGGTCCAGATCATGAACCAATATGTTGCTGCCGAATGCGCTGAATATTGCTTTTGTGATGAGAATAGCGGACCGGGGAGCGCATGGTCGCAGGTTTGTCGCCCGTCGGGTGGGGGAGGGAGTGCAGATCCACAAGGAGCAGTGACAGATTAGGGTCGGTTCGAACATATTAATAGTGCCGATGGTAGATGAGAGTCGGGTAGAGTAATGTAGAGTACAGCCTACCAAGTTCAATCCAGTCTACTCCAGTCCAATCGACAGCAACCCAATCCAGTCCATGTCGCTTCTTTCTTCTGAATACTTGGAATGTGCGTTTTTGATACGGACAGTGGTGGTGGGGGGGTGGACATATTGCCCAATGTGGCGCACCTGGTGCTCGTGGCGCACCTGGCATGTGCGGCGCACCTGGCATGTGCGGCGCACCTCGCAGGAGTCGCGCACCTGGCGAGCATCTGCACTGGTTCCCGATAGTTGCCGATGGCGGCCACTGCCCATGCTGAGACTCGGGTTTTCAATATGTAGCGGGAGGGCGGGTGGGAGTGAGCGAGACAACGTGCGGCGTTCTCGCTGGGAACTCGACCACTGTTCGTTATGAATGTGCATCCCCGCCCCCGCCCGACCGGCGACACCCCCTCCGGGACCATGCGCCACCCCCCGCCGCTCCTGGCAAAGAGCAGTGCAGAGCGCACAGTGCTGCAACAGCTGGACCGTGCGCAGGCTCGCAGTGAACCTGTGTTGGTCGGCAGCGAGGCAGGACTGCTGCACGCTTCGTGGCCCCATAGGGAGCTCCACCTGAGGTCTCAGTGGCGCAGCCCGCATGGCGGCGCCGCCCGATTTTGGTACACCCCCCACACTCGTTGTGGCACCATAGGGAGCTCCATCTAAGGCCCCAGTGGCGCAGCCCGCATGGCGGCGCCGCTCCATTTTGGCACACCCCTCACACGTTTCGTGGCCCCATAGGGAGCTCCACCTGAAGTCCCAATGGCGCAGCCCGCATGGCGGCGCCGCCCCATCTTGGCGAATTGCCCAGCGTGCAGGAGGGGAGACTGGGACAGGCAGAAGGGGGGCCGCGGATAACGAGAGAGGAAGGAGGCACTCGGAGGGGGAAGACTGCCATCCTGAGTGCGCTGGCGCGGCGAGGCGCCCAGTGAACACATCACGCTCGTTTTCGACGGGGGCGGCGAGGGTGCCCTCCGCTCTGTAGAGGCCCGCCACCCCTGTCAAAACACCATGCAGTATACACTTCGCGGCAGAATCTGGATCATGCGTGGGCGCCCTTATTGATCGACTTGCGCTGGCTTTCGCCGAAGACAGCGGCGGTGTCCTCAGCGTGTCCGCTCTGCGCAGACCCACCGTCCTCGCCAATACACGGTGCAGAGCTCACCGTCCGGCAAAAGCCAGTTCAGGCGCGGCCGCCCCCCGGTCATTCTGCATCGGTGTGCGACAGAAGGGGCGGCGAGGGGGTGCCCATCTTGGCTGCTCCGTGCAGGCTCGCGGTCCCTGACGAAAGCCATAGAACGTAAACTTTGCGGCAAAATCTGGAGCATGCGTGCGAGCCCCGCGATCACGTTGCATAGTCTTTTGACAGGAACGGCAGGGGTGCACTCATGTGTCTGCTCTGTGCTTCAGACTGGACTCTTGAACTCAGCGAGATCGGGACCCCATTGCTCGGATGCTGCCTATGTGTTGGGAGGGCGGGTGGGAGTGAGCGACACGGCTTGCGGCTTGGGGTCAGCGACCCCCCCTTCACTCCCTCTTCCCACTGGGTCTGGACGGGGGGATGGCAACCACCGGTCAGAGAACCCAAGGTAGCCACAGATGGCTCGAAGAGGGCTCTCGATAGTCCAAGATAGTAGCCAAGATAGTGCGAGGTCGCTCAAGACTGGTTCCAACATACTCCAAGGAGGTCCCAAGACCGCTCCGAATGGCTTGGGAGCTTCCTCAGGACATCCCCAAGGTGACAACATCCGTACAACACCTATGGGAAATCCGCCGACCCTGTCGGCGTGTGTGAGGGGCTTTTCCGTTCGAGCCGTCATCTCCGTCATTCTTTGTACTCGTCGTCTCTGTCCTTCCCTTTCCCTGGGAGACCTCTTCCCCTGGGCTCCAGCCAAGCCGACCTTGAGCAACCTCGTAATTGAGTCGAAGGGAAGCCCCTTCCCTTTGATCCCTCCCCCGCCGGGAGGGGGGGGGGGGTAGCGACCCCCCCCCCGGGTCAGATACGACGCCCCCCCCTGGGACTCCTCTTCCCCTGGGCTCCAGCCAAGCCGACCTTGAGCAACCTCGTAATTGAGTCGAAGGGAAGCCCCTTCCCTTTGATCCCTCCCCCGCCGGGAGGGGGGGGGGGTAGCGACCCCCCCCCCGGGTCAGATACGACGCCCCCCCCTGGGACTCCTCTTCCCCTGGGCTCCAGCCAAGCCGACCTTGAGCAACCTCGTAATTGAGTCGAAGGGAAGCCCCTTCCCTTTGATCCCTCCCCCGCCGGGAGGGGGGGGGGGTAGCGACCCCCCCCCCCCGGGTCAGATACGACGCCCCCCCCTGGGACTCCTCTTCCCCTGGGCTCCAGCCAAGCCGACCTTGAGCAACCTCGTAATTGAGTCGAAGGGAAGCCCCTTCCCTTTGATCCCTCCCCCGCCGGGAGGGGGGGGGGGTAGCGACCCCCCCCCCGGGTCAGATACGACGCCCCCCCCTGGGACTCCTCTTCCCCTGGGCTCCAGCCAAGCCGACCTTGAGCAACCTCGTAATTGAGTCGAAGGGAAGCCCCTTCCCTTTGATCCCTCCCCCGCCGGGAGGGGGGGGGGGGTAGCGACCCCCCCCCCGGGTCAGATACGACGCCCCCCCCTGGGACTCCTCTTCCCCTGGGCTCCAGCCAAGCCGACCTTGAGCAACCTCGTAATTGAGTCGAAGGGAAGCCCCTTCCCTTTGATCCCTCCCCCGCCGGGAGGGGGGGGGGGGTAGCGACCCCCCCCCCGGGTCAGATACGACGCCCCCCCCTGGGACTCCTCTTCCCCTGGGCTCCAGCCAAGCCGACCTTGAGCAACCTCGTAATTGAGTCGAAGGGAAGCCCCTTCCCTTTCATTCCTCCCCCGCCGGGAGGGGGGGGGGGTAGCGGGGGGGGTAGCGACCCCCCCCCGAGTCAGATACGACGCCCCCCCCCCGTACCGACCTTGAGCAACGTCGTCATTGAGTCGAAGGGAAGCCCCTTCCCTTTCCCTTCCCCGACGGGGGGGGGAGAGGAGGTCCCGGGGGGGGTCCCGGGGGAGTCCCGGGTCAGATACGACACCTCCCTCCCCCACCTTCTCGTCCTTCTCCCCGTTCCCCCAAACCATCCCACAGCCCGTGCCTCTTGCTGCGCATTGCGAACAGGGTCGGCGGCACCGGCCGTCAGGCCTTCGCAATCAAATACATTTTCTTCCTGCTGGCATCCCGATCCCTCAAAATGGCTCCACGTAGGCCTACGAGGGCCCAAGACCGCTCCAAGAACGCCCAAGAGCCCCCCGAGAGGGTGCCAAGAGGCGGCTTTTGCGGTTCCAGAGAGAGGGGCTGTAATGAATGACGCTCCCCTCATTTGATCGATGTCCTCCAAGATTGTCCTAAGATGCTTCCAAGGCCCCCAAGAGGGCCCCAAGAGGCCCCTGAGAGCTCTCCGCCCTCCAAGAGGTCCAGAGACGCACCAAGAGGCCCCAAAAAGTTAAGAAGGCACCCGGAGCCCACGAGAAGACATCCCGAGCGACTCCGAGAGGCGTCCAAAAAGAAGTCTCTAGTTTTATGAGGCTTCCCGAGGCATCGAAATGATGCGACGCTCCCCACATCAGGCCAGCTCCGCTGGGCATCGTTCCTGGATGGGCTTGTGGGGCTACGCGCAACGTGAAACATGAGGACATGGCCTCCAGCCCAAACGAACACACCCAATCCACTTTCACGCTCCATACTCCCAGGCGCTGTCGTGACCCGCTCACCCGACCGACCCGCGGGGTGCATCTCGGAGCTTCGCGGAGAGCGCGACCTCGGCCGCAGGAGCGAGCCCCGGCCGCGGTCAGGTAGAATGTGGAGGCGCTCGCGGGGGCGCGGGTCGGCAGGCTGGCGGCGGGCAACGGGGGGTAGGGGGAGGGGGGAAGGCTTCTTAGAAGCACCCTGCTTCTTGCAAGGCCTCGGCCTGACGTCTGCAGAGAAGGCCCGCGCCTTCTAAGAAGCAGGAGCGCTTCTAATGAAGCCTTCCCCCCTCCCCTTATACCCCCCTCTGCGCGTTGCCGAGCAGGGGCATCTCACGGCGGTGCAGCGCCGCCGGCCCCGGAGTGAAAGTCAGCCCGACGAGCCAGAAGCGAACCCGTCCAGAGACGGGCCCTGCACGTCGCGGAGAGGCGCGGCGACAGGTCGGGGGATGCGCTGCCCTCGACCACATTACGCGGCGCCCTATATCCATGGATCGAATCCCACTGCGCGGCACGCAACTTCTCTGAAATAGAAGTGCGCAAGAAACAGCCCGGCAGCCTGTGGGTCTCGTGGCGGCGTCAAAGGCCGCAGAGTACGGGGTGGCAGCCACGCAGGAGGAAGAAAAAGGAATAGGAGGAGGATGATGAGAAAACATATCATGCGGCGATCCCGCATGCTGCCACTACATCGGCTGGTCTCGCCGAAGCAGGAAGCGGATCACCCCTTTGGCCTCCGGGGGGGGGGGCAGGGCCAACCCAGCAGTGCACAAGCGGTGCGCACAGACGCGGAAGTTCAGACAGTGCAGATGCGGGATGAGAAAGAAGACGGGCCAATCGAATGCTACTGGAGCACGCTGCTCACGATGGGAGCGCAGCTGTTTGCACGAAACCAGTGAGCCTCCCCCGCTGGCCAGGACACACCAGTGGGAGGAAGCGTACCTGCAGCCGCTGCTGCTGCGCCTCCTCCTCCGCGAGCCTCAAGCACCTCTGGAGCGCGTCGACGATGCCGACGAGCGTCCGCCTCTCGAGGAGCGGATACACCGAGATGCTTACCTTGGGGGTAGGAGCAGGAGGAGGGGGAGGAGGAGGGGGAGGAGGAGGAGGAGGAGGAGGAGGAGGAGGAGGAGGAGGAGGAAGAGGAGGAGGAGAAGGAAGAGGAGGAGGAGGAGGAAGAGGAGGAGGAGGAGGAGGAGGAAGAAGAGGAGGATGGGCCCCGAGCAAGTGCGCCTAAAATCAAGCCTCTGGCCCCTCCTGGAGTCGAGGCGAAGCAGCTTCTGGAGTCGCGCCCAGCCCTGGCGGCGACGGGGCGCCTTTCCTCCCCCCCTGCCTGCCGGACGGAGCCAGCGCTAGAGCGCCTGGGCCTCGGCGGGCGCCAGTCCCGAAGGCTCCCCATCGGAAGTTGACGAGCTAGAGGAGGGCGCGGAAGGCGCGAGAGGAAGCACGCCTCTCGCGCAAGGATGGTTGAGAGGACCCCGACCCGTCGGCCCGTCTACCAAAGGGGAAGCATCATCGCCTTCAACAGGCCGGTGCGGTGCTTGGCCAACGTGACGCACGACAGCTTCACGCTGAAGGATTGGCCAACGTGACGCACGACAATTTCCGCGGCCGCCCTGACATGATGGGCCGATGCTCCACCACCACTACCACAGGTACTCCGGATCTCATAACAATGTGGGGGTCGGGGGTCTGCTTTTGGGGGGGTCCCACAGGCTTCGTCAAGCACACTTGTGGGGGAGCCTCGATGTTGGACCTTTTGTTGCCTGTCTTGGGGGGGGGGGTCCCAGACCGGCCGTCAAACACTTTTTTGACCCCCCCCCACTATTATGAGATTTGGAGTAGGATGGTGGAGAAGGGAGGATGTGGATGTCCACCTCCTCCTCCTCCTCCTGCCTATGGTAGTGGTGGAGGAAAACTGGCCAACCGTGACAGGCTCCCCTCGTGCACGCGGGCTCGCCTCCGCCCGCCGCCCGCCTCTGGGCGACGGGGGCGGCGCGGAGCCCAGCCGCCAAGTCCGAGTCGACCTGCTCGCAGATCCCGGGGAGGAACGCATCCCAAGAAAACCCTGCGGGGGACGCGCCCCGGAAACGGCAGGTCCGTTTTTCATCGTGTCCGACAATGATTTTGTCATGTATATATATATATATATATATATATATATATATATATATATATATATATATAAGCGGTTAGAGAAAACGGCGACCGGAAACAACAGCTAAAAAGGCTCTGGGATCGGAGCTGGAGCCGGAACCGGAAAAAAAAACGACGGCACCCGCGCACAAAAAACGGCGGCAGAACTGGCAACAGAAACGGCACTACGGAGCTGGTTCCAAAAACGGGCCCGTCGCTTCCGGGGCCCGCTAAAGTCAGAGGACAGATCCTGGCCCAAGGTGCCCCCCGCTCTCCGCGCCAGCCTGGATCCCCCGAGGCCACCCGGGCCCCACGGGGTGTGCTCGGGAGGCGGGAGGCCCCCCGAGCACACCCCGCGGAAGAGAGGCGGGGCCCGCGGGTGTCGGGCCTCCCCGCCTCCAGCGTGGTCCCGGCGCTGTCCTTCGTGGGCACGTGGGAGACAACGCGCAGCTGCCCGCCTCAAAGCGGTCCCGTGTCAGCGGCGCCCCCAAAGCTGCCGGTGGAACTTCGCGGAGCTCCTGGCAGAGGCCAGGGGCCGCACGGATCCTCCTGCCGCAGGGACGGGTGCTGTCTCAGGGACAGCACGCCGCGCAGCTCTGGCGAGTCCTCTCTGAGGCCACGCGCGTCGTCCGCCTCCACGGCTCCACGGCCACGTCGCCGACGCTACGGAGAACGGACTGGCGGCGGCTGGTTCGTTGCGCGGCGGATAAGCCTGTGGCTCTGGTCGCCTCAGCTGTAGCAACAGTCACCTCGATCACGACCGAGCGCACCACGAGGACAAGAGCAGCTGTGGAGAGCTGCGCTGCCTCCCTGGAATGCCGTGCAGAAGAGCATTGGCCCGATCCTTCCCTCCCCGACGACGAAGAGCGAGGCAAGCCCAGACGCAGATGTAGAGCATCCATGCCGCATTCAATCGTGGCTTCAAGTGGACAAGACTGGATCCCTGACCGACGACCCAAGCGCCGATTGCATAATCGAAGACTGCATCTGCAGAAGTGGCGGCTGGACACAGCGTGACGCTAAGACCAGCCGTCAGCACTAGATATATGCAGTCGGCGGATCATCATGTAACTATGGAGGGTGCCATACACGTAATTGTGACCACTTTGGTTTGGGCGAGTGAGCTGCAGATCTGCGCGAACGTCGTAAGCAGAATGCCCCCAGACCACAAAGACGCAATGACGACCACGTTTGCATGATGCACACAGACGACAGACAGGAGTTTGAACCGGGTCACCTTTCCCCTCTGGACCTCCTTCGCCGCCTGCTGCGCAAAGAGATCGTCGTCAACGCCAGGCTCTTGGTTCCTGCGAGCACGCCTCAATGGCACCGCCAGGCCATGCAGCAACCTCTGCGGCAGCCCGCTATGCGAGACGCCTGCCGCTTGCGGGGCCCGCCAGCAGCCAGACGCAATCCGCGCCGAGGAGGAGGAGGAGGAGGAAGAGGAAGAGGAGGAGGAGGAGGATGAGGGGGGGCATGAGAAGGAGGAGGAGGAGGAGGAGGAGAAGCAGGTGGAGGAGGAGGCGGAGGAAGAGGAATGTGGGAGGAGGAGGGTGCTCGCTGGCTTCTACAGGAGAAAAGGGCTCCGTGCTTGGCTGCAGGGGCGCAGGGGGGGAGCAGCGCCTGCCGAGCGCCCCTCTGGGGCCGTGGAGCACGCGCCGGCGTGTGAACGCTCCGCTGCAGCCCTGCTTCGAGCCCACCTGGCCTGAGCCAACACTGCCGCGGAGAGTAAGAGTATCGGGGATGGACAGACCTCCCCGTAGTAAAACGTGGCTCAGTGAAAACGGCCTCGGGCCCAAACCTGGCGGGCGCAAGCTTGGAAAATGATGGCCGCGGCGCCATCTCGAGAACCGAAAACGGACAATTCACTAATCGACGTGTCAAGGTAGGGGTTCTGTCCACCCCCGACAGTAGGGGGCCCGACCACCAGAAACCATCCACAAGAAACCAACCCTGACACCCCAGAACGTCCAATGATTGTTGGTGGGCACGTCGCGCTGTCCATAGCGAAACCATGGAAACTTCAGAAACCCAGGACACCCTGGAGGTAAGCAGGGTGTTTCTTGGCATGGGTCTCAATTGTAAGACGAGAGTCGAGCGATCGAAGCTACCTGTTCGCACCTGGTGTTTTCCATACTTTGGGGGGGGGGGGTGTTGCAGTCTGTTGCAGTCTGTTGCAGTCAGTATGTTGCAGTCTGTTGCAGTCAGTGTGTTGCAGTCTGTTGCAGTCAGTCTGTTGCAGTCTGTTGCAGTCAGTGTGTTTCAGTGTGCTGCAGTCTGTTGCAGTCAGTCTGTTGCAGTCTGTTGCAGTCTGTGTTGCAGTCTGTTGCAGTCTGTGTTGCAGTCTGTTGCAGTCTGTTGCAACCAGTCGGTTGCAGTATGCTGCAGTGTGTTGCAGTCTGCTGCAGCCAGTTGTGGTCATCCACTGGATGCGATGTTGCGAGTTGTTGCAGGCCGACGTGATAATCCTGGGGGTCGGTGTTGCGATGTGCTGCAGTCGGTCGCAGTGATGTGCGACCCTTCATGGGTGCGATGGTGTAGTTATTTGCTGTCAGTTATGCCCCCCCCAGGGGTCGGTGTTGCGATGTGTTGCAATCTGTTGCAGTATGTTGCGCCCCTGCCGTGGGTGTGGTGTTGCGTGGTGTCGCAGTCAGTTGCGACGCCCCTGGGGGTCGATGTTGCGATGCGTTGCAGTATGTTGCAGCTCGTCAGGTGATTGATGATACAGTATATTGCCGTATGGTGCATTCCTCCAGGGGGTCGGTGTTACAGTATGCTGCAGGCCATGCATCGCGGAATGGGCCCGGCGGCGGGGCCGAAACCAAGTGCGTGCAGCAGATGTCGTTACCCCCCGTTTCCCTAGCGATCCCCCCTGTCGTACGTTCCGAAAGTGGGGCATGTCGGAAACGGGAAACTGGCGTTACAGCTGGGCAGCCTTCAAGGCTCATAAGGGAAAGTAGAAAGGGTCCTCTGGTCCCATGAGCCTTTTGAATGTACTTTTGAGTGTACTTTTGGGCGCATCGCCCGTGGGCTCGCCGGAATGGCCGCGCGGAGACGCCCGCGCCCGACGCGTCCGAGGGCCCGGGCCATCGGCCCCCGGTTCTGCTTTTGAGCCCCTTCCCCCCCCCATTCGAAAACACAATTTCCCGATGGCATTTTTGAGAAATGCGCTCAAAAGTACGATCCGCCCGTGACTTTCCCAAATTATACTTTTTAGTGGACCCCTTCGAAAGAGCCGCGCCGTACTTTTGAGCGAGCCCCCCCCCCCGGGGACGCGGGGAAATGGGGCGCGGGGGGGGAGCGAACGCGGGGGGGGCAGAGACGTGCGCGCATGCGCGGCAGCCACCCGGCCCGTCCCGCGGCGACCCTCGGCCGCTCGTGTTTCAGTACTTTCTAAAGGACCCATGCACGCATAGGATGCTTTGTATTTTTCCCGAAGAGCTGTGAACGCGGCGCGTAAGAACAACATTCTTGGCCGGAGTTCCATCGACCGGTCGACCGACGACCGACGACCGACGGCCGACGACCGACGACCAACCGACCGACCGACGACCGACGACCGACGACCGACAACCGACAACCGACGACCGACGACCGACGACCGACAACCGAGCAAGGACAACCGACGACCGACGACATGCGACGGACAACCGACGACCGACAACCGACCGGCGACCGACCGACGCACGACGACCGACGACCGACAACCGAACGACCGGCGACCGACCGACCGATCGACCGACGAGTGACGACCGACGAACATGTAACAACCGACCGACGACGACCGACGACCGACGACCGACGACCAAAGACCGAGCGACGACGACCGACGACATACGACGGGCGACGGACGACCGACGACCGCCGACCGACGACCGACGAACGACGACCGAGGACCGAGGACCGAGGACCGAGAGCGGACGACCGACGACCGACGACCGACGACACCGACGCCCGCCGACGGAACAACCGACGACCGACGACTTTGACGACCGACGACCGACGAGCGACCGATCGCCCGACGACCGACGACCGAGGACGGACGACCGACGACCGACCGACCGATCGCCCCGCGACCGATCGACCACACAGCGGGCACGGAGCGACCGACCGACCGGCGACGACGACCGACGACCACCGACGACCGACAACGAACCCAACCGACGACGACGACCGACCGACGGACCGACCGACCACGGAGGGGGGCGCAAGTAAAATTCTACAAGACAGGGGCGCCCCTAAAAGTCTAGAAACCAGGGGCAAGCCGGGGCGGAGCTCTGGAAGACGGGGCGGCGCCGGTAAAGTTCCAGGAGGGCCGAGAACGGGGCGTGGGGGGCGTGCACAATCCCATGGGAACCAGTATCGGCCCCCCCCCCGCCATCCTCTGCAACAAAAAACTATGCGCGCACACTCGTTTATCAAAAATCAGAAGTTTTCCCGAATCCCTTGCAAAAAATTGACGAAGTGCACACGCGCGCGTCGTCGCGCGCGCCTGCCGAAATCCTTCAAAAACCTTCGGTGCGGAAAGGATTTCGCAATCGAGTTTCCAAAAAAAAAAAACATACACAAACACACAGGGTTTTGCAACACTGATTTGCTAAAAAAGCTTACGCGCGAGCCCTCACGAAATCTTAAGAGAACTATAGGCTTTTCAATATTTTCACAATATGCTACCAAATGGGCTTCGCGCGCGCTCATGTCGAAATCTGTCGAACGCCCTTGCGCGTGTGCCGTCGCGAGAATCCTCTGCAAAAAACGCGACGAAGTGCAGACGCGCGCGTCGTCGCGCGCGTATGCCGAAATCTTTCAAAACCCATCGGTTTTGGAAGGATTTCAAAATCGTGTGTCCAAAAAAACCTACAAAAAACAAGGTTTCGCAACACGGATTTTCAACAAAAACGAGCGCGCGCGCTCTTGCGTCGTCGTCGTTGCCGCCGTCGTCGTCGTCGCCGTCGTCGGCGTCGTTGACGTCGTCGCCGTCGCCGGTGTCGTCGTTGTCGTCGACGTCAGCGTCGTCATCGTCGTCGTCGTCGGCGTCGTCGTCGGCGTCGTCGTCGTCGGTGTCGTCGTCGTCGTTGTCGGCGTCGTCGCAGTCGTTGGAGACGTCGTCGGTGTCGTCTTAGTCGTTGTCGGCGGCGTCGTCGTCGTCGTTGTCATCGTCGTCGCCGTCGGCGGCGTCGGCGTCGTCGTCGTCGGTGTCGTCGTCGTCGTCGTCGGCGTCGTCGCAGTCGTTGGGGACGTCGTCGGTGCGGTCGTAATCGTTGTCGGCGGCGTCGTCGTCGTTGTCGCTGTCGTCGTCGGCGTCGCTGTCGTTGCCAAGTGCAATTTGGTACCCACCGCCACGGTGTTAAGAGGTGTTGCAAATCAAGTTGCGGGTGGGTGGGTGGGATGCTTGCGCGAGCAATGGAGGTGGTCAAGCGCGGCGCAGGGTAGTCCATTGCACCACATAGCTTGCACCACCAAAGTCGTGCCACCTAAGACAACGAAGCTTACATAGCTGCACCATAGCTGCACCACATAGCTTACACCACGAAAAGATTTCGGAACACAAACAAGTTGCGGGTGGGTGGGTGGGATGCTTGCGCGAGCAGTGGAGGTGGTCAGGCGCGGCGCAGGGTAGTCAATTCTCCTTTCTAGAAAGAGAATCCATAGACTCTCCCCCCCCGCCAAGAGTTATCGCGACCCCTTTCGGGTATGTAGATCACATATTGTTACGACCACGTGTCCATCCTAAAAATGAGATCGCAATGACCCAGGCCAACCGGGCTTCCCCCTCTTAAGGTTCCCTTGTAAAAATTACTATGCGGTGCCACTTGTAATTCTAACATGCTAACACTTTTCCGCGAATCCCTTGCAACAAATGAGACGAAGTGCACACGCGCGCGTCGTCACGCGCGCACGCCGAAATTATTCAAAAACCTTCGGTGCCGGAAGGATTTCGCAATCGAGTTTCCAAAAAACATACACAAACACATAGGGTTTCGCCTCACTGATTTGCTAAAAAAGCTTACGCGAAAGCTCCTGCGAAATCTTAAGAAAACCATAGGCTTTTCAATATTTTTACAATATGCTACCAAATGGGCTTCGCGCGCGCTCATGTCGAAATCTGTCGAACGCCCTTGCGCGTGTGCCGTCGCGAGAACCCCCTGCAAAAAACGGGACCAGATGCAGACGCGCGCGTCGTCGCGCGCGTATGCCGAAAACCTTCAAAACCCATCGGTTTCGGAAGGATTTCGAAATCGTGTGTCCAAACAACCTACAAAGACACAAGGATTCGCAACACGGATTTTCAACAAAAACGTGCGCGCGCGCTCTTGCGTCGTCGTCGTCGTTGCCGTCCTCCTTCTTCCCGCGTCGTCGGCGTCGTCGTCGCCTACGTCGTCCTCTGTCTTTCCTCGTGTTCGTCGTCGTCGTCCTCTTTGGCGTCGTGGTCGTTTCCGTCGTCGTTGACGCCGTGGTCGTCCTTCCTCCTCCTCCCTCGTCGTCGTCGTCGTCCGTCATCGGCGTCTCGTCGTCGTCCCTCCTATTTCGTCGCCATCGTCGTCGTCGTCGTCGTTGTCATCTTCCCTCCTCCCTCGTCGTTGTCGTCGTCGGCGTCGCCGTCCTTCCTCCGTCTTCGTCAGTCGCGTCGTCGCCGTCCTCCCTCCTCCCTCGTCGTTGTCGTTGTCGTCGATGTCGCCCTCGTCGTCCTTCCTCCTCCCTCGTCGTCGTCTTCGTTGGCGTCGTCGTCGTCTTCGTCGTCGTCGGCGTCGTGTTCGTCGTCGAAGTCGTCGGAGACGTCGTCGGTGTCGTCGTAGTCGTTGTTGTCGGTGTCGTCGTAGTCGGTCTTAAGAGGTTTTGCAAACCAAGTTGCGGGTGGGTGGGTGGGATGTTTGCAAGAGCGTGGGATGTGTCACATGATGGGTAAAAAATCAATTCTCCTTTCTAAAAAGAAAATCGACTCTACCCCCTCCGGACTTATCAGCTCCCCCTGGGATAACATAATTTCATGTGTATATATATATATATATGCTGCACACTCGTCCATCCTAAATATGAGATCATATCATCCCAACTAAACCAGGTTCCCCCCTGAAGTTCCACATGAGAAAAAACACTATGCGTTGACATTTTTGTTCTAACATAACACTTTTCCGCGAATCCCTTGCAACACATGAAACGAAGTGCACACGCGCGCGTCGTCGCGCGCGCATGCCGAAATTCTTCAAAAATCGTCGGTGCGGGAAGGATTTCGCAATCGAGCTTCCAAAAAAACATACAAACACACACAGGGTTTCGCAACACTGATTTGCCAAAAAAGCTTACGCGAAAGCTCTTGCGAAATCTTAAGAAAACCATAGGCTTTTCAATAGTTTTACAATATGCTACCAAATGGGCTTCGCGCGCGCTCATGTCGAAATCTGTCGAACGCCCTTGCGCGTGTGCCGTCGCGAGAACCCCCTGCAAAAAACGGGACGAAGTGCAGACGCGCGCGTCGTCGCGCGCGTATGCCGAAAACCTTCAAAACCCATCGGTTTCGGAATGATTTCGAAATCGTGTATCCAAACAACCTACAAAGACACAAGGTTTCGCAACACGGATTTTCAACAACAGCGTGCGCGCGCGCTCTTGCGTCGTCGTCGTCGTCGTTGCCGTCCTCCTTCTTCCCGCGTCGTTGTCGTCGTCGTCGCCTACGTCGTCCTCTGTCTTTCCTCGTGTTCGTCGTCGTCGTCGTCCTCTTTGGCGTCGTGGTCGTTTCCGTCGTCGTTGTCGCCGTGGTCGTCCTTCCTCCTCCTCCCTCGTCGTCGTCGTCGTCCGTCGTCGGCGTCTCGTCGTCGTCCCTCCTATTTCGTCGCCGTCGTCGTCGTCGTCGTTGTCGTCGTCGTCGTCTTCCCTCCTCCCTCGTCGTTGCCGTCGTCGGCGTCGCCGTCCTTCCTCCGTCTTCGTCGTTCGCGTCGTCGCCGTCCTCCCTCCTCCCTCGTCGTTGTCGTCGTTGTCGCCGTCGTCGTCCTCCCTCCTTCCTCGTTGTCTTCGTTGGCGACGTCGTCGTCGTCTTCGTCGTCGTCATCGTCGGCGGCGTCGTTCTCGTCTTCGTCGTCGTCGACGTCGGCGTCGTCGTCGTCGCCGCCGTCGTCGTCGTCGTCGTCGTCGGCGTCGGCGTCGTTGACGTCGTCGTCGTCGGTGTCGTCGTTATCGTCGTCGTCGGCGTCGTCATCGTCGTCGTCGTTGTCATCGTCGTTGTCGTCGGCGTCGGTGTCGTCGTCGTCGTCGTCGGTGTCGTCGTCGTCGTCGTCGTTGTCGGCGTCGTCAAGTCGTTGGAGACGTCGTCGGTGTCGTCGTAGTCGTTGTCGGCGGCGTCGTCATCGTCGTTGTCGCTGTCGTCGTCGGCGTCGCTGTTGTTGCCAAGTGCCACGTGGTACCCACCGTCACGGTCTTAAGAGATTTTGCAAACCAAGTTGCGGGTGGGTGGGTGGAATGTTTGCGCGAGCAGTGGAGTGGACAACTCACTGCGAACAGAAATAAATTGCACCTCATAGACTGCGCCACAGAGATTGCACCACATAGATTGCACCACGTAGCTAACAACACATAGAGTGCACCACATAAATCGAACTACGCCGACTGCACCGGCGAGCCCCCAGACAGGACGGCGAGGTAGGAAGCAAAAGGCGGGGAGGAAGCAGGAGCAGAGAGGAAGGAGGAGGTCGCGACCGCACTGCTGTATCCGAAACGAGAACCCAACACAGGAGGGTTGGGAAACCATCAGGGCAACCATCGGGACAACCATGAAGGCGCCCATCGGGACAACCATAGGCACAAGCGTCGGGGACAACCATTGGGCCACAGGACCACCGGAACGCCCATCGGGAAAACCAGCGGGACAACCACCGGGGCAACCATCGAGATAACCATCGGGGCGACCATCGGGACAACCATCGCGGCAACCATCGGAACAACCATCGGAAACACTGCTGGGACAAGCGTCGGGACAACCATCGGGACAACCATCGGGAAAATCATCGGGGCAACCATCGGGACAACCATCGGGGGGACAACCATCCGGGGGACAACCGTCCGGACAACTGTCGGGATAACCATCCGGACAACCAGTGGGACAACTTTCACACCACGGCCGCCGCGTGGGGCGACTCATTTGTCTGACTTGGCCCTAGCCTCTAAGTACAGGCTCGGAAAGGTTTTCTCCCTACGCCGCCACATGGTCCAATGCCGAAACACAGGAGGACTTGTGTGAGCGATGGTTGCACTATGTGGTGCAGTGGCTGGCCGAACACACTGCGCTTCGGATGTCCACACCCACTGCCCCGGTTATACTGTAGCACACGCACGTCACGCACGAAACGAAACGATGTCCCGGTTGGTGCATCTCACGTTGCACTTCGGGCTCGCCCCCAAATCTCCGACAGCACGGGAGTGGAGTGGCAAGGCCAGGGCTAAGGCATCCTTGGAGTGGGGGGTGCGGCTGCCGAAAGGGGGCAGTGTATTGGCGCCGTGTCTCCGAACGGCGGAAGGACTACCGCCGCCGCGACAACGCCACGTATGCAATGCTATATTCTTGCCTGCACCTTCTGCTCCAGCGCGGGTCCTGTGGCGGCCTCATCGAGGGCGGCAGAACAACCTCACCAGGCCAAAACGGGAAGAGCCTTCACGTGAGGCATGTGCGCATGCGGACCGCAAAACCAATGAGGACAGATGAGGCGCCCTCTCTGGGCAATCGGCCTTACGTCCCTCCTGAAAGGAGGGAGGGGGGGCGAAGGAAGGGCAGAGAGGACTGAAGCTTGGGGAAGTAGGATGCCATGTGACTTTTCCGAAGGCCTCGGGGGCGTCGGTCTGAAGCCACACTTCCATCTCGCTCTTAGATGGCACCAGGGGTCATGCCCTGCATCCGCGAATTGTTTTAGAGGCCTCTTCTCCAAGCAGTGCTTGCACTTAGGGATTATCATTTCTTTTTCTATGGAGCAGGAAAACACTACCGCATGCGTCACCCAAGTGGGCGTACTTGTCATATACCCACATTTCAAAGTATCCAGCATGGTCACGCGAAGGTTGCCGCTGCAACCGACGACTCGGAGGAAGGAACCTGGCCACTCGTCACTGCTTCTAGCAAAGGAATGTGTTTGGTACAAGACGCCGGGGGAGTCATCGCGTCCTTGTGGTCGTCTTCCCCCAGCAAACCTCCGACGGCAAACCCTGATTGCCCTAAATGCTTCACAAACACATTCAAGTACAGGATGCCACTCTCTGTGCGTCCATTGACGACTTTCAGCTCTACCCGGCCAATAGCAACCCATTGCGGACTCGTCCAAACGCTTTGCCGTACGCCGTAGTGGTACCCTCCAACTTGCTTAGCCTCTGCCCAAGAGCCTGTAATGTTCAGTTCTTGGAAATACATATCCGAACAACTTCCACCCAGGCGGCGCGCATCGGCCTGCACACGAAGCAATGCGTCTTCAGCGCTCGCTCCACGAGGGATGTTTATCAGAACATGTTTACCCGCCTGCATTAAATCGAACCGCTCGCCGTGAACATTCTGAAGATGGGGATCGCCGGTGGCAGCCACGCCTCCGGCAGCTCCACCCGGCATAGGAGCTGCGGGAAGAAACGTTGGTTGTGGCGTCGGCCAACCCAAAGGATATGTCGGGCTGGGCGTCGGGCTAGGTGTCGGGAACGGCGTCGGGAAGGCCGTCGGGTAGGGCGTCGGGAAAGCTGTTGGGTAGGGCGTCGGGAAGGCTGTCGGGTACGGCGTCGGGAAGGCCGTCGGGAAGGCCGTGGGGTACGGCGTCGGGAAGGCCGTGGGGTACGGCGTCGGGTACGACGTCGGGTACGGCGTCGGGAAGGCCGTCGGGTACGGCGTCGGGTACGGCGTCGGGTTCGGCGTCGGGTTCGTCGTCGGGTACGGCGTCGGGTTCGGCGTCGGGTTCGGCGTCGGCTTCGGCGTCGGGTACGGCGTCGGGTTCGGCGTCGGGTTCGGCGTCGGCTTCGGCGTCGGGTACGGCGTCGGGTTCGGCGTCGGGTTCGGCGTCGGGTACGGCGTCGGGTACGGCGTCGGCCTCGGCGTCGGCCACGGCGTCGGCTTCGGCGTCGGATACGGCGTCGGCCTCGGCGTCGGCCACGGCGTCGGCCTCGGCGTCGGGTACCGCGTCGGCCACGGCGTCGGCCACGGCGTCGGCCTCGGCGTCGGCCACCGCGTCGGCCACGGCGTCGGCCACGGCGTCGGCCTCGGCGTCGGGTCGGGCCCTTTCGCTGCCAGAGCCCTGTCTAGGGACCGTTGATCATCCGCGTCCCGGGAGCCCCTGGAACTCCTGTCCATCAGCACCTCAGCCGCCTGGGAGCTGCTGGGGCTGGCCACCCTGCAGAGGCCACACGTTGCAGGGCAGGTCGCTTTCACGGTGCTGCCGTACTTCGCATCTTCGCAATAAGGCTGCACCGCAGCACAACCACTGATAGTGACGCCGATGCCGCTTGCCAGCGCAATAATTTGGGCGTCGTCATCTGCACACTTCGGCTTGGAGCTCACACCGATCGAGGTCACAGTGGGTGCGCTGATGCTGAGGACGACTGCAACCACGGACCACACGGTCCAAGGTGCCTTCTGGACCGCCATCCCACGGAACTGAAAGGAAGGACCCGCAAGCCAAATGTTTTCGCGTGTGTGTGTGTGATTTGATTACGGACAAAATGGAAGCTGCACCAAGTCTGCTTGAACCGGGATGCCTGAACCTGGATGCATGAAGCTCCACGAATCCCACCAACCTCTCTGGGCGTAGGTGGTTCAACGGATTGTGTCTCTTCTCTTTCCCTCTCTCTTTATCTTTCTCTTTCTTTCTCTCTGTTTTTGTTTCTCTCTTCTCTCTCTCTCTCTCTCTCTCAAAACCCCTCCGTCCCCTGGGCGGGGAAGGGTTCATCCGTTTCTCTACCCCTCCCCTGGGCCTGGGAGGGGGGGGCGCGAGACGCTACAGCCCCCAAGATCGCCAAATATGGCTCCAGGAGGGCCCCAGAGACCCCATGGCCTCCAAGATGGCTCAACATAGCCTCCGACGCACATCCAAAAACCTCAAGACGGCCCCACAACGGTTCCAAATGCCCTCCAAGCCCTCCAAGGACCCCCCCAAGAGGCAACAACGGCTTCGAAACCGAGGCCGAATGTATGATAATGTATGATGCTTGCCGTCTCGACCTTTCGCGTACGATGGGTCTCGGAGGCCTCAAAATGGCCCCAAGACAGCCCAACAGAGCCCCAAGAGGTGCCCAAGAGGGGGCCCCGAGAGGGCCACAAGGACGCCCAAGAACGCCCCAAGAGCTCCCCTAAAGGCGCCCCGAGACGCCCTCTTCGAGCCTCTGGGGGGCAGGGGGGCCTGAATTGAGGATCCGCTCTTTCTGACTCATCGGGGCCAAAATGTCCCAAGAGGCCTGCCAGACCCTCCAAGGAGCCACAAGAGGGCCCCAAGACTCCAACAAAGAGCCCCCAAGAGGGCGCCAAAAGGCCCCACGGGGGCCCTAAGAGCGCCTCGCAAATGGCCTTCGTCGTCTTCAATAACCTCTCACAACAACATAACCCAAAAACAGGCGTCTCCTCCTCCCCCGCCTCATCCTCCTCCTCTTCCTCCTCCGCCTTTTCCTCCTTCTTGTCCTCCTCCTCCTCCTCCTCCTCCGCCTCCTCCCCCTTTTCCTCCTCCGCCTTCTCCTCCTTCTCCTCCTCCTCCTCCTCCTCCTCTTCCTGATTCTTCCTCGCCCTCCTCCTCCCTCCTCCTGCGCCCCTCCTCCTGCCCCCTCCCCCCCCCCCCCGCCCTCCCCACCGCCGCCCCCGCCCCCCCGCTCCCCATTTTCTCCCCCGCCCCTTACCCCCCCCGCGCCCCCCCCTCTCTCCCCCCCCCCCTCCCCCCCCCACCCCGCGCCTCTCCACTTCGTCCCCCCCCCACCCCCCTTCCCCCCTTCCCCGCCGTTCCCCCCCGCCCCCCCCCCCCCCTCCTCCCCCATCCCCTCCCCCTTCTCCCCCTCCCCTCGCCCTCCCCGATGACATAACCGTGGCATGTCAACATCTGTCGCAAAAGACCCCACGAAAACGCCCATATAACCAAAACGGCGCCAAGTCGACCTGTTCAACCTACCGTTTAACGACTCATCAACAAATGTCCCCTGCCCCCCCCCCCCCCCCCTTCGCACCTCCAAAAGCATCGAGGGCGGCATCGAGGGCGTCGAGGGCAGCTGTCGTAATATGTTTTAAGGGAAGTAGAAGGGGTCATATGGTCTCATGAGCCCTTTGAATGTACTTTTGGGCCGCGGGTTCGCTGGAATGGCCGCGCGGCGACGCCCGCGCCCGACGCGTCCCAGGCCCGGCCGTCGGCCCCCTGTTCGGCTTTTGAGCCCTTCCCCCCCCCCCGCACTCGAAAATGCAATTTCCCGATTGTACTTTTGAGAAATGCGCCTCAGAAGTACGATCCGCCCGTGACAACCCCAAATTATACTTTTGAGTGGATCCCATCGAAAGAGCCGCACCGCACTTTCGAGCGAGCCCCCCCCCCCCCGGGGGCGCGGGGAAATGGGGCGCGGGGGGGGGGGGGGGGGGGGGCGAACGCGGGGGGGGGCAGAGACGCGCGCGCATGCGCGGCGGCCGCTCGGCCCGTCCCGCGGCGGCCCTCGGCCGCTCGTGTTTCAGTACTTCCCAAAGGACCCATGCACGCATAGGACCCTTTCTACTTTTCCCGAGGAAGCTGAGCAAACTCTGGTCGACGTAGTGCTTCACTTGGCGCGCCCACTCCTTGACGTGACCCTGCTGCATCGGCGCGCGTTCCGTCTCGAGGAGCTGCGCGATGCACAGGGCCGGCGGCGCGCCAGAGGCAGCGGCGGGCGGCGCGCCAGAAGCGGCGGCGTCTGGCGAGGCCGCCGCGGCCGCCGCCTTCTTCGCAGGCGACGGGGCCACCGCGTCACCTGCCCTCTTGCCCATGGCGGCTGCATTTTTTTTTTTTTGTTTGGGGGGGGGGGGGGGGGGCGCGAACAGCAAAAGCGAGCTACTCGCGTCCGAGGGCCGACACCGCTATGGATGATGATGATGATGGTGATGATGATGATGATGATGGTGATGACGATGATGGCGATGGTGATCATGATGATGGCGATGGCGATGATGACGACTGCTAGTTGCGTGGTGACGGCGATGATGAAGGCGGTGATGCTAACGGCGGTGAGGACGCGGATGTTAGCGACGCTGCAGACCCTTAATACGATGCCCCCCCCCCGCGGTGGCCCAGCCAGATAGCAGGGGGAGGCGGGCGCCGGAGGCGGCCATGCATCGCGGAATGGGCCCGGCGGCGGGGCCGAAGCCAAGTGCGCGCAGCAGATGTCGTTACCCCCGTTTCCCTAGCGATCCCCACCGTCGTGCGTTCCGAAAGTGGGGCATGTCGGAAACGGGGAACTGGCGTTGCAGCTGGGCAGCCTTCAAGGCTCAGGGCTCAAGGAGGGTCGGCGGGCCCGCGACGTCTTGGCCCGCGACGGCCCAACCCATGACGACCCGAATCGGCGGGGCGATAATGCACTCGTAATCTGGAAATGCGCACGAGGGAATGGGCGAGGGGCGCTATGAGGAGGGGGGCGGAGGATACGTGAGCTGACAAGCGACGGGTGGACGCGTGCGAACGGCGAGGGCTGGGGCGAGGGGTGAGGGGATGCTGCTCATTACTCCTCATTCCGTAGTAAGGCTTGAGAGAGCAATCTGATGTCGGCGGGCCCGACGCGCAATTTCGCCCGGGGCCGCAGGCGACCCGAGGGGCGGGATGAGTAGAAAGGGGGGAGGAAGAGAAGGATGAGGATGAGGATGAGGCGAGGGGCGAGGATGGAGCGAGGGGCGAGGGGTTGAGGAAGGGGGCGGGGGGGGGGGGGGGCGCCGGATCCGGAGGGGGGGAAGGGATAAGGAGGAGGGGGGAGGTGAGTAGGCGGAGGAGGATCAGCAGGAGCATGAGAGCATGAGCATGCGCAGGAGCAGGAGGAGGGGGGGGGTCGCATAAGCCCGCCGGGGAAACCTTCAGGGTCTGATTTCGGCCATCTTGGAGGGCCGATGGGCGGGCGGGGCTGGGGGAGAGACGCTGGGGCGATTCGCTCGGGCGCGGGGGGTGGGGGTCCGGAATGTCTCTTCTTGGAAGAATCAACCCGCCTTCGCTTTATCACAGAGTTCGGAGCAGCGTTGTTACATCGCGGGATCACGGGGTCCGGCCCCGACCTCTGTTTCGCGCCCAGCCGCTGCCGCGCGCGAACCACCGCGCGCGGCGAGGTGGGCAGCGACCGCGACGGCTGCCGCTGCCACCGCCTTGGGCGGAAGTCGGTCATCGGTCAACAGGACAGACCGAGGCGGCCAACCTGGGGGCGGGGGTGGATCGCATATCCTCCGCGTCATCGTCAACGCCACCCGCCCCCTCCTCATCATCATCCCACCTCCATCAGCTTCCTCCTCCTCATCCTCGTCAGTCATCATCATTATCCGCATCCCCTCATCATCATCTTCCTCAGCATCGCCCTCCTTCCTCCGCATCCAGTGCCCGCCCTCTCCATTCTCTTCCTCGCCCCCCCCCCCCCCCCCCGCATCCGCCCAATCACCCCCCCGCCCGACTCGGCCTCCAGAAGCCCCGCGAGGTCCTGACAGACGCCCGGGGCCGGCGGCAAATAAGAGCAGGGGGCAGGCGACGCGGCGCTTGACACGCAAGTTGGAGGGCGTCATGCTGCTCATGTTCCTTTTCCTCATCATCCGCTGCCTATGCCTCCTACACGTCGCCCTCCTCCTCCGTTCCCTCCGCGCCCGCCGCGGCCGCCTCCGCGCCCCCGCCCAACAAATGGTAGCGACGATGGAAATCATGTCAGGTGGTCGTCTCAGCCAGCTTGCCCCCCGCAACGAAAGAAACGACAGGCCAGACTGAGCGACGAAGCACCTCGAAGGAGGGCGGGCGGAAGAAGGATGTGAAAAGGAGACAATGATGGGGAATGGGGGCGGAGTGTCCGCACGCCCCCACCTGAACATCAGCGGCCGTGCGATGCCCCAGATGCCTGGGCGCTGTCGCTCCTAGCGCAGCTGGCTGCCGATGACGCGGTGCCCCCAGCGCCCTTGCGCAGCTGCTTGTAGGCGGCCTTGGCGTTGTCTGAGAAGCGCTTGGACTCCACTGTGCAACCGCCGATATCCCACAATATCCGAGTCGGTGGGCTCGGGGAACCAGCGCCTCTCAAGCATCAGCTTGCACTTCGGGTGACGGCGTGTGAACCTCGAGGTCCTACCACCCCACATGTCGCGCGCTGATCCCAACCCTGGCGTGTCCTGGAAGCTGTCGCCCCGAATGGTCTTCGGGGACCTATCGCCCGCCGGGCGGCGCGACAACTGCGCGCCCGCCATGGCCGAGAACAGCGGGTGAATAGGGCCGATTGGCTGGACGTGCGGCTGCGACCCCGGGCGGCCCGCGCCGTCGCAATCCGGGGCACCTGGCGCCGTCGTCGGCGCCACCGTCCTTGAAGGAGGAGCACGGGGAGGGGGGGGGGAAGGAGAGCGGCAGACGAGGATGGGGCAGGATGAGCAGGAGAAGGAGGGGGGGGAGAGGAAGAAGAAGGATGATGCGGTGGGAGGGGGCACGCGGGGAAAGGGGTAAGGGGTATGGGGCAGCGCGGGCGCAGGCGAGGGCGGGATGGGTCGGTCGGCTGGTCGAGGCGAGGTGGGGGGTGGAGGGGGGGGGGGGGGGGCGCGCCTGCACGGCCAGCGGGTCGTCGAGTTCGCTGTCGCCGTCGCTGTCGCGAGCCTCGACGATAGCCGCCAGCGCCTGCTGCGGAACGGGGGGCGAATCGATCAGGCGAGTGGAAATGTGCCGACATTTCCTGGGTCGCCTAGCTTCGGGCATCCCGATTGACGTCGAGTCATGGGGGGAAGACCGCGACGCGCGAGACGCGGTTGTCGTTGCGCCCCCAGGGGTGACCGAAAGCTACAATCGAGGGTGGAGATATATTTCCAGTCGAGCCTGACACGTCTCATCCGAGCACCCGCCCGACACAGCGAACGACTCTGCGCCCAAGGCCTTCGCATGCAGATCCGAAGACGCCATAGCTGGCGCTGGGGCTGCGCCCCGACCGCGACCGCGGCCAGTGCGACCTCGTCCGCGACCCGCAGGGCCGGGGGGGGTTGATCACGTCGTCGAGGGCGCCCCTTGGGGGCCTGGGTGGCGCGGGTGGCGCTGCAAGCGATGCGCGGCGATCGCCGCCGTCGGTTCGCACCTCCACGACGATGGGGTCTATCTCCTGCGGGCCGCCATGTTCTCCGTTACCGATGTTGCGGTGTCTCAGTAAGAATGCAAGACCCGCGATCGCTGGGGGCTTCGGGGGCGCGAAGGGGAGGGATGCAGCTTATAGGGACAAGGGGGGGGGGGAGGAGGAGGAGGACGAGGATGAGGATGAGGAGGGGGAGGAGGAGGAGGAGGAGGAGGAGGAGGAGGAGGAGGAGGAGGAGGAGGAGGAGGAGGAGGAGGAGGAGGAGGAGGAGGAAGAGCAGGAGGAGGAGCAGGAGGAGGAGGCAGAGGAGGGGGTCGACCGAATTAATGATCACCCACCCTATCCCCCCTGCTCCGAGCCCGGTTACATTTCCCGCCCGCGCCCGCGAGCCCTTCCGGCCGGTTAGTTCTGTCTTCGTTCCACCTTTGCTGCAACGCGAAGTCCAAAAGAAAACAATCAGCGAAATTGCCACAACACCGCTTAGCTCGAGCCCTGCCACGACAAGCGGCAAAGGGCGGCAACGTGGCGGAACAAGCCGAAACGTGGCGATCCCTCAAGACACTCAGCCAAGTCTTCGGCAGCGCAAGTCGTATCTCTCCTTCGCGCAGGCACTGCGGGGGGAAGTCCGCCGGCCCTGTCGGCGTGTGTGGGGTGTCTGTCCGGTCCCGTCGACGGGGAGCTTTTCGTCCCCTCCTTCCCATCCTCCTCTCCCGTCGGGGGAGAGAGAGAGAGAGAGAGAGAAAAAAGAGAGAAAGAGAGAGAGAGAGAGAACTCCCTTCCTCGTTCGGGGAACGGGTTCGCAATTTGAGGGAATTCCATCCACGTCCTCATTACGTCAAAAGGAAGCCCCTTCCATTTGTCCCTTCCCCGGCGGGGGGGGGTCCCCGAGGGGGGGGGTCAGATTCGCATCGCCTCTGGGGGTGTTCCTCTCCCACGCTGGTCCTTCTCCGACGCACCAGTCCTCCTCGGGTCCTCCTCCCCAGGTGGGGAGGAGCCCCAGGGGGGGGAAAGGGAGTCAGATACGCATCCGTCCCTGGGGGTCCTCCTC
>CAUYUJ010000363.1:105000-114853 GCA_963575745.1 Prorocentrum cordatum | reverse complement strand
TCCTCCTCCTCCTCCTCCTCCTCCTCCTCCTCCTCCTCATTAGATCATCCTCAACAGCAGCAGTAGCAGCAGTAGCAAAAGCATGATCAGCATCACCATCATCATCAGCATCATCACCCGCAGCAGCAGCAGCAGCAGCAGCAGCATCGTCGTCGTCAACCTTATCATAATCATGGCCACAACCACCATGAGCATCATCACCCACAGCATCATAATCAGTATAAGCAGCATCAAAATCATGAGCATCGTCGTCAGCATCAGTACCATCATCATCATCATCACCACCATCACCATCAGCATCACCATCACCATCACCATGATGATGAGCAGCAGCAGCATCATCATCATCATCAGCATCATCATCATCATCATCATCATCATCATCATCATCATCAGCATCATCATCATCATCATCATCATCACCATCATCATCATCATCATCGTCATCATCATCATCATCATCATCATCATCATCATCATCACCATCACCACCACCACCACCACCAGCACCATTATCATCACCAACACCAGCAAAATCAGAAACACCATCATGATCAGCATCATGACCACCACCATCAGCAGCATCATAGTCGTCATCATCAGCATCATCAGCATCATCAGCATCATCAACATCACCATCATCATCAGCATCATCATCACCAGCAGGATCGTCATCATCAGCATCATCATACCTTATCATCATCACCATCATCATCAGCAACAGCATCATCATATTAAGTAGCATCATCATCAGCAGCATCATCAGCACATTGGTCATGATCAGCGGCATCATCGTCAGCAGCAGCACCATCATCATCAGCATCATAATCAGCATCATCATAGAAATCATCATCCTTATCATAAGTAGCAGCAGCATCATCAGCGTGATCATCATCCTCAGCAGCATCATCATCATCATCATGAGCATCATCATCACCAGCATCACCATCACCATCACCACCATCACCATGTTCATTATCATCATCAGCAGCAGCAGCATCATCATTGTTCGTCGTCGTCATCATAATCATCATCATCGTCGTCATCGCCACCACCATCATGATCATCATCTTCATCGTCATCATCTCGTGATCATCCTCAGCAGCAGCAGCACCATCATCATCAGCATCATCATTATCATCAGCATCATCCACTTCATCACCATCACCATCACCATCACCATAATCAGCATCACCACCACCACCACCATCATCAGAATCATCATCACCATCATCATCACCGTCACCGCCACCATCACCAGCATAATCAGCATCATCGTCATCATCATCATCATCATCGTTCGCCGTCGTCGTAATCATCATGGTCGTCATCGCCACCACCATCATGATCATCATCTTCATCGCCATCATCATCCTCGTCATCGCCATAGTCACCGTCAACATAACCGCCGCAGCCCCGCCGCTCCCGCTGCCCCCGCTGCGGCGGCGGACCGCGGAGACCTCGAACTCCCCCAGCAGACCCCACCGCGCGGCCCGCCACCTCACCGCCCCTGGGTGCGGGCAACACTTGTTTTACCTAACAGCTTTTGCTGATAAGCTTCTAGTGGTCTCAAAAGAGAGCAGCAGATGACTCCTCAGGGGGGTCTGGAAGGGACCCGGGGAGGTGCCGCCGAAGCCGAAATCGCTTGGGACATCCTCGCAAAGTCGCTCTTGGTGCTCCCAGAACTCCATTCCCGGGCCACATTTTGGATGCCCGGAGCCAACTGTAGGCCACTTCGTGCTCTTCGACTTCCCAGAACTCCATTCCCGGGCCACATTTTGGATGCCCGGAGCCAACTGTAGGCCACTTCGTGCTCTTCGAGTTCCCAGAACTCCATTCCCGGGCCACATTTTGGATGCCCGGAGCCAACTGTAGGCCACTTCGTGCTCTTCGAGTTCCCAGAACTCCATTCCCGGGCACATTTTGAATGCCCGGAGCCAACTGTAGGCCACTTCGTGTTCTTCGAGTTCCCAGAACTCCATTTCCGGGCCACATTTTGAATGCTGAGGCAGGCTGATGCTGAGGCTGAGGCAGGCTGAGGCTGAGGCCGAGGCTGAAGGCAGACTGAGGCTGAGGCTGAAGCAGGCTGAGGCTGAGGCTGAGGCAGGCTGAGGCTGAGGCTGAGGCAGCTGATGCTGAGGCAGGCTGAGGCTGAGGCTGAGGCTGGCTGAGGCAGGCTGAGGCTGAGGCCGAGGCTGAAGGCAGACTGAGGCTGAGGCTGAAGCAGGCTGAGGCTGAGGCTGAGGCAGGCTGAGGCTGAGGCAGGCTGAGGCTGAGGCTGAGGCAGGCTGAGGCTGAGGCTGTGACTGCGACTGCCGTTGCCACTGCGACTGTCATCGCGAATGCGACTACGACTGCGAGAACAGCAGAATTCTACAACTGGATTCTCATCTGAATCTTAAGGGGAATGCTTCCAGATATGCTCCTACACATCGCTGTTAGGTTGCTTTGCCGGGATAATTGATCCGCGGGTCGCGAGCGCAACTCTTCCGGTCGAAGCTAGGCGGGCCGCGCGAAGCTTGAATTAGGCAAAGAAGAGGAGGGAGGAAGCGGCGGAGCCTCAGAGCGATGGGTGCGGGCAACACCTGTGTCCAGATCCGGTGCGCCCTGGGCGTTCTCTTGGACGGGGCACCGCAAGGCCGCGGCGCACTGGACATGTGCCAACATCGAGCCCACCTGGGGGCCAGACTCTTGTCCAGGCCCAGTGCGCCTGCGGGCTCTGGGCAGGCGAGCGCCCAGAAATTTCGGCGGTGGACAACACCTCCCTTTCGCAACCCTCCCCTCCGTGACAGCGGCCTGGGGCCGAAACCGACGGACCTGGACCCGCAAAAAGGACGGCCGCGACGCCCTCTCGCGAACCGAAAACGGCCAGTTCCTGAATCGACGTGTCCGGGTAGATCAGCCCATCCGTCTCCGAAGAAAACTCGGGGCCGCCGTGGACACGCGCACGCGCGCCCTGCCCGGCCCGGGGGGGGGGGGCCTGGAGGCCCCCCAGCACGTCCGAGACGCCCCCGGAGCCCGACCCGGGCCCCACAGCCGCGCGGCCCGCCCGCATCCCCCCCAGGACTCGCGACGGCGGGGGCAGAAGGCGGAGCCAGATCGGACCAGCACACACAGCCGGAGATCCCTGGGGATCGCTGGGCTTGGAGGGCGTCCTCGGGCGCCGCGGCCTGCTCGGAGCGTTGCGCTCCAAGCGCGCTCCGGAGCTAGACGAGCGCGTTCCGACACTCGCAAAATGCAGCTGCTCGCAATTGGCCTGGATCCGCCGCAGGGGATCTGCGATGCATTAAACCGCGGCAGACGTATGGCTTTTTCGGACGTTTGCGAGTAACTGGGCACTTTGCGAGTAGAGTGGAACGCGCTCGGCGAGGACTGCTCTGGGACGGATTTATCGTCGTCCCCGTCCCGCCCGACCGAGTCCCAGAGCCGTGCGGCCACCCCAAATCCCCACTGCCCCACCACGCCAGCCCTGCTTCGAGTCTTTCTGGCGTTCCTCGGCCTCCAACTTCCAGGCCTCCTCCTCCTCCTCCTCCTCCTCCTCCTCCTTCTCCTCCTCCTGGATCGGATCGCCAAATCGGATCGGGTCGTAGAAGGATCGGATCGTCAACGAACCGTCCCGAACCGAATCGGAATCGGAGCTCAGCGCCGGGCTCCCGCTGGGTGCCGGCCGCTGCCAGTGGATCGGGCCGAGTCGAATCGAATCGGAATATCAGCCACAACCAGCGAGTCGAATCGCATCGAATCGGATCGTATCTGGGGGCCCTGGGACACACAAATAAATACACACAAATAAAAATATCCCGATATTTTCCCATATCTTCCGGGTCTTTGTCTTCCCCCCCACTTCCCATATTTTCCCATATTTTCTGGGGAATCGACATTTAATTGTGTCTGTGTGTTTCTTTCCCTCCTGATCGTAGGCGGACTCA
This sequence comes from Prorocentrum cordatum, assembly GCA_963575745.1. Lineage (NCBI taxonomy): Eukaryota > Dinophyceae > Prorocentrales > Prorocentraceae > Prorocentrum > Prorocentrum cordatum. Next base: position 110,924 of record CAUYUJ010000363.1, on the reverse strand, counting down.
ACCTTCCGCACCTTCGAAGGCCGGCAGATGCCGCGCAGCGGCCGCCGACAGCTCGGCCACAGCGGCGGCCGCCGTCCAGGCAGTTGCGGCGGCCCCGACGATCGCCACAGCCGCGCCGCCACCTGCTGCGCGGAAGGCTGGGATTGGCGGCGAGCGAGGGGGGAAATGAGAAGGAGAAGGTCTTCTGAGAAGCCGGCGGGACTTCTCAGAAGCCATCGCGCCTTCTGAGAAGTTTCCTGCGTCTTCGGGGAAGTCTCATAAAACGTCTCAGAAGGCCGGGGACTTCCCCCCCTCGCTCGCCGCCGATAGGAAGATGGAGATCGAAGGTTGCGGGCAACAACTCAAGTCTCCTGCGGTCGCTCGGGACGACCTGGGCACCTCCGGAACGCCCTCGACGAGGCGCAGCTGCCGGGACGCTTCCCGGGGCTCGAAGACCTCGAAGAGCCCACGAAGACACCCGAAAACCGACAGAAGCGCCCAAAAACAGAAGACGCACGGTCAGACACACACACACACACACACAGTGTGTGGTCACATCACACGGTGTGGTCACCGCGCCGTCTCGGGGCCCCCGACACTCTCTTGACATCCCTCCCCCGCGCGGGGCCGCGTCGAGCCACAGCCCGCGCGGCCGCGCCGCGGTGGTGCACGCCTCCTTGCGGCACTTCACGTCGGGCATGGCCATCATGAGGTCCTCCACTGGGCACTTCGGGGCCAGCTCAATGATACGCTGGCCACCGTGTCGCGTCCTTGTCCTCCGAGTCCTACTCTTCATCCTGATTCGGATCCTCACCCTCCGTATCTCATCCTCACTCAATCCGTCGCTTCGCCACTCCCTCCTCAAACCTCCCTTCTCTGGTTCTGGTTGCCAGTGAGCGAGATGGGCCCTGTAGGAACAGGAAACACTTGTAGCCAGCGTGTACCCCACACAGTAGGGCATTGCAGACTCAAAATGCAAAATGTATAGACATGTATATACAGATGTACTCACAAACGAATGTGTAAGCATATGTTTGTATTTACATGTCTGTACATAGCTACATTTATATACACACATATAAATGGAAATATATAGATATAGCTAGGGGGATCCTAAGATCTATAGCCATTTCAAAAGATACTACGAAGCAGCATGGTGTATCACTCGTGCGAGAAGTTGTCGCGTGCAGCATGCGATGTTTGCTTGTATGCGTGCCAGTTTCTAGTCTGAGTGAGTTGTCATTTCGGATCAGAGGAACACGTTGCGCCGACGACGACGACTGCTGCCATTGACAATCGTGCGAAGACTACGCGGGCACTTTGATCTTACTTTTTCGGCAGCAGGTGGAGAGCGCAACAGGACATAGATTCAGTAGAAACGAGACAGTGCGGCAAAGGAATGACCTAATGCTTCGAGTTCAGCTCAGCAGCAGGCTACGCGGGCACTTTGATCATACTTTTGTCGGCAGCAGGTGGAGAGCGCAACAAGACATATTCAGTAGAAGCGAGGCAGTGCGGCAAAGGAATGACCTAATGCTTCGAGCTCAACTCAGCAAACATCTCTCCAGTTTTCGACCACAGATCATGTCCAGTGCTCCAGAATAACCACTGAGCAGAACGGACGCGATCATCCCAAGAGCGCCGGTTAATCGCAAGGGACCTGCTCCCCATTACAGCACGCACATGGCGCCAGATTCGGTCGATAATCTGCGTGCCACCCTTAGCACAGATGGCGCTCCCGTCGGGCATGCGACGGCGGAATAATTGAACGTACTTGGGGCGCGACCACTTGCCATTGATTTTCTTTTTCTTGTGAACCACAAAGTCGTGAATAATCCCGTCAATGATTCTCTTCCCGTTGGCCCCCATCTCGTACGAACGGGCGCCGTCGGCATGCAAGAACACGCAGCGACCGCGCAACCACTTCGCCGCCTGCGGTTCCCAATCTTTCTTAGTGATTGGCCCAGGGCCTGGTGATCGCACTTTCGTGGTCTTGGGAGACGTCCTGAACATCACCGACGAAGATGGCGCGCCTCTCTGAACAATCCCACCCCACTGGTGCCACTTCGCCCGCTTGCAGCGCCCGACGTCAACAATTTCCTTGCTTAGATCAACCTCGTCTGCTTCCACGTCGTGCCACGTCCGATTGCCCCCAGCTCCGGACTCGATCTTCGGCTCCTGCATTCTCACGAAACGAGAACGAGCAGCGTCCAGACGCGATGCGAAGCGTCTCACGTACTTCTCATCATGATCCCACAATAAATGGCACTGCGCTGTCGTCAAGCCAACAGTGATCCCCAATAGTAGTTTTGCCTGCGATACCAAAAACTTGCAATCCCTGCCCCACCCCGCAGTAAAGACCTTTTGATTCGCACGTGGCAAGATGTGTTTCTGACAGCCCTTGGCGCTGCACCTGTAGCTGAGAGAACAGCTGCCCTTGCGGCGCCGCAACTTCCCGATGTTGTACGCGCCGCAGAATGGGCAATAGTGTTGCGTCCAATCCTTCAAGAAGCCAGCATTTGTTAGCTCATGGACCACTTGTAATTCAATCAGGCCTTCCAATTTCTCAATGCTCATTGCCCACTTCTGCAGTTTCCGCTTGACATGAGACTTGATGCCGTACCGAACATACGGCGTCTTCTTCCACAGCGCGGAGAATTTCTTTTTGTCGAGCTTCTCAGGTCGCGCATACATGCGCCGTTTTCCTCTCTCTGGTGCTGGAAAACACGACGCGGGCCGCTTGGCAATTCTCTTCATGGGACCACCCTGACCAGCCTTCTGCATGCAACATGCCGATCGTCCACGACCAGACCCTTCGACTTCGTAAGCTGCGCCATCCATTGTGGGGAGATCAGAAACATCGTACCACTTTGCGTAATAAAAGTACACGTTCTCGAACCTCAGCGCAGCTGACACGAAATTGTGAAGTGGCGCCCGCACTACCGATCCAATAGCGGCATCGTAAATGTCAACACAGCCCCCACTCATCTTCAAAGCTGCGAAATGCCCGCATCCTTCTGCATGCGGCTGCCAACAAACGACCTCCGAGTGCACACGAAACACATCATTAGGTGCCATGCCACACTCATGCAGCAATAATACCGACTGCTCTCTCTGAGAGTCATGCCCCCAATGCTCATTGAAACTGCGAACGCTGCGGGGGCCGTCGCACGGCGGCCAGGCCTGGTTGGGGGCAACGTCCAAGTACTGAACTGCGTGGTACAAGCAGGCACCACCAACGTCTGGCGCGAGAGGGGGCGGCAATTCTCTACGTCGAACGGCGCGACCATGCGCGAGGAGCAGTTCGCTGAGAAGCGGCTTGGCTGACGTGGCACAACTTACCCTGTACTTGACCACGGACTTCTCCTGTAGCTCTTCGAATGCATCGCTAATAACGAACGGCTGATCCGGCGATGATAGGATGATCTCGTCGAAAATGAAGCAGTTCACAACCCAATTGTTGGCAACACAGAACTTCAACATTCGCTGCAGCTCGTCGTCTTCGCACTCAGACAGGGCGTAGAAAAACCGCGTCGCCGACGGCCGCGGCCGCTCCCGAAAGAGCAACCGCAGATGCTGGAAACGAGCGGACTTCAATAAGATGTCTTTTGATTGAGCCACGTCCACGGCGAGCGACAGCAAGAACGGTAAGTTGGCACCTGGCTTGCCGAGGCCGAAGATCTTCGAGATCGCCATCTTAGCCTCGGAAATCTCAACTTGCAAGTACTCCTTGACAAATTATCTCCAAATGGCGTGGTATTTGACAAAGAGCTCCAAAGATCGCAGCGGCACGTCGTCCTTGGCATGTAGCTTTCGGACCTCATGAAGAAGAAGCGTGGGGAAACAGTTCTGGATGTCGACGCTGCAGTTCATGCCCGCCAGAGCAGCCGCGCGCGACTCCGTAGTCAGCCACTGCAGCGCTGGGCCCCGCGCGTACATCCTCCCAGGCAGCCCACGCTTGCGATAATAAGACACTCGAACATCAGCGTAGTTGCCCATGATATCGCCTTCATTCTCACAGCGGGTAATGTATCTGCGCAACACATCAGGCCTGCGGTCGCTGCCCCCTTGATGGCGAGCCCGAAGCGCGGCCAGGTCAACGTGCTCTGTCAAAGTGCACGCGAGCACGTCGTCATCCCGTGGTTCATGTAGCGTGCCATCGCAGTCCTCTTCCACAGGTTCTGCAAAGTGCTCTGACATGACTTCGCCGCTGGCCCACGGAGATCCCCATTCCTCCCAAGACCCGAAAAGTTGAGAGCCGTATGTAACCAGGAGCTCGTCGAACTTCTTCAAATCGATGTCAAAGCTATGATAAGTACCGCTGCCAGCGGGACGTAGTAAATACGGCCATGCATCAACTGCTTCAGATAAATATTGCTCTCTCGACTTCTTGCCCTTTTTGCTCGCCTTCGTTGCCACGCCAGGGATCCCCGTCATCCTCTGTCTTGCATGTGCGGCGATCTTGCTCGGGGGGGCGTCCTTCTTATCGATTGGATGGTTTGTGCGGTACCCTCAGACCGCCAAGATACCCGAGGAAAATCGGAAGAGCCCAAAAAAATGCCCCCCCGAGCGTGGTCCTCGAAATTCCAGACCCAGTGGGCTGGAACTCCAAAGACCACGCTCGGGGGGGCATTTGTCTCATCTACTGGAGGGTTTGTGGGATACTCTCACAAGATATCATCAGACAAATGAAAAACAACTACATATGCCCGCCAAGCATGGCCCTTGAATTTGGAAGCCTTCGTTTTTTATTGTACACCGGGCTGCAATCTCAAAGGCTGTGCTCGGAGACACCTTGGGTTGCGTCATCCTTGTTTCTTTGAGGGCGCGAATTCTATCAGAAATGCTCTTCCGAATTTTGGTTTCCAACAAGGCGGAAAAACCAGAAAAAACAGAAAAAAAACAGAAAAAGCTGAAAAAAAAAACACAAAAAAATCAGCTGGAACCCTGTGTTTTCACAGGGATCACCTGTTTCGGAGCCTCAAAATCAAAGGCTTGACTGTGAAAACACAAGGTTTTCTTTGATTGTTGCTAGTTTTACTAAGAAAAAAGGGTAGTTGGGACAGGTGATCCCTGTGCCTGCACAGGGATCACACTCAGGCCTTACCGCTTTTTCTTAATAAAACAAATAAAAATCAAAGAAAACCCTGTGTTTTCACAGTCAAACCTTTGATTTTGAGGCTCCGAACCAGGTGATCCCTGTGAAAACACAAGTTTCCAGCTGATTTGTTTTATGGTTTTTCCGCTTTTTTCTAGTTTTTTCAGCTTTTTCTGGTTTTTCCGCCTTGTTAGAATTCTGGTTTCCAGCAAGGCGGAAAAAAACAGAAAACACAGAAAAACCAGAAAAATATGAAAAAACAAAAAAAAAAAAAAAAAAAAAAAAAAAAAAGCTGGAACCCTGTGCTTTCACAGGGATCACCTGTTTCGGAGCCTCAAAATCAAAGGTTTGACTGTGAAAACACAAGGTTTTCTTTGATTTTTATTCGTTGTACTAAGAAAAAGCGGTAGCTGGGACAGGTGATCCCTGTGCCTGCACAAGGATCACACTCAGGCCTTACCGCTTTTCTTAATAAAACCAATAAAAATCAAATAAAACCTTGTGTTTTCACAGTCAAACCTTTGATTTTGAGGCTCCGAAACAGGTGATCCCTGTGAAAACACCAGGTTCCAGCTGATTTGTTTCTGGTTATTCCGCTTTGTCTAGTGTTTCCGCTTTTTCTGGTTGTTCCGCCTTGTTAGAATTCTTATTTCCAACAAGGCGGAAAAACAATAAAAAAACTCAAAAAAACGTAAAAACTACAAAAAACCTTTAAAAAATGTTTTTATATATATATATATATATATATATAATATATATATATATATATATATATAAATATATATATTTATTTTGTTTTTTATATGTATATAAAAAAAAAAAAAAAAAAAAAAAAAAAAAAAAAAAA
>CAUYUJ010000363.1:77500-100000 GCA_963575745.1 Prorocentrum cordatum | reverse complement strand
CGTCGTCTTCGTCGACGTCGCCCTTGCCCTCAGCATCCCTCCCCAAGACCGAGCGTCTTGGTAACTGGGGTTGTGGACCTGAGGCCGCCATGCCTGGGCGATGGGCCAGCGGCCTGCTGGATGCCTGTTCGGATACGGGCGGCGGTACTTTTTCGGAAGCCCCTCGGGGCCCCTTGGGAATCTCCTCGGGGCCTCTTGAAGCTTCTCGGGGCTTCCTGGGGGCCTCTGGAGGGCGTCTTGGGGACTCCTGGGGGCTTCTCGGGGCCCTCTGGTGGGCGAGGGCTCGAAATGTCGGTTCGCGTTCCCCCTCTGCGTCTTAGAACCGCACGCGCTTCGCGCGCTTAGATTCTTGTCAATTCTGTACACGGCTTCAGCGTCTAAGCGAAGTGCCCCGTGGGGCATTGCAGGCGCCTCCCGTCGACGCATAGTTCATGTTCGGGCGGACGCTGCGAAGCCCTGTCCCACGTCGGAGTTCCGCCTGCCTCTCTCCTCGTCGTCGTCGTCGTCGTCGTCGTCGTCGTCGTCGTCGTCGTCGTCGTCGTCGTCGTCGTCGTCGTCGTCGTCCGCGGCCCCAGTCGGACGACCCAGGGTCGGGCACGCCATCGTCGCTGGAAGCCCCGGGAGGTCCTCTTCGTAATCCAATGGGCGTCCTGAATCGACCCTAGACGAAAGACCGGCCCTGGGGTGCTCCTCCTCACCTTCCCGCTCCCGCCCCTGCTCCTGGTTTCTCTTCTCGTCCTCCTACTCCTCCTCCTCCTCCTCCTCCTCCTCCTCCTCCTCCTCCTCCTCCTCCTCCTCCTCTCCCTCCTCCTCCTCCTCCTCCTCCCTCCTCTCCTCCTCCTCCTCCTCCTCCTCCTCCTCCTCCTCCTCCTCCTCCTCCTCCTCCTCCTCCTCCTCCTCTCCTCCTCCTCCTCTCCTCCTCCTCCTCCTCCTCCTCCTCCTCCTCCTCTCCTCCTCCCCTCCCTCCTCCTCCTCCTCCTCCTTCCTCCTCCTCCTCCTCCTCCTCCTCCTCCTCCTCCTACTCCTCCTCCTCCTCCTCTCCTCCTCCTCCTCCTCCTCCTCCTCCTCCCTCCTCCTCCTCCTCCCTCCTCCCCTTCCTTTCCCCCCCCTCCTCTCCTTTCTCCTCCGTCCCTTCCGACCCCGGCCCCCCGCCCGTCTCCCTCGGGATGCGTCGCGGCGCAAGCGGGGCGCAGCGCCTGTCGCCCTGTCCTCTCCCGCCCTCTCCGTCTCTCCAACGCCTCGTCTTGCTCCTCTCGTCCTTTCCCTCGTCTTTGTCCTTGTCTTCGCGGTGGTCTGGGGGGGCGGAGGCATACGATATCGTGTTCCCTACAAGCTCGATGGGGATATGAAATGTTGGGCTGTCTGGGGGGGCATCCGGGGGCTTCCCTTGAGGGACCCTTGGGGACTGCCTGGGACCTCGCGGGGAGCTCATCCTCATCCTCAGCTTCGTCATCGCCATCGCAATCGCTATCGGCATCGTCGTCGTCATCATCATAATCATCATGATCATCAGCAGCAGCAGCAGCAGCATCATCATCATCATCATCAGCAGCATCATCATCATCATCATCATCATCATCATCATCATCATCATCATCATCATCATCATCATCATCATCATCATCATCATCATCATCATCATCATCATCATCATCATCATCATCATCATCATCATCATCATCATCAGCATCATCATCATCATCATCATCATCATCATCATCATCCTCATCCTCATCCTCATCCTCATCATCATCATCAACATCCTCATCATCATCATCGTCGTCGTCCGCCTCAGCATCAGCATCATAATCAGCAGCAGCACCATCGTCATCATCATCAGAAGCATTAACATCCACACCATCATATCCTCCGCATCGCCATCCTCCTCATCGTCATCAGCGTAGTCGTGGATATCGTCGTCAGAATCATCACAACCATCACGGTCACCATCACCATCATCATCGTCACCTTCGTCATCAGTATCGTCATCATCAGCATCTCGTGGGGCTTCTAAGAAAGTACTTCAGGGCCCATTCGAGTCCTGCTTGACAGGCGCTTTGGGACAGATGTTGCGGGCGGGGAGCGGAAGCCTGAGGAATCATGTGATCGGAGAGCTTTCTGGTGACATGATGGCGCGTATGAAGGCCCATTGGGGGGCTGCCCGGCAAGCATTTTGGGACGCATGGTTAGGGCAGGGGCGAATGAGGAATCATGTTCCCGGAAGGCTTCCTGGGAACATGATTTGTTGGAGTGTCGTTGGGCGCCTCCGGAGGCTTCGGGGCCTGACGCGTTTCCGAGCGTCGCGGCAGGAAGCGCTGCTCGGGATTATCGTTTTTTTTCCTGGCAGGCGTTTAGGGAACATGGTTTGGGCAGAGGGCGGCAACCCGAGAATCATGTTCTCGGGAAGCTTTCCGGGAGCATGATTTGTTCGGCTCTCTTAAGAGGGGGGCCTCTGGGGGCTTACCGAGGGGCCCTTTTTGGCCTTGTCGGCAAGCTTATTGGAAACATTGTTGGGGCGGCGGGCGGAAGTCCAAGGAATCATGTTCCTGTCTGGGAAGTACGATTTACCGAGGTCTCTTGGGGGCCCGCAGGGGGCTTCCCTGGGGGTCCCTTGGGGGCCTACTGGGGCTTCCGGGGGGCCTCTTGGGAGCCTCACGGGGCTTCTTGAGAGCCTCTTGATGGCCTCCAGGGGCGTCCTAGGAGCCTCTCAGGCAGGAGACCTTGAAATGTCGCGCTCTTCGGGCCCTCTCGGGTCGCTCTTGGAGCTCTCTTGGGGCGCTCTCGAGGCCCTCTTGAATTACCTGGGGAGCCTCCTGGGCCGTCTCTGGGCTTTCTTGGGAGCCTCTTCGGTCGTCTTGGAGCGATCTGAAGGGCCTCTGACGCCGTCTGGGACCGTGGGGAGGCGGAACATGCGAGAGCGCAAAAATGTTCAAAAACCACAGGAAAATACGGCTTCTGGGGCCCTTTGGAGGGGCCTCTGGAGGCGCACTTGGGGCGTTTTGGCGGCGTCGTCGGCCGTCCTGCGGCCATCTTCGGCGTGTCCGGGGCCTCTTGGGGCTGTCTTGGCAATCTTTAGGGTCCTCTTGGCGTGTCGTGGCCTGTTTGGGAGCGGGCCCGGGCAGTCCCAGGAGCCCTGGGACCCCCCCACTACCTCCATGGGGGGGTACGGCACCGGCCCGCCCCTCCCCCCCCGCCTACTCCGATATGTATATATATATATATATATATATATATATACATCCATACATATACATATACAGTTACAACTATATATATATATCAATATATATATATATATATATATATCAATATATATACACAGAAATACATACATACATATCTGCATGAATGCATACATACATACGTACATGCATACATACATACATATATATGCATACATGCGTTCATATATATATATATATATGAGATACATACATATATGTATCTCTATATATATATATATATATCGACCTACAAACCTACCTACCTACCGACATATACACATGCATAAAGACCTATCTCCCTACATAAATACATACATACGTGCATGTATGCGTGCATACATGCATACATGCACACATACATGCATGCATGCATATACACATATACATATGTGTAAATACCGATATCTATGAATAGATATAAATATATAGATATGAATATGCATACATGCATGCATACACACATACATGCGTACAAACATACATACAGACGTGCCTACATACCTATATACATGCATACATGCATGCATAAGTACATGCATATGTACATGTACGCGTACATGTATGCATAAATGCATGCATACATAAGTACATCCCTACATACATATATACATGCATACATGCATGCATTCATATATGTATACATACGTACGTACGTACGTACATAGATAAATACGTACCGGTGCACATACGTACATACGTACGCACGTACCTGTGCATATGTGTATATACAGACGTATATACACATACATACATACATACATACATACATACATACATACATACATACATAGTTACATACATACATACATGCATCCATACAGGCATACATGCATGCATACCTGCACACATACATACATGCATGCATGCATGTACATACGTACGTACATACATACATACCTACAGACAGACAGACAGACAGACAGACAGGCAGACAGACAGACAGACAGGCAGACAGACATACCTGCGTGCGTGCATGCATGTACATATGCATGCATACATAAATAGATAAATGCATGCATGCATGCATGCATGCATGCATGCAAACGTACATGCATACAGGCATACATGCATACATACATTCATACATGAATGCATGCATACTTGCATGCGTGCGTGCGTGCATGCATGCATATACGCACACACATACATACGTACGTACGCACACGCGCACGCACGCACGCACGCACGCACGCACGCACGTACGTACGTACGTACATGCCTACCTACCTACCTACCTACCTACCTACCTACCTACCTACCTACAGACATGCATACATACATCTATATGTACATGTATACACACATATGCATAGGTTGCAAGCTACGCGATGCGTTTCGTACATGGTGCAATCCTATGTGTGACGGGCTGTGTGGTGAAAGCTACGTGGTGGAAGCTTTGTGACACAGCCTTTGTGACTCGATATGCGATGCAACCCGTGCGGTACGAGCTGTGTGATGCAAACCCTGCGGCGGAAGTGCGTGGCGCAAGCTGCGAAGTTGAGGCTATAGGTCCCCGGACGAAAAGTACCCCGGCAAGGTCCCGGCAAGGTCCCGGCAAGGTCCCAGCAAGGTCCCGGCAGACTCCCGGCAAGGTCCCGGCAGACTCCCGGCAGACTCCCAGCAAGGTCCCTTTTCGGAGCCCAGGAGGGCTCCAAACGGTCCAAAGGAGGCCCGAGAAGCCCTCCAGACGGTCCAAGAGAGCCGGGAGACGCCGAAATATCACTCCCAAACGCCTGCGATGGCCTCAAGACGGCCCAACAGTCCACGCCCCAAGAGGTCCCTAAGCGGCGCCCCAAGAGGGCTCCCACTAGCAAAAATCGTCTCATTCCCTTATGGAAACGTGCATTTTTGACATATCCGCCTCTTCGTCTTTCACACCTTTCAAGGCGGTCCAAGAGGCCCCCAAGATCACCCCAAGACGGCCCGAGAGACCCTCAAGACCGCTCAAAGACGGCCCAAGAGCGCTACAAGAAGGCCCAAGAAACCCTCAAGAACTCTTTTTCGGAGCCCAGGAGGGCTCCAAATCGGTCCAAGAGGGGCCCGAGAAGCCCTCCAGACGGTCCAAGAGAGCCGGGAGACGCCGAAATATCACTCCCAAACGCCTACGATGGCCTCAAGACGGCCCAACAGGCCTTCAAGACGCCCCACGAGGTCCCTAAGAGGTCCCTAAGCGGCGTCCCAAGAGGGCTCCAACTAGCAAAAATCGTCTCATTCCCTTATGAAAACGTGCATTTTTGACATATCCGCCTCCTCGTCTTTCACACCTTTCAAGGCGGTCCAAGAGGCCCCCAAGATCACCCCAAGACGGCCCGAGAGACCCTCTAGACCGCTCAAAGACGGCCCAAGAGCGCTCCAAGAAGGCCCAAGAAACCCTCAAGAACTCTTTTTCGGAGCCCAGGAGGGCTCCAAATCGGTCCAAGAGGGGCCCGAGAAGCCCTCCAGACGGTCCAAGAGAGCCGGGAGACGCCGAAATATCACCCCCAAGCGCCTACGATGGCCTCAAGACGGCCCAACAGGCCTTCAAGACGCCCCAAGAGGTCCCTAAGCGGCGTCCCAAGAGGGCTCCCACAAGCAAAAATCGTCTCATTCCCTTAGGAAAACGTGCATTTTTAACATATCCGCCTCTTCGTCTTTCACACCTTTCAAGGCGGTCCAAGAGGCCCCCAAGATCACCCCAAGACGGCCCGAGAGACCCTCAAGACCGCTCAAAGACGGCCCAAGAGCGCTCCAAGAAGGCCCAAGAAACCCTCAAGACGGTCCAAGAGGCCCCAAGACGGCCCCATGATTGAGGTCCACAGGGGCAACCTGAACGGAAATTTTGAGCCTCCCGCCCAAACACGCCCCCGAAATGCCCCTACAAGCCCCCAAGTAGCCCCACGAAGCCCCCAAGAGAGCCCCAAGAGGCCCCCAACAGGCCGCAAGAAAGCCCCAAGAGGCCCTCAAGAGACCCCCAGGAAGCTCCCAGGAGGCCCCCAAGAGGCCAGGCAGACCCCCCCAAGAGACCACCAAGAGGGCCCACCCAGAGCCATCCGCGAGGCCTCCCAAAGTTCCCAAGAAGCTCCCACGAAGCTTCCAAGGGCTCCCAAGACCCCCCAAGACCCCGCGATGGCACAATACGGGCCGGCAGAATGAGCGAAGCGATTCAATATTAATACATCTATATACATACACATATATATATATATATATATATGAGGCGCTAGCTGCGTTATGATGGCTACGTTTGGAGGCCTGGAAATGGGCACCAACACCAACACAGGGAGTTGCCTACACAGGGGGAAGATGACCCTAGGTTTCGGTGTTGGTGGTAACATCTCGGCCACCTTGGAAGCCAGAATATTGCCACCCTCACTGAGATCGGCATCTTCTTCCCTCGGTGGAGGCTCACCGCCGAAGTCGGTGTTGGTGCTAATCTCTAGGCTTAGGCCGGGCATGTCCCCATACAGGCGGATTTTGGACGAAACAATTTAAGATATCCCCAAAAATACCCAGAACTGATCAAAAATAGTCCGGACATCGTCCCCTGACTATTTTTTGACTATCTTTGAATTTGCCTCCTGCAGAGGGACACGCCCGACCAATCTCTATCGGAAGCCGGGCAAAGGCTGCTAAATCAGTGGCTGCTAAAATCGACGTCCGGGAAGTTGTCTTCGTCCTTCCGGGAAGAAGCCCGTTGACTGTTTCGCGTGCCGCGCCTCATTCCGGGAAGCTGTATCCTCCTTCCAGGAGGGCCGTTTTAGCAGCCACGGTTTTGGCAGCCCTCGCCCAGCTTCCGACTCTAGGCCTGCGACATGCGCTGCAGGCTCCGCGGGCGCTCGCAGGCGGCCGCCGGGCGAGACCCCCGCCATCCTCCTCCCTCCTTCTCCTCCTCCTCCTCCTCCTCCTCCTCCTCCTCCTCCTCCTCCTCCTCCTCCTCCTCCTCCTCCTCCTCCTCCTCCTCCTCCTCCTCCTCCTCCTCCTCCTCCTCCTCCTCCTCCTCCTCCTCCTCCTCCTCCTCCTCCTCCTCCTCCTCCTCCTCCTCCTCCTCCTCCTCCTCCTCCTCCTCCTCCTCCTCCCTCCTCCGTCTCCTCCGCTCCTCCTCCTCCTCCTCCTCCCCTCCTCCGTCTCCTCCTCCTCCTCCTCCGCCTCCTCCTCCTCCTCCTCCTCCTCCTCCTCCTCCTCCTCCTCCTCCTCCTCCTCCTCCTCCTCCTCCTCCTCCTCCTCCTCCTCCTCCTCCTCCTCCTCCTCCCCCTCCTCCCCCTCCACCCAGGCGCACAGGGCGCGCACGAGGCGCCCCGGGCCCATCCCCGACAGGCCCATGCGGCTGCATTTCTCTGGGTGTCGTGGTACGCACACACGTGGAAAACCAGGATGCACCTGCCTAAATCAGTGTGCGCATGTGTGTACAAGTTGATGCATTTATGTATGTATGATAACATATGCATGCAAACATGTATATACGTATACACATATGTGTATATATACATATGTGTATATGTGTGTACATGTATACATATGGATGAAAACACACTAGGGACATCGAGCGCGTTGAGCGCGCGCGTTCAAGTTCTAGACGAACTATCGGTGGAGCTAGTTCCGGTAAAGCGAGATGCAGTACTGGCGGAGCCTGCGGTAGCAACACGCGTTCGGCCGAACGGTCTTGCATGATTCCAGGGTAGCCATGTAAGTTCCATGGGCTGTCCTGGGCCTTCGTTCAACTGTCTGCGGGCCATCGGGGAACTTCTTGGGAATAGTGGGGCGATTTGGGAAGCGTCTGGGTCAATCTTGGGCAGTTGGGGATTCGGGAAGGGACGGGGGAGACAGAAAAGCGAACGGACGGCGAGGGATGGGGGAGACGGAAACGCATTCTGGAGGGGGGGTAAATTCTCCTGGCGAATGACCCAACCATCTGGAGTTGTGAACACAGCGTTGTGGCACCGCTTTCGGTGGAACTTCCTATGGGGCCAGGAAACGTGTGAGGGGTGTGCCGCAATGACCGAGGAACCCATGCGAACCCTGCCACTGGGGCCTTTGGTGGAGCTCCTATGGGGCCACGAAGTGTGTGAAGCTAGTTTCAAAATTGGCGGGAAACCGCGTGCGAACTTTGCAGCTGGGGCCTTCGGTGGAGCTCCCTATTGCCTATAGGGCCACGAAAAGTGTGAGAGGGGTGCCGAAATAGGCGGAGAACCGCATGCCAACCCGGCCACTGAGGCCTTCGGTGGAGCTCCCTGTGAGGCCGCGAAACGTGTGAGGGGTGTGCCGAAATGGGCGGGGAATCACATGCGAACCCTGCCACTGGAGCCTTCGGTGATGCTCCCCATGAGGCTACGAAACGTGCGACGGGTGTGCCGACATGGGCGGGGAACTGCATGCGAACCCTGCCACTGGGACCTTCGGTGGAGCTGTCTATGGCCCAAGAGGCGCCCGAGACAGCCCAAGAGGCCCCAAAAACGGTTCCAAGAGGGAGCCCAGATGGGGGACCCGAACGGACATTTCGAGCCCTCAGCCCCAAGGGGCACCCAGGAGAGGCCCCCAGGAGGCCCCCAAGAGACCCCCGAAAAGGCCACAAGGGGCCTCCGGACGGCCCCGAGAGGCCCCTGAGAGGCCCCCGAGAAGCTCCCGCGAGGCCCAAAAACTGCCCCCCAAGAAGCTCTCGAGGGCACTCCGAAGAGTCTCAAGAAACATCCCTGGGAACTCTGAGCCACAACCCAGGCACGGTGGCAGGATGGGCCGAAGGCCATGAAACAGTTATGTATGCATATCCATGCATGCACATATGTACGTGTATACATACATATAAAGTACATGCAATTAGGTATGCATGTGAGTGCCTATATGATGGGTGTACATGTGTTAGATGTATGTACGTGTACATGCACATGGATGTGCATGTGTGCATGTGTATGTACATGTTTGCGTGACGATGTATGCATATACGTAGGTGCATACACACAATATATCAATAGGCGTGTGGTTGTGTGTATGTGTATATATGTTCATGAGCAAGGACATGTACATATAGGTGTGCATGTAAAGATTCATGTATACATACGTGGCTCTGCTCATTTTTCGCCGCCAGAGATGGACAACATATCCGATAGCACTGAAGGGCCTGCAAGCTGACCAGAAGCGTCACACAGATCGGAGGCACCCGAAGACAAAAATCAGGATCCCCCAGCTCTGCTGAACAGGAGGGTGAAAGGGGTAGGCTTGGGGATAGCCAGAAAAACTTGAGCCCTCGTGTCCATGGACCGATGCTGCAAGGACGGCGGTGCTCCAACACCGCAGACAACATTCCCGAGCAAGCACATACACGTGGTTCTGCTCATTTTTCGCCGCCAGAGATGAACAACATATCCGATAGCACTGAAGGGCCTGCGAGCTGACCAGAGGCGTCACACAGATCGGAGGCACCCGAAGACAAAAATCAGGATCCCCAATCCCATCTTGGAACTGGCCAACGGCCTACGCGAAGCGCTTAAATAACAGCTCACAGATATGTTCTACACATAATTGCGGATAAGGTTGTGCAACTAAAGTCTTGAATTTCCCCATGGCACTATTACCTACCAGTTGCTCGTGTTTCTTATTAGTGGCCGAGCACCTACCTCTACTCATGACACATCTCTTGACAGCTGAGAGCTCTGGACACCCAAAAGCCAGTAGGGACGTGTTTTTCTGCCACGGCGTCCCATACTGGCAAAAGCTAGAGGTGTACATTTCGGCTCCGCGCCGCTTGAGCGAGTTGAAAGGACGGGTCAGCAAAATTCTGGAGGTGAATGGATTCTCGATGACGACGCGCACACGCGCCAGGATGCAAGCACGGGCCAGCGTAGCCGAGGCACGCATCAACGCGTTGCCTAGGCGGACCTTCGCAGAATCCTTGTCACAGAGGCCGGGGACACCGAGCAGCCCTGGCCCCGAATCTCGGAGGGGGGCGGGACCAGCCCCCCCTCTCCGAGCTCTGGACCAGGAGGTGCACGGGGTCCCCAGCCAGACGAGACGGCAGGCAGGCGAGACAGCGAGCTCAAGGAGGGCTGCCCAGGCCTCCGGTCTGAGGATGTCTTGGTTGGCCGAGTGCGCGATGTCAAAGGTGTAGACGAGGTAGCCCCTGCTAGTCAGCTCGAACGAGAGGCGGCGGCAGCCGGCGAAGACCTCGACGCAGTAGCCGCGCCTCTTGCGGGTACCAGGCGGCGGCTCAACGACGCCGCAAGGGCGCTTGGCAGCGATTGCAGGGCAGCCAGAGCCGCCGCCATCACGGCCCGCGGCAGCTGGGCCTCTTCTCGCTGAAGCCAGGCCGCCGCCTCGCAACGTCTCATCGAGGCGTCGGCACTCCATCGGCCGCGCTGCTTCACCTCCAGCGGCGTCCTCACATTTTCCCTCCTGTCCTCCGACGGCCCGCCGTGCCTCATCTGGTACAAGACATACAGCTTCGTCATCCCGAGGCGCACCTGGGCGGCCCTGAACAGCGCGGCGAGGGAGACCATCGAGAACGGGAAGATCCTCTGGCTGGTCGCAAGCTTCACTGCGATCAGAAGCGCCTCGCCGACGAATAGCCTTCTCGGATGGTCGATCATCAGGCTCTCGTTCGTCGCCATGGTCTTCGACGTCTGGCCTCTCTCCTCGGGGTGAAGGTTCAGAGCAACAAAGCACGAGGTCGGGAACATCGGCGCCACGACGTCCGCCACCTGAAGGTACAGCCCCTCCGAGGGCCTCAGGTAGCACGTGAAGCACAGCACCACCAGCAGCGCTGCCAGCGGCTCGCCCCAGCCCAGCATCACCTGCGCCACCGCGACCGCCACCAGCCAGGGCATCGGCGGCCGAGTGACCGCTGGCTCCAGGCGCGACCAGGCCAGGAGGGCCCGCGTCGTGCGGGGCAGGGAGGCCCCCCCTCTGCCCGCCGACGGGATAGTCGCCTGCCAGACTGCGTAGAGCACCTGCCCCGCGGAACGGTCGTCGCCGTCGGTGTACATTTCCTGCACCAGCTCGGCCATCGCGAAATCGGCGGACTCCAGCGAATTCACCAGCAAGCCCCGGAGGAGGCAGAAGGCGGCCAGCCTGCGCAGGGCGCCGGAATACCTCGGCCACGACTGCGCCTTGACGGCCGCGAGCGCCATCGCGCAGGCCACTCCCAAGCCACATGGGTGCGCGACCTCCGCGATGTCTGTCACGAGCTCCGGCGACAAGGGCAGCGACCTGGTCAGCTTGGCAAGGCCCCTGGACGAAGCAGGGCGCCTCTGGACCGCGGAGGAGCGCGTCCGACCCCTCCCAGAGCCGCGAGCCACCATCCGCCGCGTTCAGCTCGGACGGGCGCCACCGATGGTGCACACGCACGTCGCCCGCGAGTGTAAGTGCGAGAAGACGCCTGCAGATCCTCAACAAACCTGGGGCGGACGACCTGCCTTTCTCTGAAGCCAAAATGAGCGATAGATTATCCCCAAGATGAAGAAGTGAGCAGCCGAAAGACGCCAGAGAGCGGAGCTGGTGCCTGAGGGCTGCCACGGAGCCCCTGCCTTCGAGTACCATGATGTTTTCGACCTCCAGGAAACGAGCTGCGAAGTCGAGCTGCCAATCCTTGGGATCCAAGAGCTCCTGAGGGATCTCGGTGAAGATGGGGCTCTCGTCCCTGACATCTGGAGCCTCAACGGGGACCACCGGCTTGACAGCGCTGATGCTGCTGAAAACGTCCGAGCCCAAGAGTGCGTGATCGCGAGCCCTGATAGCGGGGGTCCCAGCTTTGTACCTAGACTTCCCCCTGAAGGCTCCAATCGACCCGACGACCTCGGAGCCCAGCATCCGCGAGCACACGGCATATCCAGACAGACACGCGTCTGACGAGGTGACCCTGGGGCTCCACGGTGCATCGAGCCGCGCCCGGCAGAACGGCAGCAGCGCGAGGAACCACCTGATCTCCCTGCACACCGACCCCCAGACACGGCAGCGGCTGACGGCGTGAGCCGAGATGAAGGAACAGACGCGATGGAAGATAGCGAACATTTCACGACGCAGAAGGCAAAGGTGGGCGCAGTGGCCCACGAACCGCCCCAAAGCTTTGCCGCTGATGCGGGGACGCCGAAGGAGCCAGAGCCCTGCGGCCCTCAGCAACTCCAGCGTGCGTTCCGCGGGCACGACGAGCTTCTCGCGCCCCATGACCTTGTTGCCCAGAGTGACGGCGTCAACCAAGGCCCCGAGATCTCATGGACAATGAACCCGATGCTCCTGAAGTGATCAAACAACTCATCCCGCATCTTCCCTGTGCGCTGCGCGTCAGAGCCCACGACATTGACGTTGTCGGCGTAGGCAAGCAGCGCAGGACGGCCGCCCGACATGTCGGGCGCAGGGCGCTCGTCACTCAGGATGCGGTCCACGGGCGCCGCCCGGCTGCAAACGGACTGGTGATAGACCGCGCGCTGAGCAACCCACATCGCCCAGCTCCAGCCCATCGGTACCACCGCCAAGCAGGGCGACGCCATGCTGCCCTCTGGGAGCGCTGAGATATCCGCTGGCAGCCTGCACTTGGTCCTAAGCAGGCTGACATCGAGCGCTGGCAGGGCGAAGAACTCTGACAGCTCCTCAGAGATGCCCAAGTGGTAGAAGTAGTTATTCAAGTCCGCCTGGGCAGTGAACACCTCGTCCTTCGGGCCGAACTCGAGATCCGCCAACTTACTCCCAGACGACATATTCATCTTTGGGCACCTGGCGAAACGAGTGTTGACAGCTCTGCCGCCCCATACAATCCGCAACTGCCCTGACTTCTTACGAACAAAAAACGGCGTGATGAGGTCCTGAGCGCCTGTCGAATACCTCAACATACTCGCGCGGTCCAGTCGCGCCACGAAGTCAGCATACTTGTGCACGTCTGCGGCCAGCGTCGGGTCCACGTAGGGAATCACTGGATCCTCACTCTCACAGCGCTGGCCGAACTCATCCTCAGAAAGCATCATACGCGCTCGAAATTCCCTCAGGCAACGGGCCCCCTCGGGATCGAGAACATCAAGTGCGGCTGGAGGCTGCTCCAACTCCTCCGGAACCGCGATCCGCGTGGCGTCATACCTGGCCACAATACTTGGAACCTCTCCACTGTCGTAGACGAGGTCGGAGCCGAGAAGCTCGCGGGCGGTTTCTCGCTGCTGCGAAAAAAGAAGGCATCCGAGCGGGATCAACATGCCTCAAAACTGCGCGCTGAGCCGCTGCTTGGGCCGCGCTCCTGTCCGCCGTTGGCGGTGCCTGCACCGAAGAAGTGGGCACGCCGTAGAGCTCGTTCAAGGCCTCGATGCCCTCATTGGCCCTGACTTCCCTGGCATGCCGATGTCGTAGGCGCTGGCGAACGGAATGAGCGAGATGCGGGGCGTCTGGCGTCGCCTCTTCAAAAATCGGGAGCGGGAAGAGCTCCCTGGGCACGCGCCTACCCTCGCTACCCTGAGTCGGCAGGGGATAGCGGGGATGGCGAGCAAGGGGGGCCGGCGGGCCCAATCGCCGCCCCCTGGGCCCTCGGCGCGTCATTGCTCCCCGCCGCCTTTGGCAGGCGGCTGGCCACTCCCTCTGCCACGACCCTTGCTACGGGCGGCGGCCTCCTCCCTCGCCTTGCGAGCCTCCTTCATGATCGCCGCCTCCTGCTTGAGCTGGTCTGCGACGTGGGCCGACAGGAGATCGCGGCACCTCCTGCACGACGGCTCCAGCCCATGAACTGATCGGCGGCCGTGTAGTCGGGCTGGCTTGGCGACACTCGGTGGGCCTCCTTTATCAGGGCGAGCCTCCTCGACATGATTTCGAACGCGAGCAGCGACGGGCAGTTCCGCTGGTCATGCAGCACAGCCGCGTCGAACATCCTGCTGAGCACCTCATGCTCGTAGACGCTCCTGTCCCCCGACGGCACCTTCGAGAGGCGGACCCAGTTCTCGCGGGCGTGGAAGGCACTGTTCCCGTTGTCCCCAACATGCTTCATGAACCAGAGGACCGTCCTCGGGCCCTGCAGGTCCCAGCCGCCAGGAATCGGCTCCTCCGACGAGCTGGCAACCGCATCGTCCCACGTGCGACGGCGCTCGCCTTGCACATCATGCTTCACCGCCATCGTGCGAGCATCGCCCTTCGCCAGCACAAGTGCGTCGGCGATCGAGAGCAGCGCCACTGAGATGGATACACCAGCCCCGTGGACGATGGCCCGATCTCCAAGGCTGAGGGCGCCAGCGGGGAGCTGGTGGCAGACGAGGTCTCCAATTGAGTAGCCTGCACGATCCTCCAACGCATACCAGCAGTTGCCTGGCGGCGGCACCAGCGCTCCTGCAGGGACAGCGGCGGCTGCGGCGGCACCACCGCCCAGCCCGGGCGGGATGCCGAGCGCGGCGCCCGCGGCGGCGCCGTCGGCGCCAGCGACGGCCACGCGGCCAGGGGGCACGAGCGCTCCAGCCCCAGGGGCCGGCGCGGGGCCCCCCGCGGGCACCACCGCTCCCGCAGGCGCGGCCGCGGGCGCGGCAGCTGCCACCGCGGCCCCGCCACCCGCTGCTGCCGCTCCTGCAGCCGCGCCGGGCGGATTGTAGTGCGCGACGAGCGGGAGCGGCGCGCACGGCACGCCCAGCGTGTGGGCCCCCAGCATCGCGTACGCATCGACGACAGCCTGGGCCGGCGCGGCCCTGAAGCCGTAGATCTGAACCGCCACCACACCAGCAGGGACCTCCAGGGCGTGCGACAGGATGTGCACGCTCTCGAAGTCCGCGCCTACGGCGTACGTCTCCTCGTAATGATCCTGGTCGGGCGTCACACCGTAGCAGTCGGCGGTCCCCGGGCGGACAGCCACCACCAGCCGAGCATGATGCACGACAGGGCCTGGCACGCCCCGATATCTCACGAGCAGATAGTCCCCAGGATTAAGCGCCATCGTGGCGCACAGCGGAGCTGCGGCTGCGGGCGAAGGTGAGCTGCGCCTGGGCCTGCTGCCTCAGCGCCGTCGCGTCGTCCGTCACCGCCACCTGCGGCCCGAGCGAGTGCCCCACCCGCACCTCGCGGGTCGGCAGCCCCCACAGCGCACCGAGCAGGTAGGCGCCGACGATGAGCAGCGCCACCAGCAGCGCGCCGCCAGCCACCGCCAGCGGAGAGGGCGTCGGGCAGACGCACGTCGAGGCGGGCACCGCTGGGCAGTACACGACAGGTGCACAGGTCGGGCACGGATGGGTCGCGCCCCACAGGGCGGCCCCGGTGCTGATCCCGCGCGCGAGCTCCAGGATCGTGGCGCGGGCCACTTGCATAGCCAGAAAAACTTGAGCCATCGTGTCCATGGACCGATGCTGCAAGGACGGCGGTGTTCCAACACCGCAGACAACATTCCCGAGCAAGCACATACATGCATGTGTTAAGGTAGATGCATATGTGCACAGACATGAACAATGGAAATGGATGTGTATATGCAAATGTGTGTACATCGGTATGTTTATGTACATGTAGATGTATGTGTAACTGTACATACTCTTGCATGGGCGTATGCATATGCATTGTATGCATGTGTATGTGCATGCGTGTATATGTATATAAATGTGAGAATGTATATGTACGTGTGTATGCAAAAGATTGTGTATATGCATGTGCATGCGTAAATGTTTTAAGTGTAGTACACACATGTGTGTATGCGCGTGCATGTGCATATTGGTATGTGTGTAATGTATATGCATATACACATGCATGTGTATATATGTATATATGTGGTTGTATGCACGTGCATGTACAGTATAGCTGTGTATACATATATATATATATGTATATGTACACAGAAATATCTGCGTGTGCAAGCATACGTACGAGTAAATGCAGATGTATATGGATATGGGTACGTATGCGTACATGCATGTGTGATTATATACCTGGGTATACGAATATGTATATGCATAGGCGTATGTATATGTAGTTGCATATGTATATGCATACCATGTATGTATGTATAAATAGGTAACAATGCGTGTAGACGTGTGTCTGAATATTTGTGTGTATGCATATGTTTATGTAAGTGTAGATGTACATAGATGTGGATAAGCATGTGAATGTGTACGTGTATGTGTACATGTCTATGTATATGCATATGTAGTTGTGTACACGTGTGGGTGTGTATCTACGCGTGTGCGTACTCAAAAAAACACGAACGGGCGACAGACACGAGGATCCAACAAGACGCCGATGCGCAGGGTCGGCCGCGAAGACGCGCCGGCCCAGCCACGCTGCAGCGCAAGGTCGGTCGACGCCCGGCCTGCGCCCCTTTGCAACAGGAGCAAAGATGACGGCGAGGACGAATCGCCGTTGAGCAAGCGACTGGACGAGACGAACGCACGTGCTCTCGGGAGGCCGCACAAGAGGGCGCGATGGCAGCCCCAACGGCAAAGGAAGACGACGGCGGCCCCGAGGGGGGCGGGAGCAGCAAGCAAAGGGAGGGGGAGGAGGGGGCGCGGTGGAGAAACGAGGGGCGCGCTGCCCAAGACGGACTAGCGCTCTCGCCGGAATGGGAAGAAGGGGGAAGAAGAGGATCCCGAGGAGTAGAGAATTGCAGATCGATGGAGTTCGAGGCTGATTAAGCGGTGAGCCTGTCACCACAGGCCAGCACGCAACTCTCACAATATTAGTGAAATAAAACAGTGGCACGGGCACCAAGAGAGGCAAGTTCAGCACAGCACGAATGGATCCTCGCATCAGAGCAGACGGGAACCGTCGAACCGAAGCATGGAGGGGGAGGAGGGGGTAGGGAGGTGAAGGGAGGGGGAAGTGAAGAGGTTCGGGATGGAGAAAGAGCGGGCATGCTGCCAAGAGCAAAGAGGAGGAAGATGCTCCCTTTTTCCAGCTCGGGCAGGCCAGGTGGCGAGGCTTCGAGACGCTGCCGACGCAAGAGGCTGCCGCCACGGATCTCCGATCCGTAGGCGGCCACGGACATCAACTGAAATTTCGGACACACCTTGGCAAAGATAGAGTGAAAGCAAGGGGGGAGGGAGGGAGCTCGAGCGAAACGTCAACGGAAGATCGCAGACGGGCGGCCAGCGACGCTTCCCAAGGAGCAACCCTGTTCGGAGAACGACTTATGCTCCCTTTTTCCAGCTCGGGCAGGCCAGGTGGCGAGGCTTCGAGACGCTGCCGACGCAAGAGGCTGCCGCCACGGATCTCCGATCCGTAGGCGGCCACGGACATCAACTGAAATTTCGGACACACCCAAAATGCTGCAAAATGCACAGCTAGACTGGCAACGCCGAAAATACAACAATTGTTAATCAAGCGTCGGAAGACGTTCGCGCAGCACGCCCTATCAAAACGGAGAACTGATTAGCCCGGGACCTGGCTTTCTCGTCGGCATAGGCTCTGGCGAGGGTGCTGCAGAGCTTGCGAGGATATGCCTCCGCCAATCTAGTGCGGAACCTGCCCGATGCGTCTTTGCCGGACAGCTCTTGATGCCGCTGCCCAGTGAGGACACAGACGGGCCCTGTACATCTGAACTTGGCCAAAGGTGCCAAGTCGAGGAGAAACGCAGCAATCCTGGTGCTCTTCCTCCAGGGCGTCCCGAACCGGCAGTACTCGATCACCTGGGTCGTGACCTGCCGGCGCTGGAGCAGGGACAGCATCGGCGGCAGCTGCCACGCGTAGCTCAGCGCGGGGTTCTCGACGGACCAGGGGACGAAACACTGGCAGCACAGCACGCAGAAGGATATCGTGAGCCGCGCGTACGGGTTGCCCCACTTCACCTTCTGGAAATCGGCGCCCTCGGGATGGAGACTGGGCAGGCCCCAGACGTGCTCCTGGGACCGGAGCCGCGGAGGCCCGTTGGGGCGGTCTCGCGCCCGCGAGAAGGTCTCGCAAGGAAAGCCAGCATGCAGGCCGCAGACGAGCCCCGCCCGTATCCAGCCTCGAATGAGGCGGGCGCTCCTGGGGTCGCGCAGGTCGTAGGCGGGGCCGCACAGGATGTCCCACCGCAATGTGGGGACATTTCCCCGCTCCATGGCGTCGGACAGGTGGCCCGAGCCCGCGAACAGCTCGAGGAACACGGCGACGGTCGGCGCCCTCAGCGGCCCAAAGACGGCATCCGCCTCCCCCGCAGCGCGTCGGGGAGCTCCTGAGCGGCCGCCGCGGCCGCCCGCTGCACGTCGGGCGGCAGGCGGCGCAAGAGGTCGGCCAGTCGCCCCCCGTGCTCGTAGCGGCGGAGGCTCCGCGCGGACCGCCACCGCCCGCGGCGCTGGATCTCCTCCAGACGTCGGGCGCCGGTCGCGAAGTCGACGCTCGCCCCCGCGTGCCGGAAGCGGTAGGCGTCGAGCGGCCCGAGGGGCCCCAGGCGCCAGGCAGCCGCGGCCTCGTCCAGGGCCCGGCGCAGGGCGCTGGGCGTCAGATCCAGCAAGGGCCCGACGCCGCGCTCCAGCCCCAGCTGCACCAGGGCGCCTGCGAGCGCCGCCTGCCGGTCGAGGTCGAGGACGATCGTCTGGTCGAACTCCTGGCTCTTGGACGGGGTCCGCATCTCGAACGGGTGGAGCAAGACCGATGTGGGGGTCCACTCGCGAGCTCCGCTGAGGGACCCCGCCACTACGTCGCGGCCCCGTAGCAGGAATGGCTCTCCTGGCCGCAAGTACATCTCCATCATCATGAGAATGGCCAGCGCGTGGGGTCTCAGCCCCTGGCAGATCATCCAGCACGCCAGCAGCGCCACCACGTCGTAGGGCAGGGGCAAGCGGCCCCCTGCTGGGGCAGCGCGGCGCCAGCCTCGCAGACACTGTCGACAGACGGGCATCCGCCCGCCCCCCAGCCTGCCGAGGCGCGGCTCGGCCCACTGCACCGACGCCAAGAGCTTCTCGCCCGCGCTCAGCGAGCCGCCCTCCATGAACATGATCTCCATCAGGCCCGCGGTGGCGATGTCCCACTCCTCCTCGGTGTTCGGGTGGTCCCCGCGGGAGTCGCAGAACCTCTGCAGGGCGGCCAGGTAGAGGGAGTACTGGGCCTGCGTCTTCGCCGACACCGAGGCCCTCCGAAGCAGGCTCATCTGGGCCTGCGGGGCCCGCGCCGCCGCCAGCCTGGCAGCGCGCTCCACCCGCACCCGCGCCGCGGCCGCCCGCAGGCCCCCAGTCTCCAGGGGGGCCAAGGCCGGGCGGGAGGCCGACCCCGCACTGGGCGGCGGCGGCTGGCGGCCCGCGGGGGTCCTCGATCTGTCGGACCTGCCGCGCGCCAGCATTGCGACCCTCGCCGGCGGCGGTCGCGAGTTCGCGCCGCAGGCCGGCAAGCGGGTCGCTCGGCGCCGGCCGGCCGCGCGAGGGTCCGTCCGCAGGGTTGAGCTCCGACGCGATCCAGCGCGACCGCAGGAGGCTGCCGGTCCCCAGCAGCAGGGCGCCCAGCCGGCGGGTCACCGAGAGCATGCCATCGCAAGACGACCGTCCCTTCGTGGCGGCCAGGGAGGCCGAGATCGAGTCCCCAATCACGAGCAGCCTCGAGCCCAAGTTGGCGACGGACCTCAGGAGGTGGCGCACCCCGTACAAAAGCGCCTCCGCTTCCAGGGCCGGCATAGACGTCGAGGCCCGTTTCCACCTCTGCCTCCCGCACACCCTCCAGGGAGCCCTCAAGAGGTCCAGGGGGACGTCCTCGAACGACTTCGTGTGCCGGCGGTCGAACTCGCTTTCGGGACGGTGGTGTCGAGACTGGGGCCGCACGAGCTCCATCAGGATCCGCCTGTCGGCCTCCCCCTCACCCCCGTGCAGCTGCGCAGCGGCCGCGGCGAAGGCGCGCTCGCGGGGAGGCCGCCCTTCCCGGGCCGCCTCCCGAGCCCCAGCACGCTCCGAGTGACGGCAGGCCTCCTTGACCAGGGCCACCGGCGGTCGCCCCCGAACGGCCCCCAGGCCCCACGGCGACGCGTCCACCACGACGACGTCTGGACAGGTACCCGCAGAGGTGTTGACCCAGATGAGCGGGGCGATACGGTCCCAGACGTCGAGCTCCTTTCTGGCCGAGGCCCAGAGGGCCCGAGGCCCCCGGGCTGGGCCTCTCCGCGCGGCCCCACAGAACCTGTAGCAGTATTTGAACACGCTGAGCGACTCTCGCCTACACAGGCCGATGAAGCACAGATGGCCCAAAAGGCGCTCCAAGTCCCCTCCAGAGACCGAGGCCCGTGCTAAAAGACCCCGAATAGCGAGACGAGCCTTCCAGACACGCTCGGGGGTCGGGCGGAAGGTGCGCCGAAGGCAATCGATCTCCCACCCCAGCACGATGGCCCGATCGCAAGAGACAGACTCTTTATGCAGCGGCAGCCCCCGAGACTCGAGGGCCCGGGACACTCCTGCCAAGCGTTCGCGAACAACCGCCTCGCTCGTCGAAATCACCACATAGTTGTCTACGTACTGTGCGCGAGGGGAGGAGGCGAGGGGAGGCGGAGGGGAGCCGTCCGCGAGGCGGGCTGCAGCAGGGGATCCTCCCTCCTCGGCAGCCCGCTCGTGGATCGCCTGGCACCACCATAGGGCCCAGGACCAGCCCATGGGCAAGGCTCGCATCCGAGGGGTGACCCAGGTCCCCGGGGACACACGGACCCCCTGGACTTGAGAGATGCCCGCCCACGAGGCCCGAATTCTTCGCAGCCCGAAGTACTGGCGGAGCCCCTCTGGGAGCTCCATGTGATAGAAAGCGTCTTTTATATCGACCTGGCCAATAAACACGGGCTGATCGAGGGAGTCGTCGCCATGCACCTGGGAGAGAGTGTCGCCAGAGACAAGGCTGACAGGGGCGGGCGGCTCGAAATGCTGATTAGACCGCCGACAGTCGACGACCAGCCGCTGCTTGCCGCCCCCCTTTTTTACAAAGAAGCAATCCACCACCTCGGTAGGTCGCTCAAGCGTCAGCTCGGCTACGCCAGCCTCGACCAACCGCTGAACGAATTCGCCGTACAAAGAGGGAGAGTGGAGGCGAGGGTCCCCATAGGGTCGCAGGGGCCCCGAGTCCTTCAACCTCATTCGTGCCACGTCGATGGGCAAAACTTGCGACTCAGCAAAGCGTGCAACAGTACTTTCCCCGCCGGATCCCCAAAGCCGAGCGAGCGGAGTCGGAACCGACCCAGCCGCCGGGAGGGACACGCGGGAGGCTTCGTAGCCCACAGGGCCTCCCCCAGCGTCATAGGGGAGGCCGAGGCGCAGCGCCTGGAGGGCTGCCGCCTGCGAAAGATCATCTGGGGGAGGCCCCAGGAAAGAGACAGAAGACTCAACGTGATCGAGCATACGCTGCTGCCCGAGGCTCAGATCCGCAGGTACAAGTACCCCTTCACGGCGGCCGTATATCGTGTTGAGACCTTCTAAGCACCGAAGAACGTCGGCGTGGCGACGCTGCCGACGGCCGACTCTCTGTCGGCAAACTCGCGAGAGCCCAGGCGCTGGTGGCTCCGACGAGTTGAGCAGCTCCGTGGGGAAAGGTAGCAGATCCCTCCCCACGTTCCTGTCAAAATTCCCCGGCGGCGCAACGGCGTGCCGAGCATCCCCAGTCATGTCAGGATCCCCCCCACCAGACCTGAGGGACGTCTGGGGGGGGCGGTCGGGCATCACCCCTGGTCCTTCCCCTGGCCCTGCCTCCGCTTGCCCAGCGACTCCCGCGCCTCGCGCGCCTTCAGGAGGCTCTTGGCCAGCGAGGCGCCCCGCTCCAGCTCCTGCTTGGCGCTCTCGAGCAGCGCGGGCGACACCATGAGCCTCGA
Source organism: Prorocentrum cordatum (assembly GCA_963575745.1). NCBI lineage: Eukaryota > Dinophyceae > Prorocentrales > Prorocentraceae > Prorocentrum > Prorocentrum cordatum. The sequence continues at coordinate 78,130 of CAUYUJ010000363.1, read as the reverse complement.
CTCGGCTCGGGCCGTCGCCCCGAAGGCGGCCTGCTCGTCGGCGGTGAGCCTCCCCGCGGAGGAGCCCGCTGTCCTCTCGCGCAACTTGTCGCTGTAGCAGTACTCGATCGTCTGGAGCCGGCGGAACATCATCTCCACCGACAGGATGTTGGACGCGTCCACCTGATCGTGCTGGAGCAACGCCTTCAGGTAGCTGATCACACTGGCGTACTCCTCCATGCCCCACTGGGAGTCCTGGAGGCCGCACAGCTTCTTGAAGTGCTCGAAGTGGGACTCGAGAGAGCGGCCCTCGCCCGCGAGGTGCTCGAGGCACCACATGGTCGTCCTCGGCGCGATGAAGTCGGGGAGGTGCTCCTGGCGGCAGCTCTCGACGAGGTTCTCGAGCGTCCGGAAGGGCCTGCCAGCGCGATCGAGGCGGACCGGCAGTAGGCGACAGTCGGGCGCCACCGCCCGGTCGGCGAAGTCCGACTCGTCACCGATGGCCACCCACTCGACGAAGAGAGACGACCCGTCTGCGAGCAAGACGACTCCGCGGGCGGGGGTGCCCGCCCCAGCGAAGCCCGCTGGAGGGATGATCACATCGCCGTAGTGGTACCCCCTCCACTCCTGGGCGACGCGCCAGTTCCCCAC
>CAUYUJ010000363.1:50000-72500 GCA_963575745.1 Prorocentrum cordatum | reverse complement strand
CTTGCCGGCTGGATCACCGCCAGGGCAACCGTCGGGGCAACCAACCGCTCGGGCAACCGCCGAGACTAGCAACAGGAAAAGAATCCGGGCAACCGTCGGGACAAGCACCCAGACATCTACCACGGCACACCTCGGGCCAGTCATCTGGTCAGCCATTGGAGAACCCACTCCAAGAGCCACCTTCCCTGCCATCGGATCAATCGACTGCGCAAGCGCGACAAAACCACGAGACTGTCACGCCACCGTATGACACAAGCCCACCACGGGAGCATGCCGCCTTCCCTGACATCGGTGCAGTCGACTGCACAAGCGCGACAAAACTACGGGAATGCCACGCCACCACACCACCACCACTAACAGTAGCAAGTACGACAAGCCTACTGTCGAACAGCCACGAGGCATGCCTGAGCATAGTAGGCGATAGCATAGGAAGAGAGAACGCGGGACACAAACAACAAAGCACACGACTTGTATGAATTCCTGCCTATGTTTATCCCGTCATGGAGCCGTCTTCGCCTCGTCCGGCGAGAACTGGAATAGGCGGGCGGTGAACGCGAAGCGTCTTGAATAAAGTTGATTTGCAGCGCTGAAGTCCCTGGAATAGTGTTTTGGCATTGTGAGGGAGTTTCAGACGGTTGTCTTCCAACGGGGCCACTTCCCTCACTGATAATAAATCCTTGTAGGGACCTATGAGTAAGGAACTTAAAGGGAGGGTGTAGTCGGCGTGTGTGAGGGGCTTGTCTGCTCGAGTCGTCTCCGTCAGTCGTCGTCTCCGTCGTCCCCTTTCCCTGCACCCTCCTCCTCAAGCTTGTCAGCGAGAGGAAAATGTAAAAATAGCGTAATTGAGATGAAGGGAAGCCCCTTCCCTTTGACCCCTCCCCCGTCGGGGAAGGGGTAGGGGGGGCCAGGGGGGTACGCAAGGGGGGGGTAGGTGGGGGGGTCAGATACGCATCCCCCCCCTAGGGGTCCGGGGGCCTCAGAACACCAAGACAACTCAAGAGTGCCCCAAGAGGCTCCCAAGACGGTCCAAGAGGGTCCCCAATCTCCAAACAATCGGTCCAGAACGCGACGCCCCAAGAGCACTCCCGAGAGGGCCCAAAGAAGCCAAGGTCATTGACTTTCCGTTAGTTGTTTTCAAGATTTGGGCATCCTCGCTGTTTCAATTGCCCGCTGCTCCAAGACGGCGCAAGGGGCCACCAAGATCGTCCCAAGACGGCCCAATAGGCCCCCAAGAGGGCCCCAAAACAAGCCAAGAGGACCCCAAGACAGCCCAAAACGCCTCCAAGACGGCCCAAGAGGCCCCCAAGACGGCTCCAAGAGCGTGCCCAGACGAGGGACCCGAACGGACATTTCGAGCCCTCGGCCCCGAGAGGCTCCCAGGATGCCCCAAGAGCTTCCCAAGAGGCCCCAAGAGACCCACAAGAGGTCCCCAGGGAGCCCGAAGAGGCCCCCAAGAGACTTCTAAGAGGCCCCCAAGAGGCCCCAAGACACCCCAGAATTCCTCCCCAGAGGCCCCCGATAGCCCCCCGAAGAGACCCCAAGAAGCATCCCTGGGGACTCTGGCCCGCATCAGCGTCGTCGTCGTCGCCGTGGTGGTGGTGGCTGGTGGTGGTGGTGGTGGTGGTGGGTGGTGTGGTGGTGGTGGTGGTGGTGGTGGTGGTGGTGGTGGTGTGGTGGTGGGTGGTGGGTGGTGGGTGGTGGGTGGTGGGTGGTGGGTGGGTGGTGGGTGGTGGGTGGTGGGTGGGTGGCTGGTGGCTGGTGGGTGGTGGGTGGTGGGTGGTGGGTGGGTGGGTGGTGGGTGGGTGGTGGTGGGTGGGTGGTGGGTGGTGGGTGGTGGGTGGTGGTGGGTGGGGGTGGGTGGTGGGTGGTGGGTGGGTGGGGGTGGTGGGTGGGTGGGTGGGGTGGGTGGGTGGGTGGGTGGGTGGGTGGGTGTGGTGGGTGGGTGGGTGGGTGGGTGGGTGGGTGGGTGGGTGGGTGGGTGGGTGGGTGGGTGGGTGGGTGGGTGGGTGGGTGGGTGGGTGGGTGGGTGGGTGGTGGGTGGTGGTGGTGGTGGTGGTGGTGGTGGTGGTGGTGGTGGTGGTGGTGGTGGTGGTGGTGGTGGTGGTGGTGGTGGTGGTGGTGGTGGTGGTGGTCGTCGTCGTCGTCGTCTTCGTCGTCTTCGTCGTCGTCGTCGTCGCCGTCGTCTCCCTTCAGATTCGGCGGGACCGGCCGTACCCTCTACCCTCGTGGAGATTATTTGAGGTAGTCCTGGGCAAGATTGAAGTCCTACTGGGCCCCTCTGAGGGTCACTTTGGGAGCTGAGTGGCTTCTTTTGAGGCCCCCTTGCAGCCATGCGCTGCTGAAAAGCGCGGAATACCCAACCGTCTTCAAACCTCAAGGATGGACCAGAAAACAAACGACACCACCCCACCTACGGCCCCACGGGCCGTAGCGTGTACCTGGACATCTGGCGTGGGTTTTTGCATGATATACGCTGCGGCCCCCGATGGGACGTAGCGCAACATGGAGGGCCGTTGGTGGGGCGGTGTCGTTTGTTTTTTGACCGAAAGGAGTCTTCTTGGGGTCCTCTTGTGGACTCTTGGAGCCGTCTGATGGTGATTTTGCAGGCTCCGAAACGACCAAGCACCCACGAAAGCAGCAGCTTCAATCAGCAGCTTAAATCAGTAGCTCAGATAGCTGGCAGAGCTCAGCGCCAAGCTCAGCACCGAGCTTCAAATTCCAAGCACCCCGCCCTACCCATCCGGCGCCGAGCTCCTGTCAGCTCGGGGCGGTAAAAGTGGGGAGATCTGGTGGAACAGTGAGGCGCCCCGCCACGTATCCCGCGAGGCTTACAAAATTATGTTGGTCGAATCCGCCGCCGTGCCCTCGGGCCACGAGCTGGAGGGCCCTGAGGCCCCTTACTCAATCCCCGGGAGCCCCGGTCCTCAATCCTGAGCATGTTAGGGCCCCCGACCCAAAATTCTGAACTATCTCGGGTCTAGTCGCGTGGCTCCCGGGGCTTGTAGCATGACCTGTTCGGGCGCACGGGGGCCCAAAGACTGGCCAAGGATGCCCATTGAGGCACCCAAGATGGCCCATTAGGGCCCCGAATCGCTGAATGGTCGGTCCGGACGCCCAGCATGGCCTCCAGTTGGCTGAAAAAGCGACCAAGTCGTCCCAACAGGCCTTCAAGAGCATTCCCAAGAGGGCCCCGAGAGGCCAAAGTTAGGGGGCCACATGCGAACCCTACCCCTACCCACCACGGTTTTTGAGGGAGAGGGTGGGGTTCACTTCGTTCGGGAGCTCCCGAGCGAAGTGAACCCCACCCTCCCCCTCAGAATCGTGGGGGGTAGGGGTAGGGTTCGCATGTGGCCCCCTAAAAGTCATTGATTGTCATTAGGTTGTTCAATGCCGCTTGGGCTCCCTGCTTTTCGAGCTCCCGACGCTCCAAGACGTCCCAAGAGGCGCCCAAGCCCACCCCGAGACAGCCCCAGACACAGTGGCGGGATGGGCCCAAGGCCACTATTTCCGCCGCCCCCTGTCGATTCATCGCAGGGGTGCCTGGCGTGCTGGATCCTCTCGGTTTTGGTTTCGGTTCTTTTTCCAAAAGAACTCCCCCTGGGCTTCGGCCCGTCCCGCCGGCCACCCGGAAGACCCGGCTGCAAACGCCAAAAACGGCCGTTTCGCTCGGGACATCCTCAAAAAATCGCGAAAATGGCCCAAGATGGCCTCCAAGTCCGCCCAAGATGGTCCAAGACAGCCTCCAAGACAGCCCAAGAGAGTCCAAGACGGCCCAAGACGGCCCAAGAGGCCCCCCAGAGGCCTCCAAGACAGCCAAAGAGGCCTCCAAGAGGTCCTCCAGGAGGGCCCGAAGAGGCCAAAATCATTGATTTTCCTTAGGTTTTTGAAGGATTTTGGCATTTGCTTCTTCTCGGCATTCCGACGGCTCGAGACGGACCCAAGAGGCCCCCAAGATCCAAGAGGCCCCCAAGAGGGCCCCATGACGGCCCAAGTGGCCTCCAGGACGGCCCCAAGAGGGCCCCAAGGCGGCCCAAGAGGCCTCCAACACGCCCAAGATGGCCTCCAAGACACCCAAGATGGCCTCCAAGACGGCCCCGAAGCGCCCCAAGAGGGCCCCCAGTCGGCCCAGAAAGGCCCCCAACCCCCAAGACGGCTCCCGACGGCGTCAGACGTGCCAGGAACCCACCAAGATGGCCGAAGTTGGCTCGAAGCTGGCCCAAGACGGCCCAAGAGGCCCCCAAGAGGGCCTCCAGGAAGGCCAGAAGACGCAAAAAACCTTGATGTTCCTAAGGTTTTTGACGGATTTTGACACTTCCTTCTTTTCGGCCTTCCGACGGCCCGAGACGGCCCAAGAGCCCCCAAAGATCGCCGAAAGATCGCCCAAGAGGCCTCCAAGATGGCCCCAGAACGGCCCAAGAGGGCCCCAAGACGGCCCCAAGAGGCCCCCAAGACGGCACAGGAGGCCTTTAAGACGCCCAAGATGGCCTCCAAGACGACCCTGGAGCATTCCAAGAGGGCCCCAGGTCGGCCCATAGAGGCTTCCCAAACGGCTTCCGACGGCGTCAGACGGACCAGGAGCCCACCAAGACGGCCGAACATGGCCCGAAGAGGCCAAAATCATTGATTTCCCGTGGGTTTTGAAGGGTGGCATTTGCTTTTTGTCTGCCTTCCGACGGCCCGAGACGCCCCAAGAGGCCCCCAAGACACGGCCCCAAGAGGCCCCCAAGACGGCCCCAGAGGTCTCCAAGACGCTCAAGATGGCCTCCAAGACGGTCCAAGAGCCCTCCAAGACGTCCTCCAAGAAGGCCCGAGAGTGTCAAAATGGCCTCCAGACGGCCAAGTTGGCCTTCAAGATGCCCACGTGTTCCCCGAATGCTTTCCAAACCGACTCGGGGAACACATGGTCCGATAGCTTGGCGGGTCTGGCCTCAACGTTCGGCCACATAGGCGCTCCCAAAAAGGCAGGGGGCGGCGGTGATTCGCCGCAGGCGTCTTCGATCATGAGACGCCCCACCCTGCGCCCCGTGAGGCTGAAAAGACCATAACGGACGAGACGGCCACGCATGTTAAAAAGTTTGACGGGTCGACGCCCGAGGTCAGTCGTCACAGAGCTGGCAGGGCGCACCTGGAGATGGCTGGGGCCCTCTTGGGTCTCTCGTTTCAGGGAGGGGCCCTTCTCATCCTCTTTCCCCCCTGCTCCGCCTCCTCCTTTTCATCTTCCGCTCTCCCTCCGCGAGGGGGGAAGACGGAAGAGGAGGAGGAGGAACGAGGGGAAAAGGCGGGGAGGAGTGGGGGACAACAGGAAGTTGGCAGCCTTCTCCGACACTCGGTCGAGATAGGCCTGCTCCTGTGCAGCCTCAATACCCTCATGGGAGGGGAAGCCTCGGGCTCTGGAGGCGTCGGCGCGGAGCTCGGCTCAGGCTCGCGCGGAGCGGCAATCTGGTATCGCTCGAGGCACGTGCGCGGACCAGGGGGGGCTACAGAACGCAGTGAAACAAGAAGAGGCGCCGTGAACTCTGGGAAGATCATGGCTCCCGCCAGGAGACATCCCCCCTGTAATCATCACCGCCCGCTTCCCGGAGATCCGACGTAGCGAAGGAATTGCAACATCGTGACTATCCGCGCCCGGAGCCCCGGACCCCGGCTTTCTGCGCCATGTTTGGAGCCGCATCGATCTGTGAGGGTCCAGGGGCCCTGAAAAAGCCAACTACAATACACCACGAATCGTCCCCCGGATGGTGTGGACTATTTTTGAGTACTCCTCCTGCAGAAGGATACGCCCGACTTCACTTTGGTCATCACTCTGCTCTTTCCGGCCGGGCGACAGGGAGGGATAGCAAAGGGAGGTGGAGAATCAGCTTACGTTTCCCGGCGCTCCCCAGCGCCAGAGGCGCCCCTGCATCGAGGAATGGGCCCGGCGGCGAGCCGAAACCAGCTACATGCAGCAGATTTCGTACCCACTCCTTTCCCTAATTATCTCTCCCTTTCGTTCAGCTCCCCGAGCGCGCGGCCCTCCAGCGCTTTTCGGTTGCTGTCGTTCCCGGGGTCGCGAGTGCGAAAGCCGGGAAGCTCCGCGCGCCAAACCCAGAGGCGCGCGGGCGCTGGCATGGCCGGGCCAGGAAGTGCGCACGAGTCGAGCGGTGGTCGTGGGCTCAAGAGCACACAAATAAGCACATACACGCAAGCACCAAGGATTTCCCATGTCGTTCCATAATTTCTGGACCTGGGGTCCAATAATGGACCTGGGGTCCAATATTGGACTCGAGATCCAATATAGGACTTCCGGATAGGGAAATCGTCACACGCACCAAAACCCAGAGAATTCTCCGAACCGAAGTCCGATATTGGACCTCAGGTCCAATATTGGACCTGGGGTCCAATATTGGACTTCCACATTGGAAAGTGTCCAATTTTCCAATCCGCCAATCTTCCTATGGACCCCATTCCTACGAATCCATCCAATCAACTCCAATATTGGATAGCCGTCCAATCCGTCCAATCCTCCAATCGCCCAGCGGGCCCTGGAGCGAAAAGCAAACGAGGAGCCTCCCCATGTTCCCCCTCCTAGTGGGCACGATGAAACGCGCCCATCGTCACCCTGATGTGCTCTGCTGCACCTCCCTTGCGCGCCTGCTTGTGAGTGCCCTGGAGGTCGTCCTCCTCATCCTCTTCCTCCTCGTCCTCCTCCTCCTCCTCCTGCTCCTCCTCCTCCTCCTCCTCCTCCTCCTCCTCCTCCTCCTCCTCCTCCTCCTCCTCCTCCTCCTCCCTCCTCCTCCTCCTCCTCCTCCTCCTCCTCCTCCTCCTCCTCCTCCTCCTCCTCCTCCTCCTCCTCCCCCATATTCTTCTTCCCCCACCCTGCCAAGCCGATTGGCGCATGGGCCAGGCCCCCACCTGGAGCCAAGACGAGGCCCAAACGTCCCCTGCACGAACTGCTGGACGCGCCGCCGCGCGCCATGGGTACCGCTTAGCCGATCCCCATCCCCAGCGGCGTGGCCTAGGCCCCCCTGGCCGACTTGCCCCCCTCGGTGGGGATCTGGGTCGCTCCCTTCGAGCTTCGAGTGGTGCATCCCAAACTGGGGGGGTAATTTGGTGGGGGTCTCGAAGGGGATGGGGATGGGGATGGGGACTGGTTGAACGATGCTGACGTCAGGGGCCTCAAAAACTGAGGCGCCCTGAAAGCCGCACGCGACAGGGGCGGCCCTAGGAGGAGGAGGGGGGCAGGACTAAGTCGGGCCTGTCTGGGTAGTCGAAGCCAATCTGGCGCCAATCTGGCAGGCCCAATCTGGCAAACGGGGGCAATCTGGTGAGGGAGCCAACGCGAATCCAGTCTGGCGAATAACCTAAATCCTCAAATGATTTGGCCAGGCCAGATTGGCCCTTGGGGCCCCGTCCAACCTGCCAGCCTGGCCTTCGACTACCCAGCCTGTCCCCCTACAGGGGGAAATTCGACGCAAAAAACAAATATCCAAAAAGTACTCCAAAATGGTAAAAGATAAAAACAAAAAAACAAACAAAGCAAAAAAACAAAAAATGAATTTTCCCCCTGCCCGACTTAAGGGCAGGAGGAGGAGGAGGAGATATGTTGCATCCTCGAGTGACCTTGTCTGTCCCGTCGCGGCCCTATCCGCGTCGAGTCCGTGTCGAGTCGGATTCGACACGGACTCGGAATCCATGTCGGACTCGTCGGATCCGTGTCGAATCCGTATCGAGTCCGCGTGGGATCCACGCAAAATCCGCGTCGAGTCCGCATCGAGGCGACGGGCACAAGAAAAGACACCCAACTTTGGGGACAGGCGAGGTCCCCCGAAGATGCAACGCAAGAGGAGGTGGACGGGAGGACCCTCTCGGAGCCTCTTGGGCTGTCTGGATCTCTCTGAGAGTCGGGTGGGACCCCTCCTTGGACGTGCAGTTGGGCTACCGGCTCGGCGCGGGCGCTCTTGGAGACCCCCGGGGAAGCATGGAGGAGGCCCCAGAGAGGCTCAGGGAGGGTCAGAATCGGAATCAGAAGGGGGGATAACACCCCGCGCAGCAAGCGTGCACAAAAACAGATGAGTCTACAGTCGAGAAGAAGGAGTGGATCGAAACAACCTATCGCCAGAGGGGTGGGGCTGGGGGATGGGGCGCGCACACACGAGAAAACCGTACACGATTGCAGATCTGCGAAGGACTACCTGGCACTGCAGCCATTCTAAAAAGTTAACGTGCTACCAGAGAATCCACCAGGCTGGACGGTCTCACTCTGACACACGTCTCTTCAACACTTCCCACTCGTCTGACCGATCTGATAAGCGGCTCCAAGCTGCTCACCCAGAGGCGGAGCCCTGGCAGAGGAGGCCGCCAAGCCCCTGTGGCACATCGGGCTGGAACGCCGCGCTAACCACCTGCCGCGCTGCCGCACAGCAGGTCGGGTGGAACGGCTCCACGATGACATGCTTCCCGGCCACCACGTGCTCGCCTCCCGCTTCCAGGATGCGCGCAACGGCGCTGGCATCCACCATCACAACGAATCCGATACTGCCTGGCCGCACCCGCGCGACCTCGCCGTAGGACTTCCTCACGCGCGAGACGGCGATCATCACCCTCCGGACCTGCCCGAACGCCGAGAAGTGCGACGCCAGCAGCTCCTCCGCCTCGAGGCCCAGGGTGTTCAGCCGCCGGGCGACGAACACGCACCCGTGGCACCGCTCCCTCTGCAGCAGGCGCAGCTGGTCCCCGATGGTCTGCGACTCCTGGGGGGCCCCGCCGCCCTCGCAGCCGAGGCCGCCCTTCACGAGGGCGAGGCCGCGCCGGGGCCCCTGCTGCGCACGGCTGCCGGCGCGCGGCGCCGCCGTGCCCTGCGGGCACCGGGGAGCCCCGGCGGGGGCCGCGGCGGCGGCGCCCGCGGCGGGGGCGCGGGCGGCGGCGCGGCTCGGCGCCTCGCCCGGGGGCGGCGCGGGGCTGCCGCGCGCTGGACTCCTGGGCGGGCAGCTGCGCGCGGCCCGGCCGCGCGCGCGCTCCAGGCAGGCGTCGCTGTCGCTGCTGTCGACCTCGACGAAGGTGTTCCGCACCCGCCAGGGGCGCGCCTGGGGGTTCGTGGGCATCTGCTGGGCCTCAGAGCTGCCGCTTGGCACGAGTGGGGCCCCCCTGAGGCAGACGGCTCCAGAAGGGGAGGGGCGCCCACTGGGGCCCGGGTGCCCCTGGGAGGAGGCCCGGTCGCCTCGCCCAGAGAAACTTGGAACCTCTGATGACCCCTCGAAGCATTCAGCAAACGTCCAGAAACTTGTGAAAACTTCAGTGAACTTCCGGGGAGACCTGCGAACACCTGATCCGCACCCCCTCCCTCCCCCTTCTCCTCGACAGCTGCTCCCCGGAGGAGAGGATGGAGGAGGGGAAAGGAAGGAAAAAGGATGATAAGGAGAAGGAGGCGGAGGAGTAAAGACAAGGATTGGGAGGGGGAGAAAGAGCAGGAGCAGGAGCAGGAGGAGGAGGAGGAGGAGCAGGAGCAGGAGCAGGAGCAGGAGGAGGAGGACGAGGAGAAGGAGGAGGAGGAGGAGGAGCAGGAGCAGGAGGAGGAGGAGCAGGAGGAGGAGGAGGAGGAGGAGGAGGAGGGGAGGAGGAGGAGGAAGGAGGAGGAGGAGGAGCAGGAGGAAGAGGAGGAGGAGGAGAAGGAGGAGGAGGAGGAGGAGGAGGAGAGAGGAGGAGAGAGGATGGGAGGGATGATGATGATGAGGAGGAGAGGAAGAGAGGAGGGAGGAGGAGGAGGAGAGGATGAGGATGAGGAGGAGGAGGAGGAGAGGAGGAGGAGGAGGAGGAGGAGGAGGAGGAGGAGGAGGAGGAGGAGGGAGGAGGAGGAGAGAGGAGGAGAGAGGATGAGGATGAGGATGAGGATGAGGATGAGGATGAGGATGAGGATGAGGATGAGGATGAGGATGAGGATGAGGATCAGGATGAAGATGAGGATGAGGAGGATGAGGATGAGGATGAGGATGAGGATGATGATGATGATGAGGAGGAGGAGGAGGAGCAGGAGGAGGAGCAGGAGGAGGAGGAGGAGGATTTGTTTTACAGTGCACCGCTGACGACCAGGCTCCAAGGACTATTGAGTAGCCAGGGACTGAAGGCCAGGGCAGAAAATTCAGGCGTCGGCCCAGCTGCTGACTTTCTTGGACGGTTGCAAAAGCGAGAGCGTTTCATCGACAGTGGCTGCTGGGATCATGTAGGGGTGAATTCCCTGGCTGATAGGTTAGCTGACGATCGTGCAGCTGAGTGCCAGGTACCTGACGACGTGGTCAGAGACCACCATTCTTTAGTCCAGCAGGCCTGCCAGGTCTTGAAACGCCTGTATCATTCTTGAGTGTGCCTCCCTCAAAGCCGAGCCCGACCGTCGCCTCTCGAAACAACCTATCGATTTTGCCCTTCGTCGGCGCAGGTGGATCGAGGCCGATGTCAGGCGTAGCTCTCATGGGTGGACATTTGACGGGATCACGTGGAGTTGTACCTCGTGCCGCGCGGAGGTCGAGGATACCGCCCCCGCCCTGCAAGCCAGGCTCGCCAGCGCTTGCCTTGCTTCGTTTGAGGAGGAGGAGGTTGGTGTGAATGTGTGTGTGTGTGCGTCGCGTGTGTGCGGGGGAGGAGGGAAGACACACGACCCATGAAAGTGGGTGAAGCCTGCTCGAGCTCTGCCCCATCGCAATGACTCTTTATGGCGGTCCGTGGCCTCGACCCCCTACCTGAGCGAGTCGAGCCGTGGATTGCCGGCAAGCCTGTCCATTGTTCTCATGTGCTGTGTCAAAAGGCATCTCTGTATTTTTATGGAGAGTGAGGTGCTTGGGCGAAGGCTCGCCCCGATTCCTTGAAAGAGCTTGCCCAGTTTCAGAGCTGGGGCCATACGCTTTGACCAAAGCTCGGCTGGAAGTCTTGCAGCGGTAGGAGGAGGAGGGGGAGGAGGAGGAGGAGGAGGAGAAGGAAGAGAGAGGATGAGGAGGAGGAGGACGACGACGGCGACGACGACGAGGGAGGAGGGAGGACTCGCCCACACCTCAAAAGGCTCAGCAGTGCAGGAAAACACCTATACGAACACCCTTCGGGTGATAAGGACGTTCGGGGGGAGGAATCAACGTCTCACTCAGTCGATATCACTCACTATCGATCTCACTATCGATCGCACTAACGATCTCACAATCAATCCCACTGTCGATCTCACTGTCGATCTAACTATCGATCTCGCAATCGATCTCATTATCGATGTCACTATCGCTCTATCTCTGAGTTTCACGATCGGTAAAACTATCGGTCAAACTATCGAGCTCAGTACGAGTGTCACTAGAAGTCTCACTATCGATCTAGCTATCGATCTCACTATCGATCTTACTCCCGCTGTCACTATCGATCTTACTATCGATCTCACAATCGATCTCACTATTGATCTTACGATCGATCTCACAATCGATCTCGCCATTGATCTTACAATATTTCTGACTATCGATCTCGCTAACGTTCTCACTATCGACCTCACTGCGGGACACCGACGGGACACCGACGGGACACCGACGGGACACCGACGGAACACCGACGGGCCACCGACGGGACACCGAGAGGACACCGACGGACCACCGACGGGCCACCGATGGGCCCCAACGGGACACCACGGGACACCACGGGACACCACGGGACACCATCGGACCACCACGGCAGGACGTCCCTGGCCGCCGCCGGCCAACCAGGGGCGGAGCACGTCGTGTGCGGCGCCCCGGCCAGAGAAGGCAGCCCTCGCGCCCGCTCACGCAGCCGCGCCTCGCCCGCACCGACGGCACGAGCACGAAACCGAAACCGATTTCCCGGCAGGGGGCTCTCCATGGGGGGGCACATGCGAACCCTACCCCCCTCAGAAATCGTGGGGGGTAGGGGTAGGGTTCGCATGTGGCCCCCTATCTCCGTCGCACTGCAATCTCACCCCGTCACCTCCCATTCAAAACCTGTCAGAATCGGTCCCCTTCATCGTGCTCGACACTCCTTGCAAGGGGCAGTGCCGCCGCGACGGCTCTGGTCTAACCGCTTCGACATGGGAAAGAGGTGGCACGACAGCCTCAATATCGAAGCCACGTGCTGACTGTGTTATTGGCTGATGTGAAGCAGAAGTTAACCGATGAAACCGCTGCCCTCCTGACGCTGCACTAATATTTCTGTATATCTGCACGCGCGTATGTATGTATGCATGTACGTATACCTGCCTGCCTGCCTGCCTGTCTGTCTACCTGCCTGTCTGTGTACGTATGTATGAATGGATGGACGGATAGATCATCACCCTTCCCCCCCTCTTCCTCCTCCTCCTCCACCTCCTCTTCATCATAACCCTCTCCACATACCCCTTCCCTCCTCCTCATCCTCCGCCTGCCTCTTCTCCATGTGCACCTCCCCGCCCCCGTGGTCGGGGCAAGAAAATCGATGTCCCTCGGCGCCCTCGCCGCCACGGCAATCAGGCGCGCGTTCGCCGACGGCTAGATCGCAAAGCCGCTGGGGCAACCCCGCGAGCCGCTGGGGCGCGAGAGCAAGCCGTCGGGACAGACCCGCAAGCACCGAGCTAATCGCGGCCGCGCTCAGGCGGGAGGCAGCACGAAGCCCAGCTCTGCCGCGAGCTGCTCCGCCTCGGCCCTGGAGCCCACAGCTCTCTTGTCGAACTCCTGAAGCGCCTTCCGCAGGGACGACGGCGGCCCGCGCCCCAGGAAGTCCTGCGCGGGCGGCCGCAGGATCAGCATGTCCCGCACGCACGTGGCGCGAGAGAACATGACGCAGCGGCGCCGCCACCACTGCTCGTCCGACATGCCCGCGCGGCCAGCGTCCTCATCCCTGGCGCAGTCGACGGCGACGCCCTTGCGCAGCGTCTGGCCCTGCGACAGCGTGGAGGTCAGGTAGGACCCGTGCGTCAGCGTGAACCCCGAGCACAGCGTGCGCCCCCGAGCTCTGCCGCGTGAACTCCTGCTCAATGGGCCTGAACATGAGCAAGCTCCTCGCCCGCGCCTCGGCCTCGCCGTCGTCGTCAGCGCCATCGGCGCGCTGCTGCAGCACCTCGGCGACCTCCTTGTAGATCGGGGACTCCTGGAAGCCGCGCACCTGCAGCCAGATCCCCTGCGGTAGGTAGCGGGGGCGGAAGAGCTGGTCCGGCGCGCACTCCTCGTAGTCCCGCTCGTCGTCTGCGTGAAACTCGAAGGACACGAGGGTGGCCCGTTGCTCCTGCACGAGCCCAAACTTCTTCTTCCGCCCCTCCTGCACGGCCGCGAACCCGACCTCCATGCCGACGTGCGCCGGTAAGACGCCGTGGATGTCCCCGGTCTTGTGCATGTTCGGAACGTTCAGGAGGCGCCGGCCTGCGTCTGGGTCGCCTTGAATAGTGCCGCACTCGTCTACGGCCTGCAGGAAAACGAGGGGGGCGCCGAGGCGCCGCGCGTCGCGACGAGCGCGCTGATCCACCTCGCCAGCGTCTCCCAGTAGATGCCCATGCCGTAGCCGAGCCGAAGGTTCTCGCGCTGGCGCCGAGGGTCCAGGACGCCGTGGTTGTCCGAGGCCAATGTCTTCTCCCAGGCAGACCAAACCTCTGGCGGGAAGCGCTTGCCCTCGCGCGCGCAGCCCAAGAACGTGATCAGAGGGCCCCCCGGCTCGAAGCGCTTCGTGCCTTTCAGCTCGAAGACGCAGGGGATGCGTTCGAAGACGTCGATGGCGTGCTGAATCTCCAACGTCGGCGGCTCCTTGTACTTGTACGAATCGTCTTCCAGGAGCTCGCTAGGGTCCGCTAAGAGGCCGATGCTGCCGGCGGGCTTCAGCTGCAGGAAATCGCCGAGGTGCAGCACGATGGGGGCACGGCCGAAGTGGTGGTGCGGCCTCTCGTAGGTGGACTCCTGCACGTCATGCGTGTCACTGCGTCCGTGGCAAGCGCGAAGGTCCAGCGCGTTGTACAGAGCAGCCGCCACCATGCTCACCTCCTCGATGACAAATACGCGGACGTGCTCCCACAACCACTTCAGCCTCTTCTGCATGCCCTCCGGCCTCATCTTCGCGTTGATGTACTTCTGGACTCGCAGGGCACAGGCGTTGTGTAGCGTCCTAGCCTTCACAGTCTCCGTGGAGATGTTCTTCGCCTGCGCGTTCGAGAAGGCCACGACCATCATGGCGCCCTTGTCCTGCGCCGACGAGGGCCGCAAATACTCCACCACTGGGAAAACGATCTTCTGCACCACAAGGCCCGGACGCAAGGGGCTACCCCTGCACCCGGCCGCCGCTTCGGCCGAGGATGGGTTACCACCCCCGGCCCGGACGCAAGGGTTTCCCCCTGCGCCCGGCCGCCGTCGTCCTCCTCAATTCCTGTTCCTCGTCCTCCTCCTCCTCCTCCTCCTACTCCTCCGCCTCCTCCTCCTCCTCCTCCTCAGAGCACAACAGTGACGACAGGTACGAAAACCCGAGGACTCGTGTAGCTGCGGGACCCACCATCATGATGCGTCATCATTCCCGATCGTGCCGCGAGCGGGATGAGGCACATCCGTGCGAGTTCACCTTCGATCCTCAAAATCGGTCCTAAAATCGGTCCTCAGACCTCCAAGTGACGACAGTTAGTAGAATCTGATGACCCACCTCGGATTCGAACATGATACGCGAGCCACATAAGGAAGGGCTCCCGCCTGAGACTTCCTCGCAACTCACTCACAGACGAGGCTCCCGCTCGATACTTCCTTCATATTCAAGCCTGAAGAGCCCAAAAGTGACGACAGTTACACGTTGCGGATGACCCGCTCGAATTATTACAATGATCTGCGGGCCCCATATGGGAGGGGCTCCCGCCTGAGACTTCCTCGCAATTCACTCACAGACGAGGCTCCCGTTCGATACATCCTTCATATTCAAGCCTGAAACGCCCAAAAGTGACGACAGTTACACGTTGCGGATGACCCGCTCGGATTAATAACATGATCTGCGGGTCCCATAAAGGAGGGGCTCCCGCCTGAGACTTCCTCGCAATTCACTCACAGACGAGGCTCCCGCTCGATACTTCTTCCTCCATATTCAAGCCAGAGGAGCCCAAAAATGACTACAATTACACGTTGCGGATGACCCGCTCGAATTCGTAACATGACCTGCGGGCCCCATAAGGAGGAGCTCCCGCCTCAGACTTCCTCGCAATTCACTCACAGACGAGGCCCCCGCTCGATACTTCCTCCATATTCAAGCCCGAGGAGCCCAAAAACTGACGACAGTTAAACGTTGCGGATGACCCTCTCGGATTAGTAACATGATCTGCGGGCCCCATAGGGAGGGGGCTCCCGCCTGAGACTTCCTCACAATTCACCCACAGACGAGGCTCCCGCCCGAGACTTCCTTGCAATTCACTCACAGACGAGTGAGTGATGACGAAGTGATGAGTGAGTGAGTGGGTGACGAAGGGGATTATGCTGATGATGATGAGTGATGATGATGATGCTGATGGTGATGATGATGGTGGGCGATCGCATGACGATAACGTTGATGATGATGATAATGAGAATGATGATGATGATGATGATGATGATGATGATGATGATGATGATGATGATGATGATGATGATGATGATGATGATGATGATGATGATGATGATGATGATGATGATGACGATGATGATGATGATGAGTGATGATGAGTGATGAGTGGGTGATGATGTAGGTGTGTTCTGGTTCTGGTTCCTGCGCGGGGTGTCCAGAGAAAACAAGAACCCCACTTTGGATGTGGAGAATAAGACAAAGCTTTCGCGCACTATGATTGCATTTACATATCAAAGCCCAGAGATGGTACCCAGACCGTCCCAGCAAGCCCCACGGTAGCCCAAGGGCGGCCCAGGATGCTCCAAGACGTCCTCAGGAGGCCCCCAGGAGGCTCAAATCTCTCAAACGACTGGGCTCTTTCAGTGATTTGGGATTGCCTCCGTTTTGTTCCCTACGGGCCTCTGAAACTTCAAGGTGGTTCCAGCATCGCGCAAGACAGCTCCAGTCGGAGCCCACCGAGGGCTGGAAGGGAGAGCCCCGAGAAAGATCCGACGACACGCCGACCAAGACGCGGACACTGAAGGGGCCCCAGGACACACAAATAAAAACACACAAATACAAATATTCCAAATATTTTCTCATATTTTATGGGTTGTTGTCTCCCCCCCCCACTTCCCATATTTTTCCATATCTTCCTGGGAATCGACGTTTAATTGTGTCTGTGTGTTTTTCCTCTCCTGAGACACGCCCAAAAGCAAAGAGCACTGGGCAGCACAGCCCCGAAGCGGCCCGCGACAAAAAGGGCGCCCGAGAGGCCCCCGCGCACGCCGGAGACAAGCCCCAATGAGCTCTCGGACTCATCTCAGAGACTTCCGCGAGGCTCCCAGGAGCTCTCCCTGCCCCCGCATGCGCTCCCCGTGCCTTCTTTGACGAGATCGCTCCGTTCCGCGGGCTCCCGCATGTCCCCGCGAGGACCTCTCCTCTCACTCATGGCACTTCACGACAGGCCCAAATGCCAACGGTGACAGTCGGAGGCCACGCGCACCCAGACGAGACCTCGCTGCACCCTGGGCGGCTGCGAACTGCGCAATTGTCACCACTGTCGCGGGCTCCTGGGAAGTTCAGCGGAGTCGGGGGCCGCACGCACTCAGACGGGACCTCGCAGCTCCCTGGGTGGCTGCGAGATGCGCTACTGCCGCCGCTTTCGTTGGCAACTAAGCCAGCGGAGTAGGGGAGTACGCGCACTCAGACGGAACCTCGCTGCTCCTCGGGTGGCTGCGAACTGCGCGACTGGCGCCACTTTCGTGAACGTGGGCTCCCGGAAGGCCCAGCAGTCGGGGAAAAACGGGGGGGGATCCAGCCGAGAGCGCATGGCTCCCTGGGAGGCTACGAAGGGCGCCATTGCCGCCACTGTCGTAGGGTCGTGGGAGGTTCGGCGGAGATGGGGGCAGCACAGCTCGTGCATATCTGGCGATATGTTCTTCGGTATGGAGCGTTCATGCAAACAGTCCCCTCGCGTGGAGAAGAGATTGGGCAAGTCTCGGGTAGGTAGTGTTCCGAGTGGGGTCTTGGTCCAACCTGCCGGCCACCCGACGATTCCCAGAAGGTAGGAAGCAGGGCCCCTGACTCCTCCAGCACGGGCCAGATGGTCCAAGATGGCCTCAAAGACGCCTCCATGGCGGCGACGATGGCCCCCAGGGAGGCGAAGATGGCCGAAGATGGCCTCCAAGACGGTGCCTGGACGCCTCATAGACGGCCAGGCTAACCCCAGGACGGCCCAAGATGTCCTTCAGATGGCCCAAGGCGCCCCAAGAGGGCTCCGAGAGGGCTCCAAGAAGACCTTCTGGAGCCCAAAATCATTTCCCAAACAGCGCTTGTACTTAGGAATCCTTACTTGGTTTAACCATCTCGGGGTGAGTGGCGGCTTTTGCGAGCGGTGTCGCCCGTCGCCTCCGCTTCCTCCCTCCGTCCCCTCCCTCCCATCCCCCCCCTCCTCATCCTTCTCCTCCTCCTCCTCCTCCTCCATCTCCTCCTCCTCCTCTTCCTCCTCCTCCTCCTCCTCTTCCTCCTCCTCCTCTTCCTTCTCCTCCTCCTCCTCCTCCTCCTCCTCCTCCTCCTCCTCCTCCTCCGCCTCCGCCTCCGCCTCTGCCTCCTCCATTCCTTCTCCTTATAGATAACTCTGCCTGTCGCACCCCGAGGCCAGTTTTTAGGGTGGGCCGGGCGTTTCGCCTGAGACTTCCTCACCACTTATGACTCCAGATCGTAAGAAGTGACACAGGTTTCACGGGTTGAGGGCGGGTGGTTTTCAAAATGTGGTTCTCGCCTTAGCGCCGCGCACACTCGTATAATAAAACTGCAAGAGCTCCACGGATTGGGGGCGGGTGGTTTTCAAAATGTGGCTCTCGCCTTTAGCGCCGCGCACATTCGGTTTAAAATGTTGCAAGAGCTTCACGGATCGAGGGCGGGTGGTGTTCAAAATGTGGCTCTCGTCTTAGCGCCGCGCACATTCGTTTTCAAATTTGCAAGAGCTTCACGGATTGAGAACGGCGCGTTGTCCAAATGTGGCGCGCGCCTTAGCGCCGCGCACATTCTTTTTACAAAACTGCAAGGGCTTCACGGATTGAGGTCGGGTGGTTTTCAAAATGTGGCTCTCGCTTTAGCACCGCGAACATGTATTTTAAAAAATTGCACGAGTTTCGAGGATTTGAGGGCGGCTCCTTTTCAAAATGTGGCTCTCGCCTTAGCACCGCGGACATTCATCTTAAGAAATTACAAGAGCTTCACGGATGCCCATCATCAACGTACCAGAAATTGCGTTCTGGTAGGATTCACGATTATGCGGGTGCAACAGTTATTTTGATTCGCGGTGCTGAAGTCCCAAAATAGGAGCTATGGCACGATTCCAGATCGTCAAGACGCAGCAGCCCGGTTGATACGTGGCGTTGAAATCCCTGGAACAATGTTTTGGCATGCTTCAGGATCTTCCAACGGCTCTTCCAACGAGGCAGTTCCCTCAATGGAAATGAGCCGTTGTGGGAGCCTATGAAGAGAGAGCTTGGAGGGAGGCTTAATTCCAACATCGTTGATGACTCTTGGTTTTACACTGGTCCTCCTCCTCCTCCTCCTCGTCCTCCTCCTCCTCCACCTCCTCCTCCTCCTCTTCCTCCTCCTCCTCCTCCTCCTCCACCTCCTCCTCCTCCTCCTCCTCCTTCACTCTTTCGCGGAGAGAAGAGGAGGCAGGGTCGCCCTGGCGCGCACTGGCCTCGAGCGAGTTCTGCTCCGCCTGCCGGATCCTCTGGTTCAGCAGGCCACCTCCGCCAGGCATCCGCGGAAGGGGTCGGGCGGGGAGCCAGGCTCTTCGACCTCGTCCTCGTCCCACCTCTGTCACCTTCTCCCTCCTCCTTCGTCGTTTACATATCATTATCCTTCCTCCCTCTCCCCCTCCTCCTCCCCCTCCTCCTCCTCCTCCTCCTCCTCCAGGATTGTAGTTTCCCAAGGGCCCAGAACACCAATTTCCTGGGCGCTTCCGGGCGCTCTTGGGCGCTCCTGGGGCGTTCCACATGGGCCTCTAGGACGATTACAACGCCCCAAACGACCCGGAGAAGTTCGCGGAGCCCCCCACCAAGCGCCCAAGACGGTCAAGAGGGCCCCTGGACGGCCCAAGAGGACTCCAAGACGCTCAAAGCGGCCCTCAAGAGGGCCCCTAGAAGCAAAAATCGCCCCATGCCCTTCAAAAAACATAGAACTTTAGAATATTCGCCTCTTGGGGATTTCACAACGTCCAAGTCGTCCCCAGAGGACCCCAAAATCACCCCAAGACAGCCCAATAGGCCCCGTAGAGGGCTCCAAGACCGCCCATGAGGGCACCAAGACGGTCCAAGAAGCCCCCAAGACGGCCCCAGGACGGCCCCAAGAGGAGGCCCACAGGGGGAACCCGAACGGACATTTCGAACCTTCGGCCCCAAGAAGCCCCCAATAGGCCCCAAGAAGCCCCCAATAGGCCCCAAGAGGCCCCCAAGAGGCCCCAAAAGGCCCCCAAGAGGCTCCCAAAAGACCCAATAACTGCTTCCCAAAGGAGACCCCAAGAAGGATCCCTGAGGACTCTGACCCACAAGCCAGGCACGGTGGCGGGATGGGCCGGAGGCCCAGACGTCTTGGAAGGACGGTCTGGGCGTTTCGCCTGAGACTTCCCCACCATGTATGATCCTGAAGCTTTCCTCCTCCTCCTCCTCCTCCTCCTCCTCCTCCTCCTCCTCCTCCTCCTCCTCCTCCTCCTCCTCCTCCTCCTCAAGGCGGGTCGTTTTCAGAAGGTACTCTCGCCTTAGCGCCACGCACGCTCGTCTCAAGAGAGCGCAGCAGCTTCCAAGGTGGAGCACAGGTGGTGTTCAGAGTGCGGCTCTCGCCTTACCGCCGCGCACACTCGTCTTTCAAAATGTGGTTCTCTCCTCAATGCCGCGCGCATTCGTCTGAAAACTTTGCAACGGGATCGAGAATGGAGGGCGTTTCCCTCTCAAAGTGCGGCTCTCGACTTACAGCAACGCACATTCGTCTTAAAAGCTTGCAACAGCTTCAAAGATTGACCACAGGTCGTGTTCAAAATGTGGCCCTCGCCTTAGCGCCACGCAATCGTCTTAAAATGTGGCTCTTGACCTAGCGCCGCCAGAGCTCGCAACAGCTTCAAGGATGGGAGTAAACTTTCAAGTGTGGCTCTCGATTCAGCGCCGCGCACTTTCCTCCCAACACCTAACAACAGTTCCAAGGATTGAGCGCAGGTCGTGTTCAACATATTGCTCTCGCCAAAGCGCCGCGCTCCTCCGCTTGTACACATCAACTGGAGGGTTGGAGGAATGATCTCCTTCAACATGGAACACTGCCGCTAGAGATGTCAATCATCTCAAAGCCGGAACTTCAACACATGTAGCACTGCACTGATACATGGCGACTCGTTTTCAAACTGGAGCTCTCGCTTGAAAGCTCTTCGGGGTTGAAAACCCCAAGCGTAAAATTGTGCAACAGTCAGTGTCTCAAACGGCCCTCCTCCGACCCTGAGATCCGACGTGGCGAAAAAGAAGCAACATCGTTCAAAATCACACCCAGAGCCCTAGACCCCATCTTTCTGCATCAATTTTCGATCCGGATCGATCTGCGAGGGTCCTGGGGCCGGAAAAAAAGCGGAAACGCCCGGCTCGAATAATTGGGACGCCAGGATCTCAGGGAGTATGACGGGCAACGATAGGGGGGGACTGGCATAGGGACGGATGCATCGACCTGGAATCGGCGATACATCGCCGATAGATGGGCGATAGGCCTCCGATATAGTGAATCCGTACCTTGCTGGGCAGGTCGGGGCCATCGGGCCCCTATCGGCGATTCGTGGGCGATTTGGGGGTCGATGCACCCCCCCAATGCCTATCCCCCCCCTATCGTTGCCCCTGAGAGTAATAGACGAGCGCGTTCCGCTGCTCGCGAAGGAACTACTCGCCAATGGCCTGGATCCGCCACGGGGGACCTACGATCAAGTACATGGAAGCAGGCATGTGTCTTTCGAACGTTTGCGAGTTGGCACTTTGCGAGAAGTGGAACGCGCTCGGTGAAGTAAGGCCTTCGCAGTCTCAGGGCCCCTCCGGCGCGAGCGAGCAGCCGCGCGCGGGGCCGCCGCACATGCCGGCCGGGTTCTTGCTCAGCAGGGACCGCGCCTGGCCGCGCGCGCCCGCCCCCACGGGGAGCGCCGCGCAGGGCCCTCCACCTCCTCCTCCCTCCTCCTCTCCTCCTCCTCCTCCTCCTCCTCCTCCTCCTCCTCCTCCTCCTCCTCCTCCTCCTCCTCCTCCTCCTCCTCCTCTCCTCCTCCCTCCTCCTCCTCCTCCTCCTCTCCTCCTCCTCCTCCTCCTCCTCCTCCTCTCCTCCTCCTCCTCCTCCTCCTCCTCCTCCTCCTCCTCCTCCTCCTCCTCCTCCTCCTCCTCCTCCTTTTCCTCGATGCTCAATCCTTCAACCGCGGTCCTCGATCCCCCCTCTCGTCCGACTTGGCCGTGCCGAAGAGCCCGAGAGTCCGTCGGGGGGGGAGGGGCAGGGGGGAAGGAGGGCCGAGGGTCGAGGAGGGCAGGGGGTGAGGGGCGAGGAGGCGGGGCGTTGGGGGTGAGGGGTGAGGGGGTGAGGAGCGAGGAGGGCGAGGGAGGCCGAGGGAGGGGGTTGGGGGGCGGGGAGGCGGGGCGTTGGGGGCGAGGAGGCCGAGGGAGGGGGTGAGGGGCGAGGAGGGGTGAGGGGTGAGGGTCTCTGGGACGCTCTGCAACGAGCGCAGGGCGCAGGGGGGGGGGGGGGGGAAGGGGGCAAACCTCGCCACGGTGGCGCACCGCCCCGAGGGCCGGAGCTCCCGCGCCGTGCGCGGTCGCTGCCAGGTTGTCGGCGGGGGCGGCTCCTCCCACAAGAATACGCTGGAGCTCGGAATATCATTCGCCGTGTCGTCTCCCCCCGCTCCTCACAGTCTGCGAGGGGCGGGGTGGTTCCTCCTCCTCTCCCCCCTTCCCCCCGCCCGCTCCTCAGAGTCTGTGAGGGGCGGGATGGCCCCTTCTCCTCTTCCCCCTCCTCTCCATGCAGTGGCCCAGGGGGGCGGGGAGCGGGCTGGGCAATTGGTAGTGCTCCTGACCACGGCGATGACGCCATCACGACCAAAGTCATTGCTACCACCACTGCTGTGGCTGCCGCTCTTACCTAGTATTACTACTGCTGCTCCGACTGGTAGAATCAGCACAAAGACCATGACAGTAATGCCAGTGCGACTGCTGCTACTACTGCTGCTGCTGCTGCAGATTGCTGTGTTGCACGCCTCCTTGCCTGCCTGCCCACACACCACCACTGGTACCCCACACGCGGCGTCACAGCTGGCGGGCGGGGGAAGATGGGATGCGCCCGGCCGGGAAGGGCAGGGGATGTATATGTTTGACTGTTTGGGGATTGAAAGACAAAGCAGCGTGAGAGCGGCTTCTGGGTGTCGCTGCGGGCGTGAGTAGGGCAAAGATAACT
>CAUYUJ010000363.1:45000-47500 GCA_963575745.1 Prorocentrum cordatum | reverse complement strand
GAGAAACATACGTAAAACATGTAGGACTGTGCACACAGGAGAAGGACAATCTATAGAAACATACGTACGTCGTCCAAGGCGCCTCGGAAGGCGCAGAATACTCCTCCAAGGCGCGGAATCATGTTCCCGGACCGCCTTCCGGGAACATGATGGGGACGACCTCCTGAGGGCCTCCAGTGGGCCTCTTGGGGGCCTCTCGGAGGCCTGTTGGGCTCTCCTGGAGGCGTCTTGGGGCGCGCTCAGGGCCATTTTGGGGCATCTTGGGGGCCTCTGGGGGCCTCCGGGGAGGCTCTTGGGGGCCTCTTTGGGGCCTCTTGGGGCCTCGCGGGGCCCTCTTGGGGACTGCTGGGCTCGCTTAGGCAGTCTTGAAGCCCTGTCGGGGCTCTCCTGAACCCGTCTTGGGCGGCTCCTGGGCCATCTTGGGGCTCTCCTGGGCCGTCTTGGGACGATTTTGGGGGTCTCTTGGGCCGTCTTGGGGCGGTCTTGGGGGCCTCTTCGGCCGTCTTGGAGCGGTGTTGGGAGACTCTTGGACGGTCTTGGAGCGTCGGAACCCCGAAAAAGCGAGAAGGCCAAAAACCTCGAAAAAACATAAAAATCAACGATTTGGGCTTGTCGGGGCTCTCTTGGGAGGCCTCTTGGGATGCCTTCGGGGCCTCATGGTGCTCTCTTGGAACGTCTTCGGGCCTTCCTGGCCATTCCTCAGGCTATCTATGCGCGTCTTGGAGCGCTCGCGGGCCGTCTTGGGCGGTCTCGAACTGTTCCTGGCGGTCCCAGGGGCCCTCCGGGACGCTTCGGACGCTCCCGGGGGCGCCCTGCACCCCCCATGGAGATTACAGGCAGCACCCCGGGCCGCCCCCGGGCCCTACTCCGATTATTATATATATATATATATATTATATATATATATATATATATATATATATATATATATATATATATATATATCACACACACACACACACATCCCAGGATCCCCCATATTTGGCTATATTTGCTGGGCTTTCGTTTTCCCACCCACTTCCCATATTTTCCCATGTTTTCCTGGGAGTCGACGATTAAGTGTGTCTGTGCTTTTTCCGCCCTCCTGAGTCACGCCAAGCCCAACAGGGCAGGAGAGATACAGCGCGAGGCCTGCTCCACCCCCTGGTGGGCCACCAGAGACACGCAAGCGTTACCCCAGGCGAGAGTGACTTTTGGTGCGCGGCTTGCTGGCCACTGCGAGCGGTGCGACAGCAGCGGCCTGCCAGCTTGGGTTTGGCCTCGCAGCTCAAACCAAAAGACGCGCACCAAACTCCTACAAAAGGTCACTCTTACATGGCGGCGCGCTCAAGGGGGTAGGGGGAGAGGGGAAGGCTTCTTAGAAGGAGGCTGCTCCTCAGAAGGCGCCGGCCCTACATCTCTAGGTGAGACCCGCGCCTTCTAAGAAGCAGGGGTGCTTCTAAGAAGCCTTCCCCCCTCCCCCAGACCCCCCCTCAGAAGAAACCATGAGGTACCGATGCCCGCTACTCCATGGACCTCTCCCGGGGTGCGTTCCAACCAAAATTTAAAGGAGAATCCAGCGGTGGCGACGAGGGCTTTGTACGAGGCCCAAAAAAGGCGACAACGAGGAAAGGGTAGCGGTATGGGTAACCGGTGAGCTTTTCTTATGCGGCGTTTCGACATTGGGCGAAAGGGGGGGGGGTCTGGTTTGGACCTCTGGCTAATGCGACCGTTTGGAACCGTGCGGCCTCTGGGGAAGACTCCACCCGCTCGAAACAGGCGCCAACAAAACAGCCAAGATCTACTCAAAGGTGGGGGGGAAATCTGGACGCCCGAAATGGGTACGGAAAAATGGGTACAATGCCCAACAACAAATGTTGTCCCAAACCAACAGCGGCCGCTGTTGGGCAGGCGGCCTCCTGTCTCGAATGGACAAAGGCCGCGGCGGCGTGGACAGCGAGTCCTGCTCAAAATGGACAGGACATGCTGTACGAACAGGAGCTGCTGTTGGGCACTGCACTCGTTCTTTCCGTGCCCATTTCGTTCGTGCAGAGAAAAGGGAGGGGGGGGGGCCGCGCCGATCGGCAAAAGAGTAGGTAAAATACGCTCACATGCTCCTCCTCTGACCCTCCGCGCGTGGCCGAGGGAGGTCACTCCCGCGTGCAGCCGACGCCGCGCGGGGGCCTCGCTGGCCAGCCTGGCTCGCGGGCCGGAGAGCACCGCGCAGGACCCTCTGCCACCTGGCAGGCTGAAGCAAGGGGGCTGGATGAGGACGAGGAGGGTGGCTCCTCCTCCTCCTCCTTCTCCTCCACCTCCTTTTCCTCCTCCACCTCCTCCTCCTACTCCTCCACTTCCTCCTCCTCCTCCTCCTCCTCCGCCTCCTCCTCCTCCTCCTCCTCCTGCTCTTGCTCCTCCTCCTCCTCCTCCTCCTCCTCCTCCTCCTCCTCCTCTTCCTCCTCCTCCTCCTGCTGCTGCTCCTGCTCCTGCTCCTGCTCCTCCTCCTCCTCCTCCTCTTCCTCAT
>CAUYUJ010000363.1:25000-40000 GCA_963575745.1 Prorocentrum cordatum | reverse complement strand
CCTCTTGAACTCCTGGGAATCCCCAGGTTCCCCAGAGAATCCCAAGGGATCATCAGGAATCACTCGGAATCCCCAGGAATCAATAAGAATCCGTAGGAATCCTCAACAATCCTCGGGAACCCGTTGGAAAGCATAGGAATCATCCAGAATTCTTCGGAACCCCTAGGAATCCTTGAGAACTCTCCTTGAGAAACCATAACAATCCATAGGAATCCTCCGGAACCCATAGGAATCGTCAGGAATCCCACAGAAACCCCAGCGATCGCTGGAAACTCATAGGATTCACCAGGAATCTTGAGGAATTCCTCAAGAAATCCTTGGAATTCCCTCGGAATTCCTTAATGATTCCCTGGGATTCCCAAGGATTCCTGACGATTACTTCAGATCCCGATGGATTCTGAACATTCCTATGGGTTTCTGAAGGATTCCGAAGGATTCCTAAGGATCCTCAGGGATTCCTGACGCTTCTCAGGTATTCCAAAGTATTTCCATGGATTCCTACAAGATTCCTTGGGAATCCCAGGGTTTCCTATGGCCAGGCCCGCGATGCCGCGGACACGGATATGTTTTCGCCCACGGTGGCGAACCTCGACGAAGCCGACAGGGAGCTTCGCCGAGCCGCTCAACGCAGCGGCCGATCCCACGTCATAGCCAAAGGCGCTGCCCGCAACCGCTTTGGCAGTGCAGTTGGCCGAGCTTCTGCATAACAGGAGCCACCATCCGTGTGTACGGCGTGTGTCTTGCGACTACCAGGCCTCGAGGAAGAGATGTCTTCGCCCACGACGACCCTCTCTCGGCTACACGCCAGAGTGACCCTGGGTAAAGGTGACCTTTGGTGCGCGGCTTTTTGGGGGCCGCGGGGGGGGGGGCCGAACACAAGCGCGCAACACGCTACTACCGCATCGCGTTCGGCGAACGGGGGGCCCCTCGTGAGCCCGCACCAATCGGGGATGGACAGACCTCCCTTTAGTAAAACGTGGTTTAGTGAAAACGACCTGAGGCCCAAACCTGGCGGACGCAAGCCTGGAAAATAACGGCCGCGGCGCCCTCTCGAGAACCGAAAACGGCAAATTCACTAATCGACGTGTCACTGTTGGGGGTTCTGTCCACCTCCGAACCAAAGGTCACTCCGGCGAAGGGTCACTCTTACGTGCAGTCGACCTCTCCCCGGGGTCAGCTTCTCGTCCCGACCCGCCCTCCGACGGCCCCCGGGCCCAGCGGGGGCCCCATCGGAGGCCGCAGGTGGCCAGGAGCCTCCCGCCACGACCTTGGCCACGACGCGGGCACGTCTGGGTACACACACACTCTCTCTCTCTCTCTCTCACACACACACGCCCTTGTCTTGGCGACACCACCCAGAAGCCTCCCGCCGTGATCTTGTTCACGACGCGAGCACGTCTGGGTACACACACACACAGCCTCTCTCTCTCACACACTCTCACACACACACACACCCTTGTCTCGGCGACACCACCCAGAAGCCTCCCGCCATGATCTTGGTCACGGCGCGAGCATGTCTGGGTATACACACTCTCACACACACACACACACACCCTTGCCCCGGCGACTCCGAAAGGTATAGTCTGCAAAGGGTGCTGGTTGCAGCCGGCACCCAGGGGGACACCTTGGGGGGCGGGCGAGGATCTCGACAGAGCTCTCCGCAGCGCCCCGAGGAGAACCGACGAGGACAGTGTCGTGCTCCCCAGGCCCCAACGGCGTCGATCGCAAACAACACCCTGGCGTAACCAGACCCTTTGTATGAAGGGGCCAGGGAACACACATACAATTAGCCACAAATCCCAGGACTCCCCTCCACTTCCCACCTGTTCCCAAATCTTCCCTGGGAGCCGACGATTGGTTGTGCCTGTGTGTTGTTGTCCCCCCTACTTGTAGTCGCCAACTGGCAGCGAGGCTTGATCGGGAGCGGCCAAGAGGGGGGCGTCCAAGAGGAGGGGGTGCAAATCATGACAGGCGGCATGTGCGCGGCCCAGCGGGGGGGCCAGGGACGTAATGAAATAAGAAGAAGTGCCATGAAATCTGAGAAATATCATGGCCCCCGCCATGATATCCACCACCCCTAGTCATCACCCCCCTCTTTGCCGCCCCAGACTTGAGCGTCGCGGCGCAGCGGCCGCAACGCCAGGCCCTGGCTCGGCTGCCGCGGGCGCGTCGGCCGAGGCGGCGCAGCTGAGAGGCCCGCTCTTCTTCCAGGCCCCGGGCGTCGCTCCGCTGCCTGGCGCCACGAGCCCGCCGCCGCTCCGGCGCCACCTCCTCCTGGTCCTCATCCTCCTCCTCCTCCTCCTCCTCCTCCTCCGCCGCCGCCGCCGCCGCCGCCGCCTCCGCCTCCGCCTCCTCCTCCTCCACCTCCTCCTCCTCCTCCTCCGCCTCCGCCTCCGCCTCCGCCTCCGCCTCCGCCTCCGCCGCCTCCCCAGCTTGTCATGATCACGCCTTTCCACGTGTTCGTTGCTTCCACCTCACACGTGCACAGGCCCATCGATGACTACGTAGACGACGTCACGGTCCGGGTGGTCGAGCACATCAGCACCATTGTCACCACAGCGACAGCGTTGCTCAACAGGCTCGCGGTGGTCCTTCTGGCCCTCCAGCCCCCCGTCGCCAAGGACAAGGCGGCGAAGGTGCTGAGCTCGGACATTGAGGTGACCATGCAGGTGGCCGTACTAGGGACACATCTCGCACAAGGATCTTTTAAGGGGGGCCTTAGCCACTGGGTTTCCTGTCAGGCTCCTCAGGTGTCTTTGCGCTGGGTACAGGTTACCCCGTAGGGCTAGGTGGAACATGACCATTTCTGATCAAGTTAGGACCAACGGTACGGTGTCACCGGGCTGCAGCTGCACCCTAGCTTTGGCAAAGCTCCTTGTGCATACTGTCATAATGGTTTTGCAACATAGGTGTCCTGCTGTCCAGTGATAGAACCTAGTAGACGACTTTCTCCTTCAAAGTCATCGGAGGCACGGCGGCAGAGCCCAGGGGCTAGAGCAGTTTCCGCGGGCCATGTCTGACTTAGTATCGTCGTTGCAGCACAGGCAGTTAGCTGCGAATTGGGATAAAACTAGTTACATGACCAGTTCGGCGGACTTGGATGAGGATCTCAATCAGCATTGGGACCTCAGTGGGTAGCAGAGGCTTCGCAGCTGCAGATGCCTGGGCACAGACGCCAACAGTGGAGCATCCGAGGAGTGCCCAGGAGCAGAATAAGCGCATGAAAAAAGCAGCGGCAGTTTCAAGTCGTCTTTTCACCCTGAGTAAAGCAGGTGCGAGCGTCAGCAGTACTATGAGGGGGACTCCGACGGCGACGGCGGCGTGGGGAGAGGCGGTCATAGGCATTGCTGAGATGAAGCTCACTGCTCTCAGGCTAGCCACTTTGAGAGGAGAGTCCCAGCAGGCAACTCGGTAGCCCTTCGTCTTCGTGTCGCCCCAAGGGGAGCCACCAGAGACCCTGGGGTTGCTAGTGTTTGTGATGGGATCAAGCACTGGACGTTGAGTGTACAGTCGGTCATCCCTGGTCTTGGACCCCTGCAGGCCTGCCTGTAGGAAGAACAAAGTCTCTTGCAGAAAGAAAGGCCTTGGGCGCAGGTGGTAGATCCTTCGCAAGCGGCGGTCTTGTCGCTGTGCCCTCTGCAGATGTTTTCAGGCACCCCATGCTCGGGGACTTCAGAATCGGCGACTTCTCCCCAGCCTTTTCGTGGACTTGGCCAGGCCATTGGCCATGCAGGCGTCGGACAGTAATGCCCACACTCGTCTTCAGGCCGCCTGGGTCTCGCCTCTCAAGTGCGCCGCCTGTGACGGTAAGTAGTTCTCAGACAGTTCGTCTGAGTAACAAGACGCGGCGGTCAGGAGCTTGGTGAGAGGCTCTCATTGACCTCAGGCTCGCTTGCATGCACATGCCAAGGCGCGCACGGAAGTGTGCACGCATTGTGGCACACGCGGCACGCTCTGGCACCGGCTCTATGACTGCCCCAGGTGTGCGCAGCTCAGAAGGGAGGAGTGTCCCCAGCACGTGCTTCGGGCTGCTAGGTATGTTCGGCAGTTAGGAGAGGAGGCAGGAGAAATGATGGCCAGATGTCTCTTTCCCTTCCCTTCTTTTTGCTTCCCCTGCGCGGAGGTCCCTAAGGAGCATCAGCTTCGGTTTGTTAGTGTGTTCCCTGCTTGGAGGTTCTCTGACTGTGTCTTCGTTGACGGTCAGGGATTTCACGCACACCTCCAAGGGTTCCAACGCGAAGGGTGGTCGGCGGTTCAGAAAGACCGTGCTGGCAACCTCATCGGCGCCATTTATGGCGCAGTTCCACTTCGCGCTGCCCTAAGACAGGCGGCTCGGGACGCAGAGGACTGGGCTTTCAGAATGCTTGCTTTCTTCAGTAAATGGTCGGATGATCGTCCTTCAATAATGTACACGGATTGTTCCGGCAGCCTCAACTGTGCTAGAGACTCTAGTGGTGCCATTGGGATAGGCAACCCGAGGAGGCACAAGTGGCAAGATTGATGGTAAGGCATAGGCAACGAGGCTTGCGTCTACAAAGTTGATGCTCACAGGAGTTTAGCTTCCGCCACCTCTGAACATGACGAATGGCTAATTAAAGGCAATGTGATTGCCGACAAGTGGGCCACAAGAGAAGCCAGGTTTGGGAATCTTGGATCACCTCGACTTTGCTTCGGGCTGCGAGCGCATCGTCACCGACACTGTCATGTGGCACAGGAGGTGTCAGGAAGTCTTCGGAGAACTGGAGCCACCTGATTCGCAGGAGCTTGCTGGTACTGCAGGTCCGTGCCGTGTCGACCTTGGCGCTGGTTCCTGACACCGCGCTGGATCGTTCAACCTTGAACCATCGGCCGTCACCGCAACGTCCGATCGTTCAACATCGACCGATTCTGGGTCGCCCGCGGCGTTCAGAGCTGAACGCCGCGGGCGGGGTCGCCGCCGGTCGACACGACGCGAACCTACCGTACGGAGGAGGCCGTTTTGGACGTGGACATCCCCCAGGGCCTAATTAATTCGAGCCTGTCTGGAGGAAGGGGTGGCGCCTCTCGGGGAAATGGTCCTTGGCCGAGAGGGGGCCGAGACTGGTCCCCCCGGCTCCGGCCTCGATCCCCAATGCCGTCTGGTGGTGTAGATGATTCCCTCCCCCCTCCCCCTCCCTCTCCCTCCCCCCCTCCCTCCCTCCCCCCCCCCTCCCCCCTCCCCCCCTCCCTCCCTCCCTCCCTCCCTCCCTCCCTCCACGGGTGTCCCCTGGGAAATCCGAGGGCACTCCCTTGTGCAAGCCACTGTGTCGGACCCAGGCCAGGACCTACCCGACCTTCCATCATGTAAAGCGTGTGGGGCCTCGGTGCACACGTCTGCGAGAGGCCTCCAAGGAGTGTGCAACGGTGCGAAACGCCAAGGGTTCAAAACCCAGCGCTCCAAGTTGCGCAGAGGTTTGTTCCTTGGGCACACGCATGCCAAAGCTAAAATTAGTATGGCCTTCAGACCATCCCTCGCCCTCCGTGCTGCTTGGGGGCCCTCGCTTGAGCCTGGGCCGTCGGCTGCCGCGGCTGACTCTCTCGACCCCAGCAGTGGATCCGCGAGGGAGCAGGTTTCGACTGAGGCGAGTAAAGGTGGGCTCACGCTGGCTGCGCCTCCTGGGGCTGGAAGCCACTGCTGTGGCAAAGTTGCATGGTCTTGCCTCCCCTGATGACCTTGTGAGGTGGGAAAGTGCCTGCAAGTCGACTCACGCCAGGCTTGCGAGCTCGGTGAAAACGACTGAGCTGTGTTCTGCGCCAGGTTGCGAGGGGGACCCTGTTGTGCCCGCAATGCCAACACCCTCAGCAGCGTCCTCTCCTCCTCCTCCTCCTCCTCCTCCTCCTCCTCCTCCTCCTCCTCCTCCTCCTCCTTCTCCTCCTCGTCTCCCTCCTGCTCCTCTTCCTCCACCTCCTCCTCCGCCTCCTCCTCCTCCTCTCCTTCCTTCCTTCCTCCTCCTCCTCCTCCTCCTCTCCTCCTCCTCCTCATCATCTCATCCTCATCATCCTCATCATCCTCATCATCATCATCATCATCATCAATCATCATCATCATCATCATCATCATCATCATCATCATCATCATCAGCAGCAGCAGCATCATCGTCATCATCATCATCATCAGCATCATCATCATCATCATCATCATCATCATCGTCATCATCATCATCATCATCATCATCATCATCATCATCATCATCATCATCATCATCATCATCATCATCATTATTATCATCATCATCATCATCATAATCATCATCATCATCATCATCATCATCATCATCATCATCATCATCATCATCATATTCATCATCCTCATCATCATCACCATCATCATCATCATCATCATCATCATCATCATCATCATCATCATCATATTCATATTCATATTCATCATCATCATCATCATCATCATTATCATCACCACAATCAGCATCATCATCATCCTCATCATCAGCAGCAGCATCATGAGCATCAGCATCAGCATCATCATCATCATCATCGTCATCACCATCACCATCAGCATCATCAGCAGCAGCAACATCATCAGCAACAGCATCATCAGCATCATCATCATAATCAGCATCATCATCGTCATCATCATCAGCATCATCATCATCCTCCTCATCATCATCATAGTCATCATCTTCGTCATCGTCATCGTCATCGTCATTATCGTCGTCATCGCCATCATCATCACCATCATCATCATCAGCATCAGAATCATCATCATCATCACCACCACCACCATCAACATCATTATCAGCAGCATCATCAGCATATTCTTCATCATCATCATAATCACCAGCATCATCATCAGCATCATCATCAGTTGCAGCAGCATCATCATCGTCAGCATCAGCATCATCATCAGCATCAGGATCAGAATCATCATCAGCATCATCATTGTCATCATCATCATCATCATCATCATCATCATCATCATCACCAGCATGACCATCATCATCTTCGTCGTCATCATCAGCAGCATCATCAGCATCATCATAATCAGCATCATCGTCATCATCATAATCAGCATCACCATCACCATCATCATCATCATCATCATCATCATCATCCTCATCATCCGCCTCACCATTCTCCCCAGCAGCATCATAACCCTGATCCTCCTCATCCTCGTCATTGTCATTATCATCATCATCATCATCATCATCAACAGCATCATCATCATCATTATCTCATCAACATCAGCAGCAGCATCACAACAATCTTCAATCCTCATCATCAGCAGCACCATCGTCATCATCAGAATCGTCATCAGCATCATAAGCATCATCAGCAGCAGCATCAGCATTCAGCATCGTCATCAGCAGCATCATCATCAGCATCATCCGCATCACCATGACAAGCATCACCATCACCATCTCCATCATCAGCAGCATCATCAGCAGCATCATCGTCGTCATCATCAGCATCATCAGCATCCGCATCGTCATCATCATAATCATCATCGTCATCGTCATCGTCATCGTCATCAGCGTCGTCATCATCAGCATCACCCTCAGCATCATCATCATCATCATCATCGTCATCATCAGCAGCATCATCATCATAATCATCATCACCACCACCACCGCCTCCATCATCATCAGCAGCATCAGCATCATCAGCATACTCTTCTTCATCATCATCATAGTCACCAGCATCATCAGCATCATCGGTTGCAGCAGCATCATCATCATCAGCATCAGCATCATCAGCATCAGCATCAGAATCATCATCAGCATCAGCATTGTCATCATTATCAGCATCATCATCACCAACATCACCATCATCATCGTCGTCCTCATCAGCAGCATCATCAGCATCATCATAATCAGCATCATCGTCATCATCATGATCATCACCATCATCATCATCATCATCATCATCATCATCATCATCATCATCATTCTCCCCAGCATCATCATCATCATCCTCATCCTTCTCCTCCTCGTCGTCATTGTCATTATCATCATCATCATCATCAACAGCCTCGTCATCATCATTATCTCATCAACATCAGCAGCAGCATCACAACCATCATCAATCCTCATCATCAGCAGCACCATCGTCGTCATCAGAATCGTCATCAGCATCATAAGCATCATCAGCAGCAGCAGCTTCATAATCATCCTCAGCATCGTCATCAGCAGCATCATCAGCTTCATCATCACCATGACAAGCATCACCATCACCATCTCCATCATCAACATCATGGTCAGCAGCATTCATCATCATCAGCAGCAGCATCAATCTACATCGTCATCAGACTCATCATCAGAATCATCATCGGCATCAGCATCATCATCATCGTCGTCATCAGCAGCAGCATCATCGTCAGCATCATCGTCATCATCATCAGCAGCAGCAGCAGAAGCAGCATCCTCATCCTCCTCCTCCTCCTCCTCCTCCTCCTCTTCCTTCTCCACCTCCTCCTCCTCCTCCTCATCCTCCTACTCCTCTTGTTATTCCTCCTCCCTCCTCCCCCTCCCTCTCCTCCTCCTCCTCCTCCTCCTCCTCCTCCTCCTCCTCCTCCTCCTCCTCCTGCTCCTCCTCTCCCTCGATCCTCCTCCACCCTACCTTTCCCTAACAAATCCCACCAGCCCTCTGGGCGTCGGTGGTCTAGAGAGTTTCCTCTGCCAACCCCCTTCTTCCCCTTCGGGGAGGGGTTGATCACTGTTCCCTATGAATAAACACCCCCTCCCCCAGGCGACTGGGGGCCAACCAGGGTCCACGACGACACCCACCCACCATTCCTTGCAAAAAACACTGCAAACCACACTCTGCCTCCAAATTCGGAACATGCGCAGCCAACCCGATGCGGCCACCCCCCACCATCCCTGCCAAATAACAATACATAGTACACTTGGCGGCGGCGGCAGAGGCTGCGGCGGCTGCGGCGGCGGCGGCGGCTGCGGCGGCTGCGGCGGCGGGCGGCGGTGGCGGTGGCGGTGGCGGCAGCGGCTGCGGCGGTGGCGGTTTGGCGGTGGCGGCGGCGGCGGCGGCGGCGGCAGCGCGGCGGCGGCGGCGGCGGCGGCGGCAAGCGGCAAGCGGCAAGCGGCGGCGGCGGCGGCGGCGGCGGCAGGCGGCGGCGGCGGGCAGCGGCGGCGGCGGCGGCGGCGGCGGCGGCGGCGGCGGATTGGCCCCCAGTAGCTGACCATCCAAAGACGACTGCTGAATATGCTCAGGCTCGGGCCAGACTCGGGTGCTACGTATGTGCTGGGAGGGCGGGTGGGAATGAGCGAGACGGCTTGCGGGCGGGGAGGGGGTCTTGGGACGTCCAAGATGGCCCAAGACGGCTCCAAGAGCAAAAAGGCGAGAAAGCAAACAAACATTGATTTCCTAGGTTTTGGAAGGATGTTGGCCTCTTTGGGGGCCCAAGAGGCGATTCGAGGCACTCTGGAGGGGCAACGCTAATTGACACCCCCATCTTCTTTGATAGATCTCCTCCAACATGGCCCCAAGAGCGCCCCGAAGGCTCCCAAGAGCGCCCCAAGAGCGCCCCAAGAGGACCCCAAGAGGCCCCAAGAGGAGCCCAAGAGGTCTCCAGGAGGCTCCCAAGAGACCCCCAAGAGGCCCCAAGAGGCTCCCCGAGATACGCAAGAGGCCCCCGGGACCGCCAAGAGGCCCCAAAGACGGCCCAAGAGGCCCCCAAGCTCGCCCCCCAAAGACGGCCCACCCCCAAGCTCGCCATCCTCCTCCTCCTCTCCTCCTCCTCCTCCTCCTCCTCCTCCTCCTCCTCCTCCTCCTCCTCCTCCTCTTGTTCTTCCTCCTCCCTCCTCCCCCTCCCTCTCCTCCTCCTCCTCCTCCTCCTCCTCCTCCTCCTCCTCCTCCTCCTCCTCCTCCTCCTCCTCCTCCTCCTCTCATCTCATCATCATCATCATCATCATCATCATCATCATCATCATCATCATCATCATCATCATCATCATCATCATCATCATCATCATCATCATCATCATCATCATCATCATCTTCCTTCTCCTTCTCGTCCTTCTCGTCCTACACGTCCTCGCTCTCCTCCATCTCCTCTTCCTCATCTTCCTCCTCCTCCTGCTTCCCTCCTCCTGCTCCTCCTGCTCCTCCTCTTCCTCCTCCTACTCGGACGACGACGACTCCTCCTACATCCTCCCCTCTTGGGGTATATGGCGGCTTACCCCGCCTGTTGTTTTTCTGCATGCTCCCCTGCTTCCCTCATCACCTCCACTCCCCTGGGACTCATTTCTGGACGGGCTGGTGGGAATACTTCTTTTTTTTTACAGCCGCGGGCGGAAGCGCCAGCGGCGGCGAGTAACGGTCGGGCTGCGGCCGAAACTAATTGGCCGGACGCGCGCGCGGGCCGCGGCCGGCGCCGGGGCGGCGGGTTCAAGGGTGCTGCAACCCAGGGGGTCGGACGCCCAGGGACCAGCACCCAGGGAGCCAGTAACTACGCTGCCAAAGTGGCGCGGGCTGGTGGGAATACGCGAAGCGTTTAGAATACCCCCCCCCTGTCGCACCCCCAGACGTGTCGGTAGGGCGGGCCGAGGTTTTCGACTGAGGCTTCCTCACCAGTTTGAGTACTGAAGCTGGAAACTTGCAACGGTTCCAAGGATGGAGGGCGGGCCGCATTCGAAATGGCTTGCAACAGCTTCATGGATGAAGGACAGGCCACGTTCGAATTGGATATGTCGCCTTAGCGCCCCGACATTCGACTTGAAAAGTGTCAACGGCTCTAGGATGTAGGAGGTCGTTTTCAAGATGAAGTCATCCCTACCGCGCCGCGCACGTTCAAAGGTTCAACGATGGAGGACGCACCCCCCCTTTCCAAAATGAGGCACTCGCCCTAGGCCCCCCGCACATCCGTCTTAACAGTCTGCAGCAGCTTCAAGCATGGAGGGCAGTCCCTTTTCAAGATAGAGCGATCGCTATAGCGCCGGGCACATTCGTCTTACACGCTTGCAACAGCTTCAAGGACACAGGGCAGCTCCTTTTCAAATTGTGGCCCTCGCCTAGCGCCACGTAGATTCGCCTTCGGGGTGGGGTGTTCGTTTGAGACTTCTGCAACAGATGTAGGAACTTGAACGGGTGTAACAAGTGCACGGGTGAGGGGCGGTTCCTCTTAACAGTGAGGCCCCCGCTTGGGACTTCCCCGTCGTTCGGGACGAAGAGAAAGCTTCTGCAAGGGTGATGCACATGGAGGCGGTTCCATTTTAAAACGGTGATGTCGCAGGACACATCGCTGAGCTGTGATACTATACCTTTGCGCATTCATCATCATTTGCTGGAAGGATGCAGAGCAGTTCTTTCCTTTTCAAAACAGGGTCCTCGCCTGAATAGTAGGCCCAACGGTTGCTAGGTTTCTAGTGGGGCGCTGCTTGAAGTGGGACGGAAACCTTGCAGGGACTTGCGATAAGGGAAATCGGGACGGGAGGGTTTACTGAAGCATTGTTGGTGGATCTTGGACATACTCGGGTTCACCTGAGCCCGACTGTCATGCTGTCGAGGTGGTCCAGGCGGGCGCTTTTCTTCCTCCTCGTTCTCCTCCATCTCCTCATCCTCGTCCTACTCCTCCTCCTCATCATCATCCTCTTTCTCCTCCTCCTCATCCTCCTCCTCCTCCTCCTCCGCCTCCTCCTCCTCCTCCTCCTCCTCACCCTCCTCCTCAGCTTCCTCCTGGTCTGTCCTCCTCCTCCTCCTCCTCCTCCGACTACCCCTCCTCTTCCCCTCCTCCGTCACCCCCTGTTCCTCCTCCTCATCCTCCTCCTCCCCCTCCTCCTCCTCCTCCTCCTCCTCCTCCTCCTCCTCCTCCTCCTACTCCTCCTCCTCCTCCTCCTAGTCCTCCTCCTCCTGCTCCTCCTCCTCCTCCTCCTCCTCCTCCTCCTCCTCCTCCTCCTCCCTTCCTCCTCGTCGTCCTCCTCGTCCTCCTCATCCTTCTCATCCACCTCATCCTCGTCCCTCATCCTCATCCTCATGATCTTCCTCCTCTTCCTCCTCCTCCCCCTCCGCCTCCTCCTCCTCCTCCTCCTCCTCCTCCTCCTCCTCCTCCTGTTCCTCCTCATCATCCTCCTCATCCTCCTCCTCATCATCTTCATCATCATCATCATCATCATCATCATCATCATCATCATCATCATCATCATCATCATCATCATCATCATCATCAGCAGCATCTGCATAATCATCATCATCAGCAGCATCACCACCACCATCACCACCACCATCATCATCATCATCATCACCATCATCATCCTCATCATCGTCATCATCATCATCATCACCATCATCATCATCATCATCATCATCATCATCATCATCATCATGCTCATCATCAGCATCATCATAATCATCACCATCACCACCACCAGCAGCTTCAGCATCATCATCATAATCAACATCAGCATCATCATCACCACCACCATCATTATCATCACCATCATCATCAGCATCATCAGCAGCAGCATCATCATAATAATCAGCATCCTCATCGTCGTCATCATCACCGTCATCATCAGCATCACCATCATCATAAGCATTATCCGCATCATCATCGTCATCACCATCACCATCATCATCATCATCATCATCAGCATCATCATCATCATTAGCATCATCAGCA
Organism: Prorocentrum cordatum; assembly: GCA_963575745.1. Lineage (NCBI taxonomy): Eukaryota > Dinophyceae > Prorocentrales > Prorocentraceae > Prorocentrum > Prorocentrum cordatum. The sequence goes on along the minus strand of CAUYUJ010000363.1, from coordinate 27,390 downwards.
TCAACATCAACATCAGCATCATTAGCATCGTCACCATCAGCATCATCATGAGCGTCATCATCAGAACCATCACAATCACCAGCATCATCGTCAGTACCAGCATCATCATCAACAACATCATCATCAGCATAATCATCATCATCATCATCATCATCATCACCATCATCATCATCATCATCATCATCATCATCATCATCATCATCATCATCATCATCGGTAGCATCAGCATCGCCAGTATCATCATCATCATCATCATCATCAGCATCATCATCGGCACCAGCATCATCATCATCAGCATCCGCATCAGCATCATCATCACCATGACCATCAACATCACCATCAACAACATCAGCATCAGTATCAGCATCATCATCACCATCACCATCATCAACAACAGCATCATTATCATAAGCCTACATCATTAGCATCCTCATCAGCATCATGTTCATGATCATCGGCAACCTCATCATCATCAGAATCATCAACCTCAAGATAATCAGCATCATCATCATCACCATCATCAGCAGCAACGTCATCACCATCGTCAGCAGCAGCGGCAGCATCATCAGCATCATCGCCATCAGCGTCATCAGCATCAGCAGCATCATCATCGTTGTCAGCATCATCGTCATCACCACCATCACCATCCGTCTCATCATCAGCATCATCAGCATGGCCATCATCCTCATCCTCATCCTCATCCTCGTCATCATCATCATCAGCATCATCATCATCCTACTCCTCCTAGTCCTCCTCCTCCTCCTCTTCCTCCTCCTCGTCCGCCTTCTCCGCGTCTGCCTCCTCATCCGCAGTCTCATTATCAGCATCATCCTCCTCATCAGCCGCCTCCTCCTCCTCATCAGCATCAGCATCAGCATCAGAGGCAGCATCAGCATTAGCATCATCAGCATCAGCGTCAGCAGCAGCATCATCATAATCATCATAATCATCATCAGCATCATCAACATCAACATCACCAGCAGAAGCAGCAACCTTATCATCATCAGCAGCATCAGCAACATCAACATCATAAGCATCATCAGCATCACCATCATCATCATCATCATCAGCAACAGCATCATAAGCATCAACAGCAACATCATCATCATCATCACCACCACCAGCATGAGCATCGTCGTCATAATCATCATCATCAGCAGCATCGTCACCATCATCATCGTCATCATCATCGTCAGTATCATCAGCAGTATCATAAGCATCAGCTTGAGCATCAGTCTCGTTATTATCATAAGCAGCACAATAAACAGCGGCATCGTCACTATCATCATCCTCATCATCATCAGCAGCAACAACATCATCATCATCACAATCATCATCACCGTCATCATCAGCATCATCATCAAAAATCGTCATCACCAGCAGCATCATTATCAGCATCATCATCACCATCATCCTCATCATCATCATCATCAGCATCATCAGCATTAGCATCATCATTATCACCAGCAGCATAATCAACGTCAGCAGCATCAGCATCATCAGTATCATCAGCATCAACATCAGCATCAGCATCACCATCAGCAGCATCCTGAGCAGCATCATCATAATCAGCATCAACATCCGCAACATCAGCATCAGCGTCATCATCAATATCATCAGCAGCCTCATCAGCAGCATGATCATCGACATCAGCATCGGCATCAGCAGCATCATCATCATCATGGCATCAGCATCATCATACTCATCATCATGAGCAGCAACAGTAGAATCATCATCAGCATCACCATTATCAGCACCAGCATCATCATCATCATCATCATCAGCAGCATCATCATCGACATCATCATCCTAAGAATCTTCAGCGTCATAACAATCGTCGTCGTCAACATCAGCTTCATCATCATCAGCATCATCATCGACAGCATCGTCAGCATCAGCAGCATCATCATCATCCTCATCAGCATCAGCATCATCATCATCAGCATCATCATATGTATCAGCATTATCATCATCAGCATCATCATCAACATCAGCATCAGCATCAGCATCAGCATCAGCATCATCATCATCATCAGCATCATCATCACCATCATGCTCTCGAGGTGGTCAAGGCGGGAGTGTCTCTCCCTCCTCTTCCTCCTCCTCCCCCTCCTCCTCCTGCTCCTCTTCCTCCTCGTCCTCCTCCGCATCCTCCTGATCCTCCTCCTCCTCCTCTTCCTCCTCCTCCTCCTCCTCCTCCTCCTCCTCCTCTCCCTCCTACTCCTCCTCCTCCTCCTCCTCCTCATCCTCCCCTCCTCCTCCCCTCCTCCTCCTCGTCGCCCCTGCTCCTAATCTCGACCTCTTCCTCATCTTCCTCAAGCATCCTCCTCCTCCTCCTCCTCCTCCGCCACCTCCCGATCGTCATCCTCCTCCTCCTCCTCCTCCTCCTC
>CAUYUJ010000363.1:0-22500 GCA_963575745.1 Prorocentrum cordatum | reverse complement strand
GGAGGAGAGAGGGGAGGACAGAAAGGGGAAGGACGACGAAGGAGGAGGAGGAGGAAGGAGGGAGGGAGAGGGAGAGGAGGGAGGAGAAGGAAGGGAGGAGGAGGAGGAGGGGGGAGGGAGGGAGGAGGAGGGAGGGGAGGGAGGGAGGGGGAGGAGAGAGGAGAGGAGGAAGGGAGGAAGGAGGAGGGGAGGAGGATGAGGAAGGAGAACGGAGGAGGAGGAAACGGAGGACTGGAGGATGAGGAGGAGGAGGACGTAAGGAGGAGGAGGAGGAGGACGGCGGAGGAGGGGAGAGCGCACAGGCTCGCCCAAGCCTCGGCGTCGCTCCCAGGCCCGCCCGCTCGGCCCCCCCCCAGAAGGAGCAGCCATCCTTCGGGCGTCTGCTCCAGTCGGGCGGAGGAGGAAGAGGGAGTAGGAGGGAGAGGAGGCAGAGGAGGAGGAGGAGGAGGAGGAGGAGGAGGAGGAGGAGGAGAGGAGGCAGAGGAGGAGGAGGAGGAGGAGGAGGAGGAGGAGGGCGGAGGAGGAGGATGAGGAGGAGGAGGAAGAGGAGGGCTGCAGTCGGGCCTGTCCCCCTACGGTCGGCCTTGATTGGACAGGACGCGCGAGAGGGCACAAGACCCCTCCGAGGGCCACATCGCCATAGGGCCTGTCCTGCAAGCAGGAGCCCATGGAGCTGCCACTGCTGTGCTGCCCCCCACCGCGCGGTGCAAGTCTCTTCGCCATGCTGCGAGCTGCCTGTCGAGAAGGCGCTTAGAGGTACGCTCCGCCAGGTCAGGAGTCCTAGGCCGGCTCTCCGCGCCCCAGGCGTGGTTATACTCCTAGGGTTAGGCCGGGCCTGTCCCCCTACAGGGGGATTTTGGACCAAAAATAAAGATATAAAAATGTCAAACATACTCCAGAATGGTCAAACAGTGCTCAAAAATTGTCCCCAGACTATTTTGTTGACTGGTTCTGGATGTATTTACCCTGTAGAGGGGCAGTCCCGACTGAAGCGGTTGCGCACGAGGGGGCGGCGAGTGAGGGGCGCGGCCTCCTCGTGGAGGGCGGGGTGCCGACGCAGAAGGCCAAGGGCCTCTCTGCCGACCCCCTGGAGCAATCCCCCCTTTGTGCGCGTCCGGATCGAGGCATCGAGGATCGAGGATCGAGGATCGATCGAGGCATCGAGGATCGAGGATCGAGGCATCGAGGCATCGAGGCATCGAGGATCGAGGATCGAGGATCGAGGATCGAGGTATCAAGGATGGAGGGGCCCTGAGTGGGCAGCGAGCCTGGGAGGGAAACGAGGAGAGGCGGGCATTCTCAGAAGGCTCGGAAGTCCGCGCGGCCTCCTGAAAAGTTCTCCGAGCCCTTCCCCGAAGACAAACAAAAGCAGCGTCTCAGAAGTCGCGAGGGCTTCGGAGGAGTCCCGCTGCCTCCTGAGAAGGCGTCCTCCTTCCCATTTCCCCCCCTCGCCCTCCGCCGATGGAAGAAGAAGCGCATGCGGAGAGCACCAGGGGCCGGAGCGCGTCGGGAGCGGCGCTGGATGCGCCGCCAGGGGGGGTCCAGCGCCGATCCAAGAAATCCGCGCGGGCCTCCGAACGTTTGGGTCGGTGCAGACGTGTCCACTTCGAGCGCCGCAAACACTCCGCTGACCCAATTCGGGGATCCCAAGACGGTGCGATGACAGAGCGTGCGGTGACCTCGAAATCCCCAGGGACCCCACCGCACGGCCCGTCACCGCACCGTTTTGGGGACCCCAAAGGCCCCAATCGCCCGACGTCCTCGGAGAGCGGCCCAAGTCCGGCCATGCCGCCGGTTGTTGGATTGGTCGCCCGACAGTCCTTGGCACGGTCGCCGCCAAATTCTTGGGATGGTCGCCCGCGGTGGGAGTTCTCCCCCCTCCCGTGCGGGAGTGCTCCCCTCCGTGCCTGGTGAGCAGCTCTACGACAGGCTCAGGCCGAAAGCGACTCAAGCTTGACGGCCTGCTCCGGTCGAGCCCGGCACGCGCCCCTTACAGGCCGCGGCATGCTGCACGCTCACCGGATTGTCTCGCTTCGCGTTTGTCCCTGTCAGAGCCCACCCGACTGGTGCCAGCCACGCCTCGTACGTGAGCCGCGGCCGCTGAAAAGCCAGACTGCCAGTCTGCCCCCGGTGACCGACTTCTGCAGCTCGCAGGGATGCGATCAGAGTGTGTGTGTGTGTGTGTGCGCAAAGTGAGGCAGGCCACCGCGAGCATCGTGCAAGACTGCCCGCCACGCCCTGCCACGGAAAGCTGATGCAATGGAGACGAACTGTCGCAACGGTGCTCGCATCGGATACCTACGCCGCGAGATTGCGCCGACCGACAACGAAAGCGAGGCGCAGCTGCGCTCCCGCTCGCGTCCAGTGGCGCCTGTTGGCCTCAGCTTGCAAGGACGCGGCTCGAGTGGGCAGGAGGAGGCCAGGCGAGGGGAGGGCAGGGGAGTGGGAGGGGGAGGCCAGGCGAGGGGAGGGCAGGGGAGGGGGAGGGGGAGGGGAGGGGGAGGGGGAGGGAAAGGGGGAGGGAAGAGGGAGGGGGAGGCCAGGGAAAGGGGGAGGGGGGGGGGGGAGGACGAGAGAGGGAGAAAGGCGGGGAGGAAAGGCCAGCCAGGGTCGGCGGGACGAATCAGAGATCACAAGGAAGCCAGTGGTTGCCCGAAGCCGGCCCAACGTCCCTGCAACAGGAGTGCACGCCACAGCACCTCTTCTGCCTCCTGCCCACCTCTCTCCCTGCCTCCCTTGTCCCTGCGACACCGCCTCAACTTTCCTCCCTCCTCCTCCTCCTCCTCCTCCTCCGTCCTCTCCTCCTCCTCCTTCCTCCTCCTCCTCCTCCTCCCTCCTCCTCCTCATCCTCCTCCTCCTCCCCCTACGCCTCCGCCTCGCCTCCGCCTCCGCCCCGCCTCCTCGCCTCCTCCTCCTCCTCTCCTCTCCTCCCTCCTCCTCCTCCCCTCCTCCTCTCCATCCTCCTCCTCCTCCTCCCTCCTCCTCTCCTCCCCCCTCCTCCTCCTACTCAGTCCTCCTCCCTCCTACCGCTCCTTCCTCCTCCTCCTCCTGATCCTCAGCATCATCATCATCATCATCATCATCATCATCATCAATCATCATCATCATCATCATCATCATCATCATCATCATGATCGTCATCATCATCAGTCATCATCACCACCACCACCACCATCATCAATCATCATCATCATCACCATCACCATCACCATACCATCATCATCATCACATCATCATGCATCATCATCATCATCATCATCATCAATCACCATCATTATCATCCTCATCCTCCTCCTCCTCCTCCTCCTCCTCCTCCTCCTCATCCTCACCATCATCCTCATCCTCATCCTCACCATCATCAGCATCAGCATCAACATCAACATCATCATCATCCTCAGCATCATCATCATCGTCGTCATCATCATCATCATAATCAGAATCCTCATCATCATCATCATCATGAGCAGCTTTATCAGCATCATCATCGTCATCATCATCATCAGCATCGTAATCATCATCATAATCATGATCATGATCATTATCATTATCATCAGCATCATGAGTATCATAGACAGCATCAGCATCATCATCCTCATCATCATAATCAGAATCATCATCATCATCGTCCTCAATGTCATCATCACCATCATCGTCATCATCAGCATCACCGATACCATCATCATCATTGTCATCAGCATCAGCAGCAGCAACAGCAGCAGCATCATCAGCAACAATAGCATCAATAGCATGAACATCAGCATCATGATTGACATGATCATCAACCTCATCATCATCACCACCATCATCATCATAATCAGCATCCTCATACTCATAATCAGCATCATCAACCTCATCATCATCGTCATCCTCAGCATCATCATCAGCAGCATTATCAGTATCGTCATCCTTGTCATCATCATCGTCATCATCATCATCCTCGTCATCATCGTCATGATCAGCATCATCATGATCATCATCATCATCATCATCATCATCGTCATCGTCATCGTCATCGCCATCATCCTCATCATCATCATCATCACCATCGTCATCACCAGCAGCATCATCATCACCAGCAGCATCATCGGCATACTCATTATATTCATCCCCACCATCATCCTCATCCGCGTCATCATCATCATCATCATCATCATCATCATCATCGTCGTCGTCGTCGTCATCGTCGTCGTCAGTGTGTACAACATAAGAATCATCCTCATCGTTTTATCGTCTGCGTAATTCTCACCATCCTCGTCGTCATCATCATCATAATCATCATCAGCATCATTATCCTCATCCGTATCATAATCAGCATCATCATTACCATCAGCATCATCATCATCAGCAGCATTAGTACGTAGCACCCCGCAGTTGCGGATAAGAGCGAGGGGGAGGCGGGGACTTCGGCAGTCTGCGAGGCTTGGAAGAAGCCCGCCGCAGGCGCACAAATTTTTAAGCTATACAACGAGCCCGCCGCAGGCGCCGATTTCTTGTTAAAACAATGTAAGTGGGTCGCGGGTTGGGTCGCAGGTGGGTCGCGGGTGGTTCGACGGTGGGTCGCGGGTGGGTCGCGGGCCGGGTCGCGGGTGGGTCGCGGGTGGGTTGAGGGTGGGTCGCGGGTGGGTCGCGTGTGGGTCGCAAACGGGTCGCGGGGTGGGTCGCGGGTGGGTCGCGGTTGGGTCGCTCGCTGGGTCGCCGGTGGGTCGCGAGGTGGGTCGCGGATGGGTCGCAGGCCGGGTCGCGGGGGGGACGACAACAACAACAACAACAACAACAACAACAACAACAACAACAACAATTACTAGCACGTGGGGACACTCCGTTCTCACCAGTGCCAGGGTTTTCATAGGAGGCGGGCAATACCCCCACTTTGTGGGGGGGCCGGTTCAAGCTCTACCAAATTTCCAAACGACTCTTCGCCACCACCCACACCCAGCTTCCCGCCCTATGACGTTCGGACACTTCACTTCGTGGCATGCGGACGACCGTGGCTACTATTCAGGGCCCCGCGGCCGACGACGACGGCGTGCGCGCGCGAAGAAAAAACGAATGTGTCCCGCATGGTATTATTTGACAGGGATGATGGCCCTGGCAGGTGCGCAACCGTTGTCGCAGAAGTTCGAAAAAGTTGCTCGCAAAAGCCCGTTTGACAGAAATGTTAAAAAGTGTTGGGTTTCCTACGAATCCGCAAGAGCGCGCGGGATGAGATTTTGACATTTTTTGTTGAAAAACCATTGGTTTTTTGATGTTTTTATGTTAAAATCGCTCCGAACACTAAGCTTTTGGAAGGATTTCGTCTTGCGCGCGCGAATGTCCACTTTACCTTATTTTTTGCAAGGGATTCTTGAAATTTGATTATATTAGAACAAGAAATGTCATTTTATAGTGTTTTTTGCAAGGGAAAGCGGATTACAACAAAACAACCGGATCTTGATGACATCGTATTACCTGAGGCTTCCTCACGAAAATGATGAAAATGTAGCTGCGGCCTAGGCGGCGCAGGGGGGCCGTGCACCAGGGGTCCCAACAATAATTATTCTTTAGAATTAATAATGTTCAACAACAATAACAACAACAACAACAAGCAGAAGCCTCACCACGGATCCGCACTTCAGCCACGCGCTCAGGGACAATGAATGACCGTTCGGCCCTCTCACTCTGATGATTATTGTTAGTCTTATTGGGATTATGGGCAATATTACCATCATCATCATCATCATCATCATCATCATCATCATCATCATCCTCATCATCCTCATCATCATCATCATCATCATCATCATCATCATCATCATCATCATCATCATCATCATAATTATCATCATAATCATCATCATCATCATCAGCATCATCATCATCGTCATCGTCATCGTCATCATCATCATCATCACATCATCATCATCATCATCATCATCATCATCATCATCATCATCATCATCATCATCATCATGGTGATGATCATCATCATCATCATCATCATCATCATCATCATCATCATCATCATCATCATCCTCATCCTCATCCTCATCCTCATCCTCATCCTCATCCTCATCATCAGCATCATCATCATCATCGTCAGCATCATCATCATAATCATAATTATAATCACCATCAGCATCATCTTCATCATCATCAAAATCAGCATCACCATCATCATTATCATCATCAGCATCATCATCATCATCATCATCATCATCAGCATCATCATCATCGTCATCATCATCATCATCATCATCATCATCATCACCATCACCATCATCATCATCATCATCATCATCATATTTGTCATCATCACCCCATCATCATCACCACCATCATCATCATCATCATCATCATCATCATCATCAACAGTAGCATCTGCATCTGCATCATAATCGTTATCATCTTCATCATCACAAGAATTTTCATAGTTACCACGACCTCATCGTCCCCGTCGTCGTCGGCATGGTCATCATCGTGATCGTCATCATCGTCAGAAATTGTTCATCACCAGCCTCCTCCTTCTCATCATCATCAGCATCAGCGACGGCATCATCGTCCTCGTGATGATCAGCATCAAAATCCTCATCATCATCATCATCATCGTCGTCATCATCATCCTCATCCATCCTCATCCGCATCATCATCATCATCATTATCAACATCATCATCATCATAATCAGCATCCTCATCATCATCGTCATCATGATCATCCTCATCGTCATCATCGTCCTCATCGTCGTCATCATCATCCTCATCCTCATCCGCATCAGCATCATCATCATCATCAACCGCATCATCACCCTCATCATCATCGTCATCATCATCAGCGTACTCATCCTCATCATCCTCAATCGGCGAGACGCTGCCGATAGAGATTGACGAAAGGCCCCCGATGTGGAACCCCGACGTTCCTGGGCGTGGTGGAGCACCCATGCCTCATCATCATCATCATCATCATCATCATCATCATCATCATCATCATCATCATCATCATCATCGTCATCATCATCATCATCATCATCAGCTCATCATCATCATCATCATCATCATCATCATCATCATCATCATCATCATCATCATCATCATCATCATCATCATCATCATTCATCATCATCATCATCATCATATTTGTCATCCTCACCCCAATAATCATCACCAAATTTCATCATCATCACAGCATCATATCATATCAACAGTAGCATCTGCATCTGCATCATAATCGTTATCATCTTCATCATCACAAGAATTTTCATAGTTACCACGACCTCATCGTCCCCGTCGTCGTCGGCATGGTCATCATCGTGATCGTCATCATCGTCAGAAATTGTTCATCACCAGCCTCCTCCTTCTCATCATCATCAGCATCAGCGACGGCATCATCGTCCTCGTGATGATCAGCATCAAAATCCTCATCATCATCATCATCGTCGTCATCATCATCCTCATCCATCCTCATCCGCATCATCATCATCATCATCAACATCATCATCATCATAATGAGCATCCTCATCATCATCGTCATCATGATCATCCTCATCGTCATCATCGTCCTCATCGTCGTCATCATCATCCTCATCCTCATCCGCATCAGCATCATCATCATCATCATCAACCGCATCATCACCCTCATCATCATCGTCATCATCATCAGCGTACTCATCCTCATCATCCTCAATCGGCGAGACGCTGCCGATAGAGATTGACGAAAGGCCCCCGATGTGGAACCCCGACGTTCCTGGGCGTGGTGGAGCACCCATGCCCCGATCGGGGAGGAAAATGGGCGATTGGGGGTCGATGCTTTCCTCCATGTGAGGAGCCGAACCCTATAGACCGACGCATTTTCTGGCCCTCGCTGAAATTCGCACAGGAAAGCGGATCCTGGTGCATACGGGATCCTGGTGTATACACCTGTTGCTTCCCAGCGAAAACAAGAAAAAAGAAAAAAGGTATACACCACACCACCCCGACGTCGTCCCCGACCCTCAAGAAATTCTGGGACTGGAAAACAGCCCGCCACTGGTTTCAGGGAGTTTCTCTGGAACTCACGTCATCCTGACCCCTATCGCGCGAGGCAAAAGCCTCGCCGACCGCCCCCCCCTGTTTCGTTTCCTGCGAGATCTGGCGAATCAGGCGACGAATTCCAAACCGGCGCCCTCACGTGGGACATCCTCAGAAAAACCAGCCCACCAAAGCGTCCCGAAGGAAGACCTCAAAAGGCCCCCCCTGATCCGTTCCCAGCGACATCTGACGAATCTGGCGACGAATTCCAAACCAGCGCTTTCGCGTGGGACGTCCTCAGAAAAACCGGCCCCCCAAAGCGTCCCGAAGGAAGACCTCAAAAGGCCCATCTGTTCCGTTTCCGGAGACATCCAGCGAATCCAGCGACGAATTCCACACCGGCACCCTCGCGTAGGACATCCTCAAGAAAAAACCCTCCAATTTGATCCATTTCCGGCGAGATCCGGCGAATCCGGCGACGAATTCCAAACTGGCGCCTTCGCGTGGAACACCCTCAGAAAAACCAGCACACGGAGCCTGCCCAAGGAAGCCCTCAGAGGCCCCCTGTTCCGTTTATGGCGACATCCGGCGAATCCGGCGAATCTGGCAAATCTGGCGACGAATTCCAAACTGGCGCACTCGCGTGGGACATCCTCAGAGAACAAAGCCTCCCCAAGGAGGCCCAAAGAGGCACCCCTGTTTCGTTTCCGGAGAATCCGGCGAATCTAGCGACGAATTCCAAACCGGCGCCCTCGCGTGGAACATCCTCAGAAAAACCAGTCCCCCGGAGCCTCTCCAATATTGAGGCCCTCAGAGGACCCTCTGTTCCGTTTCTGGCGAGGGCTGGCGAATCCGGCGACGATTCCAAACTGGCGCCCCCGCGCGGGCCATCCTCAGAAAAACTGGCCCCCAAAAACCTCCCCAAGGAGGCCCTCAGAAGGCCCGCCTGTTCCTTTTCTGGTGACATTTGGCGAATCCGGCGACGAATTCCACACTGGCACCCTCGCGTGGGACGTCCTCGGAAAAACTTGGCCCCAAAAACCTCAAGGAGACCTTCAAATTTGTTCCGTTTCCGGCGAGAGCTGGCGAATCTGGCGACGAATTCCAATCCGGCGCCCTCGCGTGGGACATCCTCAGAAAAACTGGCCCCCAGGCCCCCCCAAGGAGGCCCAAAGAGGTCCCCCTGTTCCCTTTCTGGCGAGATCCAGCGAATCTGGCGACGAATTCCAAAGCGGCGCCCTCGAGTGGGACATACTCAGAAGAACTGGCCCCTAGAGCCTGCCCAAGGAGGCCCTCAGAGGCCCCCCTGTTCCGTTTCTGGCGAGATGCGGCGAATTCCAGCGACGAGTTCCAAACTGGCGTAGGGAGGCCCTGAAAGGCCCCCCTTCTTCGTTTCCGGCGAGATCTGGCGAATCTGGCGACGAATTCCAAACCAGCGCCCTCGCGTGGGACATCCTCATAAAGAAATGGCCCCCAGAACCTCCCCGAGGAGGACCTCAGAGGCCGCCTTGTTCCGTTTCCGGCGAGATCCAGCGAATCCAGCGAATCCGGCGGCGAATTCCGAACAGGCGCCCTCGGGTGGACACCCTCCGAAAAACCGGCCCCCGAAGCGTCTCCAAGGAGGCCCTCAGAGGCTCCCCTGTTCCGTTTCCGGCGAGATCCCGGAGAATCCGGCCCGGCGCCCTCGCGTGGGACATCCTCAGAAAAACCAAACCCCAAAGCCTCTCTCAGAGGCCCCCCTGTTCCTTTTCCGACGACATCCAGGAAATCTGGCGAATCTGGCGACGAATTCCAAACAGGCGCCCCCGCGTGGGACATCCTCAGAAAACCCAGCCCCCAGAACCTTCCCAAGGAAGCCCTCAAAGGCCCCCCCCCTGTTCCGTTTCCAGCGAGATCTGGCGAATCCGGCGAATCCGGCAACGAATTCCAAACCGGTGCCCTCGCGTGGGACGTCCTCAGAAAAACCAGCCCCCAGAACCTCCCCAAGGAGGCCCTCAAAGGCCCCCTGTTCCGTTTCCGGCGACATCTGGGGAATCCGGCGACTCCGGCGACGAATTGCACACCGGCGCCCTCGCGTGGGACGTCCTCGGAAAAACTGGCCCGCAAAAAACCTCCCCAAGGAGGCCCTCAAAAATCTCATCTGTTCCGTTTCCGACGACATCCGGCGCCCTCGCGAGGGACATCCTCAGAAAAACTGGCCCCCAAAAACCTTCCCAAGAAGGCCCTCAAAAGGCCCAACTGGTCCGTTTCCGGCGACATCTGGCGACATCTGGCGAATCCGGCGACGAATTCTAAACTGGCGCCCTCGCGTGGGACATCCTCAGAAAAACTGGTCCCCAAAAACCTCCCCAAAGAGGCCCTCAAAAGGCCCATCTGGTCCGTTTCCGGCGACATCCTCAGAAAAACCGGCCCCCCGAACCTCCCCAAGGAGGCCCTCAGAGGCCCCCCTGTTCCGTTTCCGGCGAGATCCCAGAGAATCCGGCGACGAATTCCAAACGGGCGCCCTCGCGTGGGACATCCTCAGAAAAAACAAACCCCAGAGCCTCCCTCAGAGGCCCCCCTGATCCTTTTCCGACGAGATCCAGGACATCCAGCGAATCCGGCGACGAATTCCACACCAGCGCCCTCCCACGAAACGTCCTCAAAAGAACTGGCCCCCAGAACGTCCCCAAGGAGGCCCTCAAAAGGCCCACGGGGGTTGACAAAAACCCCCCTCTCTCAAAAAACGCGACAAGGCATTTCGGCCAAAGTGGAGCAGCGAGTGGATTCGCTCAACGCCTTTGGAGGGGGTCGATAATGGCATTCTCCAAGGACCACCGGCGACATCCGGCGACGAATTACAAACCGGCGGCCTCGCGCCAGACCTCCTCAGAAAAACCAAGGAGCCACTGGAGCCAAAGAGGCCCTCAGAGACCCCCCTGTTCCATGTCAGGCGAGATCCCGGAAAATCCCGGGGGGGGAAGGGGGGACGAGGAGGGAGAGAGGAGAGGGAGGAGGATGACGAGGTGGAGGAGGACGAGGAGAGTTGGAGAAGTAGGAGGAGGAGGAGGAGGAGGAGGAGGAGGAGGAGGAGGAGGAGGAGTCCACATCCTCACCCTCCGGCTCCACGGTCGCCTGATCCTCGCCCGCGTGACCCTCACTCTCCTGATCCTCCCCCTCGCGAGCCTCGCCCTCCTGATCCTCACGCTCCTTCTCGTCTCGATCACATCTTCCTCTCGCCGAGAAGCGCACGCCCCTTCCTCCTCTGTGCAGGACCTCCCGATCAACCGCGGAGCGGCTGGCTCGTAGTGTATATGCTCCAGTTTCTGACCACAGGCCAAGCTAGGGGGCCACATGCGAACCCTACCCCTACCCCCCACGATTTCTGAGGGGGAGGGTGGGGTTCACTTCGTTCGGGAGGCCACGAGCGAAGTGAACCCCACCCTCCCCTCAAAAAACTCGTGGGGGGTAGGGGTAGGGTTCGCATGTGGCCCCCTACAAGCCCCGCGGACCCCTCCTGCGGTGCCTTCGGACCAGACTCTCGCGGCGGGCCCCTCCGTGGCCGCGAGGGGCTCCTCACGGCGACCAGAGACCTCCAAAGAGCGAGCCCCGAACAGCCCGCGGCTCACTTCCTCCTCCTCCTCCTCATCCTCATCCTCCTCATCCTCCTCCTAATCCTCCTCCTCACTCCTCCTCACCTACCTCCTCCTCCTCTCCTCCTCCCTCCTCCTCCTCTCCTCCTCCTCCTCCTCATCCTCCTCCTCCTCCTCCTCCTCCTCCTCCTCTCCTCCACCCCTCCCCTCCTCCTCATGCTCCTCCTCCTCCTCCCCCCCCTTCGACGCCGCCGGGCCCTCGAGCCATCGCTCCGGTCTCCAGCGGCCGTTCGGGACGATCCGGGCACGCCTGGAAAGTCCCCAGAGAGGCGCAGCTGCTGGAGAGCATCCCGAGGCCGGCACGCCAGCGGCGCGAGCGCCCGAGAACCTCGAACTTCGCACCTCTCTCGCACGACCCCGTCGCTGCGCTGGAAGCACCCACCCAGGCTCGGGCGCGCTGCCTACCAGGGGGGTGCAACAGAAGGGGGGGGGGGGGGGGACAAAGCCGCACCTTTCGCGCACCTTCGGCCCCCGCAGGGCCCCTGCAGGGCCCCTGTCCTGCAACCTTCGGCCCCATCTGCGGCCCCCTTTCAGGGCCCCCGAGGGCCCCTTTGGGGCTCCTGCGGCCCTTTGGAGGTCCCCCACCCCCCCTCTGCAAGAACCCCATGGACCAAACGCCCGACAGGCCGCCCCCGCTCCCGGCTCGGGGGACCAGCCGCCCGGCTCGCCCGCGCCTCCTCTCCACGAGGGCGCGCCTGGGCCGGGCCCCCCCGGCGCCGCGTGCTGCCCGCCGCGTCTGCCCGTTCCCTGCTACGATGTGGTCGCTCCTCGATGCTGGCTCGCTCGTCACTCTTCCTTGTTCCTTGCTCCTCCTCGTTCCTCCTCCTCGTTCCTCCTCCTCCTCCTCCTCCTCCTCCTCAGTCATCTCCTCCCTCTCTCCTTCCTGGCTCCTCCTCCATTAATCACCACCACACACATCAAAATCAGAGCAACAGCAACAACAACAACGAACACAACAACAACAACAACAACAGCAAAACAACAACACCAAAAACAACAACAACAACAACAACAACAACAACAACAACAACAACAACAACAACAATCATTTTACCCGAACGCGTGGTGTTCACCCCAGTGCCAGGGTTTTCATACGACACCAGGCAATACCCCCACTTCGTGGGGGGGCATTACAAGCTCTACCAAATATCCAAACGACTCTTCGCGACCACCCAAACCCAGCTTCCCGCCCTATGACGTTGGGACACTTCACTTCGTGGCGTGCGGACGACCGTGGCTACTACACTGGCGTGGGTACACATGCGCGGTGCTAAAATTCTTAAGAACCCAATGGTTTTTGGAGATTTCGGCGTGCGCGCGCAAAAAAAACGAATGTGTCCCGCATGGTATTATTTGACAGGGATGATGGCCCTGGCAGGTGCGCAACCGTTGTCGCAGAAGTTCGAAAAAGTTGCTCGCAAAAGCCCGTTTGACAGAAATGTTTAAAAAGTGTTGTTTTTCCTACGAATCCGCAAGAGCGCGCGGGATGAGATTTTGACATTTTTTTGTTGAAAAACCATTGGTTTTTTGATGTTTTTATGTTAAAATCGCTACGAACACTAAGCTTTTGGAAGGATTTCGTCTTGCGCGCGCGAATGTCCACTTTACCTTATTTTTTGCAAGGGATTCTTGCAATTTGATTATATTAGAACAAGAAATGTCATTTTCTATTGTTTTTTGCAAGGGAAAGCGGATTACAACAAAACAACCGGATCCTGTACACACCCTCTTTTCTGAGGCTTCCGCACGAAAATGATGAAAATGTAGCTGCGGCCTAGGCGGCGCAGGGGGGGCGCGCACCAGGGGGCCCAACAATAATTATTCTTTAGAATAAATAATGTTCAAAAACAACAACAACAACAACAACAACAACAACAACAACAACAACAACAACAACAACAACAACAACAACAACAACAACAACAACAACAACAACAATTACTAGCACGTGGGGACACTCCGTTCTCACCAGTGCCAGGGTTTCATAGGAGGCGGGCAATACCCCCACTTTGTGGGGGGGCCGGTTCAAGCTCTACCACATTTCCAAACGACTCTTCGCCACCACCCACACCCAGCTTCCCGCCCTATGACGTTCGGACACTTCACTTCGTGGCATGCGGACGACCGTGGCTACTATTTCAAGGCCCCGCGGCCGACGACGACGGCGTGCGCGCGCGAAGAAAAAACGAATGTGTCCCGCATGGTATTATTTGACAGGGATGATGGCCCTGGCAGGTGCGCAACCGTTGTTGCAGAAGTTCGAAAAAGTTGCTCGCAAAAGCCCGTTTGACAGAAATGTTTAAAAAGTGTTGGGTTTCCTACGAATCCGCAAGAGCGCGCGGGATGAGATTTTGACAATTTTTGTTGAAAAACCATTGGTTTTTTGATGTTTTTATGTTAAAATCGCTCCGAACACTAAGCTTTTGGAAGGATTTCGTCTTGCGCGCGCGAATGTCCACTTTACATTATTTTTTGCAAGGGATTCTTGAAATTTGATTATATTAGAACAAGAAATGTCATTTTATAGTGGTTTTTTGCAAGGGAAAGCGGGGGGGAACAAAACAACCGGATCTTGATCACATCGAATTACCTGAGGCTTCCTCACGAAAATGATGAAAATGTAGCTGCGGCCTAGGCGGCGCGGGGGGGCCGTGCACCAGGGGTCCCAACAATAATTATTCTTTAGAATTAATAATGTTCAACAACAACAACAACAACAACCACAATCATTGTACCCGAACGCTCAGTGTTCTCACCAGTGCCAGGGTTTTCATACGACGCCCGCCAATACCCCAACTTTGTGGGGGGGCCGGTTCAAGCTCTACCACATTACCAAACGACTCTTCGCCACCACCCACACCCAGCTTCCCGCCCTATGACGTTCGGACACTTCACTTCGTGGCATGCGGACGACCGTGGCTACTACACTGGCGCATGGTTTCAATGACTTCTTGTGGTAACATATTGTGGAAACTAGCTTAGTATACGACGACGACGATTTGAAGGGCCTACGGTGCGAAAAATGATTTTATGTTGCGCGGTGCTAAAATTCCTACGAAACCCAATGGTTTTTGAAGATTTCGGCGTGCGCACGGAAAGAAAAACGAATGTGTCCCGCATGGTATTATTTGACAGGGATGATGGCCCTGGCAGGTGCGCAACCGTTTTTGCAGAAGTTCGAAAAAGTTGCTCGCAAAAGCCCGTTTGACAGAAATGTTTAAAAAGTGTTGGGTTTCCTACGAATCCGCAAGAGCGCGCGGGATGAAATTTTGACAATAATAAAAAAAAAAAAAAAAAAAAAATGGTTTTTGATGTTTTTATGTTAAAATCGCTACGAAAACTAAGGTTTTGGAAGGATTTCGTCTTGCGCGCGCGAATGTCCACTTTACCTTATTTGTTGCAAGGGATTCTTGAAGTTTGGTTATTTTAGAACAAGAAATTTCATTTTATAGTGTTTTTTGCAAGGGACAGCGGGGGGGAACAAAACAACCGGATCTTGATCACATCGAATTACCTGAGGCTTCCTCACGAAAATGATGAAAATGTAGCTGCGGCCTAGTCGGCGCAGGGGGGCCGTGCACCAGGGGCCCCAACAATAATTATTCTTTAGAATCATTTTACCCGAACGCGTGGTGTTCTCCCCAGTGCCAGGGTTTTCATACGACACCAGGCAATACCCCCACTTCGTGGGGGGGGCATTACAAGCTCTACCAAATATCCAAACGACTCTTCGCGACCACCCAAACCCAGCTTCCCGCCCTATGACGTTGGGACACTTCACTTCGTGGCGTGCGGACGACCGTGGCTACTACACTGGCGAGGGGTACACACCCACAGAACTTGGTCACTTATTCGGGGCGCGCATGTGCCCAGCCATGTTGACGTTCGCGACACTTCACTTCGGGCCATGCGTGACGACCATGGCTACTAGTCAGGGCCCAGCGGCCGACCCGACGGACGGCGTGCGCGCGCAAAAAACGAATGTGTCCCGCATGGTATATTTGACAGGGATGATGGCCCTGGCAGGTGCGCAACCGTTGTCGCAGAAGTTCGAAAAAAGTTGCTCGCAAAAGCCCGTTTGACAGAAATGTTTAAAAAGTGTTGGGTTTCCTACGAATCCGCAAGAGCGCGCGGGATGAGATTTTGACATTTTTTTGTTGAAAAAACCATTGGTTTTTTGATGTTTTTATGTTAAAATCGCTCCGAACACTAAGCTTTTGGAAGGATTTCGTCTTGCGCGCGCGAATGTCCACTTACCTTATTTTTTGCAAGGGATTCTTGAAATTTGATTATATTAGAACAAGAAATGTCATTTTATAGTGTTTTTTGCAAGGGAAAGCGGGGGGAACAAAACAACCGGATCTTGATCACATCGAATTACCTGAGGCTTCCTCACGAAAATGATGAAAATGTAGCTGCGGCCTAGGCGGCGCAGGGGGGCCGTGCACCAGGGGTCCCAACAATAATTATTCTTTAGAATTAATAATGTTTAATAATGTTCAACAACAACAACAACAACAACAACAACAACAACAACAACAACGACGACGACGACGACGACGACGACGACGACAACAACAGCAGCAGCAACAACAACAGCAACAACAACAACAATCAGTTTAAGATTATTCGCGCGTACTTTCCAAACCCTTGATACCCGCCCTCTTCGTCTTCGATCGAACCCCTTTTGGGGGGTATACCTTTCTTCCCTGCAGGCCAGGCCCCGGCAAGCGGCGGGTCTGCCGCGGACCGTCGGCCTGGCCAGCGGCAGCGCTGATCGGCGGGGCGGGCGCGGACCGTCGACCCGACCCCAAGAGGGACGGACAGGGGACCGCCCACGACGACGAAGACGACGACGACGACGACGACGACGACGTCGACGACGACGGCGACGACGGCGACGGCGACGACGACGACGAGCGAAAGCGAGAGCGAGAGAGAACGACAGCAGGGCCACGAAGGACACGAAGTAGGCCACGAAGGGCGACAGCGAGGACACGAAGGGAATGCGTTTGGGGCCACGAAGAGCGCGAACGAGCAGGGGCCACGAAGGGCAGACAATGCGGGGCCACAGAAGGCAACGATGGGGCCACTGAGGGTAGCAACTGGGCCACGTAGGACACTGAGGGGGCCACAAAAGGCGACAGC
This sequence comes from Prorocentrum cordatum, assembly GCA_963575745.1. Lineage (NCBI taxonomy): Eukaryota > Dinophyceae > Prorocentrales > Prorocentraceae > Prorocentrum > Prorocentrum cordatum. The sequence continues at coordinate 5,740 of CAUYUJ010000363.1, read as the reverse complement.
GGGGCCACGAAGGGCATGCACATGGGGCCACAACGGGCGCGAACGAGCGGGGGCCACGAAGGGCATACGTATATTGGGCCGCGGAAGGCAAGGACGGGGCCACTGAGGGCAGCAACGCGGCCGCGAAAGGCAGCGAGGGGGCCACGCAGGGCGACAGCGGGGCCACGAAGGGCACGCATATGAAGCCACCACGGGCGCGAACGAGCGGGGGCCACGAGGGGCATATGGGGCCACGAAGGGCAGCGAAGTGGCCACGGGGGGCTGCAACGGGGCCACGAAGGGCTGCAACGGGGCCACGAAGGGCAGCGAGGGGGCCACGAAGGGCTGCAACGGGGCCACGAAACAAAGCGAGGGGGCCACGAAGGGCTGCAAGGGCACGGAAGGGCAGCGAGGAGGCCACGAGGGCCAGGGGGCCACGAAGGGCAGCGAGGGGGGGCCACGAAGGGCTGCAAACGGGGCCACGAAACAAAGCGAGGGAGGGCTGCAGAAGGGCTGCAACGGGCCACGAAGGGCAGCGAGGAGGCCACGAGGGGCTGCAACGGGGCCACGAAGGGCAGCGAGGGGGCCACGAAGGGCTGCAACGGGGCCACGAAACAAAGCGAGGGGGCCACGAAGGGCTGCAACGGGGCCACGAAGAGCAGCGAGGAGGCCACGAGGGGCTGCAACGGGGCTACGAAGGGCAGCCAGGGGGCCACGAAGGGCAGCGAGATCCCGATTCCTAGGTAATCTGTGAGGGAGTCCTAAGCGTGAGCGCGACTCCTGGGTGCCTGGGTGTCGGGAGCGCGGCGCTTGAGTAAATTGCAAGAAATTCCAACCCAAGGGCGCTATGCTTCAGTAAATTGCAAGCAAGTTTCCAGCGAGAGCGCGACTCCAGAGCGCAAGGAGAGCGATTCCTAAACAAATTGTAAGGAAGTCCCAAGCGAGAGCGCGATTCCTGAATAACATGCGAGGAAGTCTCGGGCGGGAGCGGGGGTCCTGGCTAAATTGTGAGAAAGTCTCAAGCGGGAGCCGTTGTTGTTGTAACCCGGGGGTCAGGGGCGCAATTTGAGCATCCAGAAATTCCCTGCCAAAAAACAGGGTGCGAGCGTCGAGGGATACACTTTGATTGGAAAAACAGTATACACCAGTGAGGGGGGATCAACAATAAGGATCTTCAGAAATGAAAGTTGAACAACAACAACAACAGCAGCAACAAAAACAACAATTCGCCGGCCCAACGGGCCAGAGGCGTGCTAAGATCTCCGGTAACTGGTTAACAATTTTCTAGTTCGCGCGCGCGGGGCGGCCCCTGGGGGTCCCCGGACGAAAAGTACCCCGACCAGGTCCCGGCCGGGTCCCGGCCGGGTCCCGGCCGGGTCCCGGCCGGGTCCCCCCGAGCGCTCCATGAGCGCACCAACAGGGCTCCGAGACGTCCCCGAGAGCCCCAAGAAAGGCCAAGAGGCCCCCAAGAGGCCCCCAAGATGGTACACGAGGGGTCCGACATGCCACAAGATCGCTCCAAGACGCCCAAGATAGCCCCCAGACGCCCCAAGAGGCCTCCAAGAGCACTCCCAATAGGGCCCCCGGAGGCAAAAATCATTGTTTTTTTCCATAGGTTTTTGAGAGATTTTGGAGCTTCCACCTTTTCGGCTTCCCGACGCCCCAAGACGGCCCAAGAGGCCCCCAAGATCGCCCCAAGAGGGCCCAAGAGGCACCCAAGAGGGCCCCAAGATGGCCCAAGAGGTCTCGAAGACGGCCCAAGAAGCCTCCAAAACGGTCCAAGAGGGCCCCAAGAACGCCCCCAAAGGGGCCCCAGAGAGGGAACACGAAACAACATTTCGAGCCCTCGGCCCTAAGAATCCCCTACGAGGCCCCTAAGAGGCCCCAAGAGGCCCCCACGGGGCCCTCAGGAGGCCCCCAAGAGTCCCCCAAATGCCCCCCCGAGCGCCCCAGGAGTCCCCCAAGCGGCCCCAGGAACCCCCAAAGCGCCGCATTGACACCAGGCCCTCAGGCAAACGGCAGACATGAGACTGTATGGGCCGGCGGAATGAGCGAAGCGATTAATAACGACAACAAAAACAACAACAACAACAACAACAACAACAACAACAACAACAACAACAACAACAACAACAACAATAACCATAGCCACAACAACAACAACAACAATAACAACAACAACCACATCAACGACAGTAATAGCAACAACAACAACCACCACAATAACAACAACAACAATAGCAGCAACAACAAAAACCACAGAAACAACAACATCAGGAACAACAACATCAAAATCAACAACAGCAACAACAACATAATCAACAACCACAACAACATCAACATCAAAACAAGCATCAATGTCAACGCCATCGTCATCATCATCAGCAGCAGCAGAAGAAGCGGCGCGATCATCATCATCATCATCATCATCATCATCATCATCATCATCATCCTCATCCTCATCCTCATCCTCATCAGCAGCAGCATCATCGTCAGCGCCATCGTCATCGTCACAATCCTCAACGTCGTGACCAACATCCTCATCATCATCATCAGCATCATCATCACCATCACCATCATCATCATCATCATCATCATCATCATCATCATCATCATCATGTACATCACAAACATCATCATCAACACCATCAACGCCAGCTTCATAATAATCAACAATCGCGTCACCATCATCATCATCATCAGAATCAAAATCATCAGAATCGCCATCGTAACCCACGAGTGTATCATCATCACCAACAGCATCATAAGCACCAACAGCATTATAATCGTCGTCCTCGTCCTCACATTCCTCATATCAGGCCCGCCACCATAATTATCACCAGAATCATCACCACCATCACCAGTGTCACAGTCATCATCACCATGATCATCATCACCATTCTCATCATCATCGTCATCGTCATCATCATCATCATCATCATCATCATCATCATCATCACCAATAGCATCGTCATCATCATCATCAGCATCATCAGCATCAGCATCATCATCATCATCACCATCATCATTATGAGCAGCCGCATCAACATCAGCAGCAGCAACGTCATCATCATCAGTATCACCATCATCAGCATCATCAATATCATTACCGTTCCTATCATCATCATCGATATCGTCATCATCATCGTCATCGTCATGAACATCATCATCATGCTCGTCGTCCCCGACCTCGCTGCGTCTCCTCCACCTCCGCCTCCTCCTCATTATCCTCATCCTCCCCCCAATTCGGTGGTTCCTCCTCGTCCTCCTCCTTTTCCTCATCCTCCTCCTCCTCACTCTCCTCCTCCTGATTATCATCGTCTTCTGCACCATCCCCAACGTTATCATCATCAGCATCATCATCATCATCATCATCATCAGCATCATCATCATCATCATCATCATCATCAGCATCATCAGCATCATCATCATCATCATCATCATCATCATCATCACCAACAGCATCATCATCATCATCATCATCAGCATCAGCATCATCATCATCACCATCATCATCACCACCACAATCACCACCACCACCACCACCATCATCATCATCATCATCATCATCATCACCATCATCATCATCATTATCATCAGCATCATCATCATCATCTCATCGTCATGAACATCATCAGCATCGTCATCCTCATTATCGGCATCCGCATCATCAACATGATCAGCATCACCATCAACATGACCTCCACGATCATCATCGGCATCATCATCACCAACAGCATCAGCATCAGTATCATCAATATCAGCAGCATCAATCATCAGCATCACCATCAGCATCATCATCATGATCCTCATCAGCATCATCATCAACATGATCATCGTCATCCCATCAGCATCATCATCACCATCATGAGTATCATCATCATCGTCAGCAACAGCATCGTCATCATCAGCATCACCGTCGTCTTCGACCTCATCTTCCTCATACCAAGACTGCCACCACCTTTATCATCATCAGCGTGACGACCATCACAAGCGGCACCATCATCACCACCATCATCAGCAGCAGCATCATCACAATCATTATCATCAGCAGCAGCATCGGAATCATCATCATCAGTAACAACATCATCAGTATCAGCATCAGTGTCAGCATCAGCGTCATCGTCATCAACATCAGCAACATAATCAGCATCATCATCAGCATCAACATCATCATCATCATCATCAGCATCATCATCATCACCATCATCATCACCATCACCATCATCATCATCATCATCAGCATCATCATCACCATCATCGTCCTCGACCTCGCTGCTTCTCCTCCTCCTCCCCGCATTCGGCTCTTCCTTCTCCTCATCATCATCATAATGATCATCATAATCATCAACATCAACATCATCACCATTAGCAGCAGCATCAGTATCAGCATCAGCGTCATCATTAATTTCAGCATCATCATCACCAGCATCATCCTCATCATCATCGTCATCATCATCATCAGCAGCAGCCGTAGAATCAACATCAAAATCAGCATCAACATCATCATCAACATCATCAGCAGCATCATCAACATCATCAACATCAGTATCATCATCATCATCAGCATCATTATTATTGTCATCATCATCATCATCCGCACCGGCAACAGCATCAGCATGAGCATCAGCATCATCATCAACATCAGCAGCATCAGCAGCAGCATCATCAGCATTATTTGTTACTCCTCCCCTCCTCCTCCTCCTCCTTCTCCATCCAGTCCTTGTCCTGCTACTGTTAGTGCGTCCCACGGGCAGCAGGTGGCTGGAGATGTTCGCTTTTTTGGGGGGGCTCAAAAACGTCTCGATCGGGACGTCCTCACCCACACACTCAAAGCAGACAAAGAGGCTCAAAAACGTCTGTATCGGGACGTCCTCACCCACACGCTCAAAGCCGACAGAACTATGGCTGTTACGCCGACCGTGAGGTCAAACAGTAACTCGGAGAGGCCGAGAGGACGGACGACAAAGTGTTGGCGGCGCGAACGAGGGGATAGGGGGAGGCGGGAATGCTTCTCAGAGGGAGGCTGCTTCTTAGAAGGCGGCGGCCCTACATCTATAGATGAGGCCCGCGCCTCTTGAGAAGCCAGGGTGTTTCTAAGAGGCCTTCCCCCCTGCCCCTACCCCCTCTGCGCGGGGCCGAACATGGTCGAAAGGGCCTCGCAGGCACGAACACGAAACAGAGGCACCGCAGACTGTCCGCCCGGCACCCTTTTCGGCCCATCTGGGTGAGGAGCAGAACGCGCCTCAAATGCAGCCCGCTTCGGCGCTGCTGCAGGCTGCCAGGAAGACTGCAAAAGGCTGCATGAAGAATCGAGCAAGATCCTTCGTAGAATGGAGGTTGACGAGGACTTGAAATGATATGGCTCTGGGGCGCCTCGACCCTGTCAGCGGGCCCAGCTCCATGGTGTCACCATCTTGGATGGCTGGGTGGCCGCAGGCGCCCATCGTGGTTGACGCTGACGGTGAGGAGGGGGAAAAGGAGGGAAAAAGGAGGAGGAGGAGGAGGAGGAGGAGGAGGAGGAGCAGCGAGGAGCGAGCGAGCGAGGCGGGAGAGGAGAAGAAGGGACGAGGCAGTGAGGGAGGCGGCGGCAGGGCAGGAGGGAGGCGAAAGGAGCGGAGGCGGGTTGAGGAGCGAGGGGGGACGGATGCGGGCCGGAGGGAAGGAGGCAGGTGGGAGGAGGGAGGACGACCGAGAAAGCCAAGCCGGGAAAAGACAGCGCACGAAGAACCGGGGAGGACGGGGGGGGGCACCTCCGGAG